>VYXB01010304.1:124642-140894 GCA_013397135.1 Pachyramphus minor | reverse complement strand
GACCCACAGGGAGAGGTCTATTTAAGAGTGTCTCCTGGAGGATGGGATCCCACAGAAGCAGGGGAAAAGGACTCAAAGCCACTCCCTGTAGCCTGTGGTAAAGACCATGGTGGTGTAAGCATCCCTTACAAGCCATAGAAGACCTCAGGAGCTCTGGTGTGCCCCCTGGCCTCCGGTCCTTACCGGAATGGAGGAGGGACAGACCCAACCCTGAAGTCATCATGCAGTGGAGCCAGCCGAGAGAGAGAGAATGAAAGGAATCTCCAGCCACAACACACTGAACCTGTCGTCCTAAAGATAACAGAAAAAAAACTTTACAAGTGCTACAGAAATCACTTCAAAAGGAAGAACCTTTCTTCCCCCTGGACTGATACAAGATGGGGAGAAATGGTTTTGTAAATACTTATGATGGTTTTACAAAAAGAAGAAACTTTTCTCCTGGACTGATAAAGCAGGGAGAAATGCTTTTGTTGGACCTGGCACTCAGCCAAATGCCCAAACCCACAGTGAGGACCTTCCCCCCTTCCCTTCCCAAGGTGGGGGAATAAAGACTGCAAAACCCGAAACTAACTTAATTAAGTTAAGTTAATGACTTAACTTTCTTTTTATAAGATAAGCAAGCTTAATTAGAACTGTTGTAGTATATACTTAGTTTTTATCTTGCTAGTAATAAATTTTAGTATTATACCCCTTACATCAAGCCTCTGTTTTGTCTGTATAAAACCTCTCTCAACTTATAGAAATTGTGTGGAGAGGCGAGTTCGAGAAAAAATTGATCCCTGGTAAAACCCACGACACTGGTTAAGACTATGTTTGTGCTGCTGCTTCCGCTGCAGCAGGAAAAATCCATTTTTGTTCATGTGTATGTCTTCATAAGGTTAGTGGGAATTTAATCTCTGAATATTGTTCAATATTGTGCTACCGCAGTAGATGTGAAGAGAAAAGCACAGGTTTTATATACTTTCTGTGCCCAAAGTACAAAGAAACAATTTTGATTAATGAGCCCTTTATTGTCTAGCAGAGGGCCTGCCACAGCTCCATTTCCAGCCACTTGAGTGTCTTTCCATTTTGTGCTCTCTTCTCTAGATTTCCTGGCTAAGACAACTAAAATAAGAACTAGCATTATGCCAACACGTAGTAAATAAAACACCTTAATGGAAGACACAGGAATGACAGATATGAAAGGCAAATCAAAAAGTAGTGTAATTCTCTCTTCTAAACCATAGGTTCTGTGGAGAAATGGTGAAATGGGATTTATTTGCTGATGCAAGTTTGGTCAATATAAATAACTGTATAGCCATAATGGACTCCTGTGTGTTTGGTATGTTGTGCTTCAGTGTAACTAGAATAAGCAATAAGATTGAGCATATATGTTTGCTAAAAAATGTACCTTATTATTAGCAAGTTTCCTAGCTTAAAAGTTTCAGCTAGGAAAAAATTGGTTGGAGATGCTACAAAGGTTTAGTTTACACAACTGCTAAGCAAATGTACCCAGTCCTTCAGAGTGAGTATTAGCTTGTTTACCTGTGATGTTGGACACTGTGTTTGGAAGGGTCACATTACGTTTTCTTCATCCCTGGAGGGACTCCAGAGCATAGTTTTGTAAACTCTGAAGGAAGAAGAATGACAGGGGGAAAAGCCATCTCTTAATTGATGGTTAATCCAAACCACTGTGGAAGTTTTTTTTTTTTACTTAGCCAAAAAATGCCCAAAAAAACAACCCAACACAAAAAACCAACCCCAAACCAAAACAGAAGTGGTTTGTGCGATTGAGTAACTGTTGAGAATTCTGTCTGGAGACTTGCTAGAAGACTAGAGCTCTCAAGTGCTTTTGCAAGTTTTTGGTCAAAGGTGACTGACTCTAATAGAGATGCTGTTATTGCCCCTGCATGATGAAGGACTGCAGCAAAAATTCAAGACACCAGGGAGTGAATGTTACCCTGAACATCACTCCTAAGTGTTATGGTCAGGTATTGCCCCTACTTTCAGACGGTACAATGATCTAAATGTGCTGAAAAAATTGATCATATCAGGCTTTGCTGTTTGAGGCTGTGCTCATGTTGGCAGTTACTCACTGAGATAAGAACAAGTAGCTCTAATTACAAATGTAATCTCAAACTAATTTCACAGAGTTGGCTGATATAAACTGTAGGTACTATTCTCATCCCTCTTTTTCTTATGGTTTTAGGCATCAGATAGATTTTGAAGGATGTGATAGTGCTTTATTTGTAACAGATAGAAAAATGATTTCCAAGTTTCTACTGCAGATGGAGAAATTAATTTACATAGCACTAAAAGGCGTGTCTTCAAGGACAAACTGATTGGTTGATCAGACAAGTTAATATCTTAATTTCTTTTATACTGTATGACCAAAAAGTGCTTTATGAAGAGCTGCCTTTCCTTCTCAGAGTAAACATCTTACTGTTTCTTCTGTCTATGATCCTGATGACATTGTTGCACTTACTTTCAATATCAAGTAGAAACATGAAAATTGGTAAAAAAAGGTCTCTTAACCTTCTTCCTTCTTAATGGCATTTTGATCTGGTCATAATGGAATAGTTGAGAGTGGGTGTGGGGGTCCAGTGGGAGCACCTGCTTCCCTTTGATTTTCCATTCTTCAGCAAGGGATTGTTGTCCTGCCACCCACTTTTTCTATGCTGACAAAATGCCTTAGGGAGCTGTTCACAGAGACAGAAGACTGGAATAGTATGTTATGAGATATTCAGGCCTGTAACTACTGTACTGGACAACAAGTAAAAATAGAATCACAGAATATGTCGGGTTGGAAGAAACCCATGACAATCATCAAGTCCAAATCCCGGCCCTGCACCCATCCCCAAGAATCACACCATGTGACTGAGAGCATCATCCAAACACTTCTTGAACTCTTTCAGGTTTGGTGCTGTGACTACTTCCCATCACCTCCTGTGACAGAGAAGAAGGAATGGTTTTCTGTTTTGCTGTTTCCCGTTTTTGACTGGGGATGTCTAGGAGAAAGTGCAGGGGGTTTTCTATCTCCCCTTGCCTGGAATAAAATAACATCGTGTGGGAGAGAGGAGCAGCTGTTAGGAAGCTCTAGTCTGTAGGGATGTGAGTAATCCTCTGGTCTACCCAAAGCTGGTTTTGCTTTTTGCTTCCAAGTGTGTCTATCTCCTAAATTAAGAAGTCTGGGTTGAAAAAAAAAAAAAATCAAATATTAGCTTTGCCCACAAAAGAGTGCTCCAAGTAATGGTTGGTACTGCTAGCGAAATATACAATGTGTGTGGAAAAATGGGAATGAAGATGATTTGTGTCCTTCAAAAGTTTTGTAAAGAACACAGTTCTTCTCTGTTGCATTAACCTTCAAATAATGCCTCTGGAAAGGGAATGAAACATTCTTTTAGCTACCTGTGGTGCTTTTGGCCTCAACCAATAAAGGGCTTCTATGTCTTATCTTATGAATAATTTACAACTGGTTAAATAAGTGGTTAAATACCTTTTGAAATCTTACTGTTGTTAAATTTTTTCCCTTTTCTATTTTCTAGGGGATGTCATGGTCTTCTAAATACTTTTTGTGAAAGAATCCTCAAATTTTCCTGAAACATTTTAAGTGCATTTGTGGAAAAATGAGCATCTGTCTTTTTAAAGCCATTGTCTTAATCTTTGTACTAGCTTGTCAGAGAGATCTCCTTGAAAAGTGTCCCTGAGTAATAATTCTATCTTATTACTCCTTTTGCAGTGTCCTGTTTTATTGTGCATAGTGGCTAAGATGCTGTTGTACTTTGCACTACAGAATCATAAGCTGAAGAGAGACTGTCCTAGAGGATTAGCTGTAGAGGATGTGTCCTTCAATAGCTGTCTGTGGCAAGTCACTTTTTTTTCCCCAGTGACTAGTGTTTTTTATCTCCTAAATATTTATTCAGCTGCTCTTCATTCAAACTCTGGCAGTTAGTTGGCTGGATGAGTTGCTTATGCACACTGTGTGTTTGAGCTCTGCCTCTTGCTGTGTTAATGATCTCAGGTGGTGATGCTTCTGCAGAGTATAATTACCTGGTAGCAAAGTTCATCCTGTCTATGGTGCTGAATTTGACAGTTACAGTTCTGTCCTTACTTGTCTCATGTCCTTGTCATATTTACTGTCCTCTAATCTTAGGTACATGTGTCTCTCAACTCAGGCATCAGAACTTATTCATTCACTGCTGTTTCAAAGTGACAGCTGTGCCATCAATCTGTTAGCCAGTTTTCCCCATTTGGTATGTTGGAGTAAGCTTTCCTTCACACATACCCTCAGAAATGCTGTCTGACCCCCTGTGCTCTGCAGGTCTGCTGCATGTGCATCAGAAGTTGGAGTCAGACCCCATTGGTATGAGCACTCGTTTCAGCAATGGTAAATCCATCACAGGAAGGTAAACCCGCAGTAGAGGACTTAGCCATGTTTTCAGACTTGGGACAATTCATGCCTAGTGTTCTGTATTTGCAGTGTAACTGGCAACAGACGTGTCGCTAGTTTCAGTATTGTTTGTCTGCGTTCTGGATGCTGTTGAATTTCAATATTTGTCCTTGCTGACTGCCACATTGTTGAGTTTGACAGGTTGTTGCCAGAATTTGAGTCTGTTGACATAAACTTTGCATATATGTAAGTAGAGATTCAGCCAGTGATTATCCTGTGTCAGAGTAGATCTGTCTTTGATTTTGTATAGTAGAAGATAAGGAAAGGCTGCCTTTTGAGAGAAAAAGGACAGCTATATCTCATATTTATTTGATGAATCTTTCAAAGAGTTGATTGTGCCAAAAAATACAGCACAATTTTATCCCCTGGGTAAGGTGTATATTAGATTGAAATGCTGATGTAATGAAAAGTAACAGTGGTTTTTCCTTATTTATATTACTGTGTATTTGTACAAATTGTAAGGTAATTATTTCTGTAAAAAGAACAGATCACTCAGGACTTGATACTTAGCAAGGAGACATGTTATTTAAGGATGATAGAAATTGTCAGAGTTCTTTGAACAACCAAGAATGGAATTGTGCAAAATTAACATTGTGTTGAACTATGTGTCATTCTACAGAATGCATAAATTACTTGCAATGAATCTTACTGTTTAAGTGCTTTCTGGTGTAACTGTGTAATTCCTGAGAATTAGGAAAAAAAAGATAAATTTTCTACTTCCAGTAAAAATCATGTGGTAGTAATTTCTAGCTACCACAATCCAGAGGCAGTAGGAAAGTAAAATTTCTGCGTCAGTGAGCCTGTGGGCTTCTTCAGGATGACTGCTCTGTTGGATTTTAACTCCTGTTAAAATTATTAGTGTCTTTTTAAGATGCAACAGTTCTTTATAGAAAATTACTAGAAAAATCCAGAACTTTTTTTTGTTTTGTGTTGTGTTTGTTGAGTTGATATAGAAAGACAATTTTCCTTTCTGAGAGCCAGGCTAATGATAGGACTGTGCAAGAAAAAATTGAGCAGAATGCACCTAGGTGGTATTGCTACGCTCTTGCCTTAGCACCATCAACACTAGAAATATTCATTTATTTTGATGTTCCTCTGAATTTCAATCTTCAGTGAAATAAGAGTATCAAGTATCTCGAGCAGAAAGAGATATCATGTTGAGACATGAACTCCCCATATCCTTTGATGTCCTATGAACGTAAAACTTCGTGTGTATTTCCCAGTTGAAATAAATGAACCTATCTACCTGACTGCTTGGAGAATTCTTAAAAAATTATATGATCCATGATAAGAACTGATCTTTAAGCCTAAGTCTAAAATATTGCATCTGATTTTCCTTGCACATCACAGACTTGTGGTTGTGGCTTTTCATGTGACCATAGTAGTCATAGGGACATCACACATTTCCGTGTGAATGCTTTGAAAAGGAAAGCCAAGAAAGTTTTCACATAAACTAGTGAAAGTTCTAATAGGTAATTCTAACCCAGGTTATTTGTTTTATTTTTTAGACAAATATTAACACACTCTTTGCTGTTTCTTCAACCCTAACAACTTACAAATGAACACTAACAAAAAAATGCTAAAAACAATTTGTGTTACCAGAGTGATCAAAATTGGCAGTTTTATTTGTGGACTTTTAGAGCCTTTTGCCATGAGACTCCAATTTTAGAGGACTGTTTAAAAATAAGATAACTTTTCTCCCAGTCTGCTTGGGAGGGGGGGAGGGAAAGGAAAGCAGGTTTTCTTGGATATTCTTTATAACAGAAACCACATATTTATGTTGTAATCTTTACAGCATTCTTTGTGGGTTGAACAAAACTCTGTCACCAAGGTTTTATTTTCTGTGGAGATGTTTGAAAAATTTCAAGTACTGCCATCAGTCTGGTAGGCGTGGTGCCAGTGGGTTACGGGGAGCCTCGAGTGCTTGCAGCACTCTTCTTCAACCTTGCTCAGAACATTCATAGTCAACATTGTAGGGATGGTGTAGAGTAATCATAGAATCATTTAGGTTGGAAAAGACACTTAAGATGGAGTCTAACTGTAATGATACAGGTTCATTCTCTTCCTGCCTTTTGTAGGGCTGGGACATCTGTTCTTGCTGTTCTGATGAGAGAGGTGGGTAGGAAAAAGAGCTGCTAGGAAGAGATTCCTGCAGGTGGTGGTGCTGGTGAAGTCAAGTAATTTGCAGGAATATGTTTCATGCTAGTGAGAGTGGTACCAAGAGGATCAGACACCATATGGATTTGTTAGGTTATTTAAGAAAAACCCTCAGACTATGTATGGAAATGGGAATATGCTTGCAGTAGCATCTATAATAACCTCAGGAACAGATCGGTACGTGTGTTCTCGCTTGCTGCTTTGGGGGTTACTAAAAAGCAGTGTATAAGGTGACAGAATAAGCCATTTTCTAAAAAAATTGGAAATTAAGTTCAGAACTGAAATACCTTTTGTTTCTTGAAATATGGTATTTTTTTAATATAAACTAAGACAAATATATTAAAGTGGGATGTTCATGTGATAGATTTGCTCCTTCTAGCGTTCTTGTCCACTTTTAATTTTTTGTATACAAGAAAGGCTAGTGGCAGGTTAGGGGGGGTAAGTGCTAATTCTGGCCCTGATTGCAGCGTAATCCTTGAAGAGGAGGCAGGAAATGGGCCTCCATGCTTGGAACAAATCATAAAACAGAAGTGAAATACAGTCAGTACATTTGTGTGAGATGTTTACTTTGAGATAATATTTACTTATACAGTGGAGCATGCTCTTATTGTACAACAAAAGTACAGCCAATAATGCTGCTCTGAAGGGTTCCTGGTTTTCTAAAGGTAAATATATTCTATGTGGGGGAAGGGGAAAAAGGGTGACTATCTAGGAGACAAATGTAAGCAACAATTTGAGGCAAAATCTTGATTACCAGTCTTCCCAATGAGTTCTCATTGCATTTTTTTAACCTACTCCAGGTATATCATAATTTATCTTTGATTACATATAAGCATATGTGGTGATGCAGCTTCTGTAATTCTCTGAAAGTCCAATGAACAATTACAACATGAATTACTCATTTTTTTCCCTTTTTTAAATGCAGAGGCATAAAAAATTGAAGGAAATCCAATTAAACTTGGCAGACAGTTGCTAGTTTGAATTGTTTCAAAGGAAATAACTGAAGGGAAGATTAAAAAAAAAACACACAAAAAAAGTAAAGTTAGAAGTCTTAACTTTTTTTTTTTTTTTTTTTTGAGTTCACATTGAAAGACTTTGGCTTGATATTAGCAATTCCATGTGAGAGTCACTTTGATTTGAATGTCATTGTAGATTGTCTCCAGCTTCCTTGAGGGTCTAAATGAATCTTTTCAGAGGTGTACTGAGTTAAATATTAATAGCAATAGAGAGGAGGATGTGGTTGGGGAAGGGTCAATTCTAATGTCTTACAGGCTTGGCTTACTAGCTTTTAGAGATTAATTTGTAACATAGATTTTTATGAAGTATTGAATTTCATGAACTACTTAACTCTGTTCCCGTGTAAACTTAAACCTTCATTCTTTCAACCTACATTTGAAAGTTTAAATATGTGTAAGTAAAGAAACAGTAAAACCAGACTTGGTTCATCAGCGCAAAATTCAATTCGCCTCAATAATGTTCCTATTTTCTTCTTGGAACAAGGTAATGCAGGATATCAAGCTTTTTGGGGTATGTAGATGGTCTGTAGTTGTATGTAAGTCAACAGTGCAGAACTGTACCAGCTGACTTTAGGAAGACTTAAGAACTGAGGGACTTTTGGTCTGTTTTTGCTTTAGGAAGGGCTTAGAAACGCTTAGGCAGTATAAAACTGCATGAAAGAGACCTAGGATTATGTTACAGAGTCTTTGCTGTCTAAAAGTTTGATGTCTAGCCTGAACTAGCTGTCTAACTTCCCTCTATAATTAATGAAAAGAAGTAGATACCTCCACAGAACTAGAGCAGATAGTCCACCAAAATGTGACTGACAGAAAAAGGTAGACAAGAGAAATATTTTCTTATTTTGTGTCTTTCATATATTCTTATAGTGAATCTTAAATGTGAAAATACAAGATGATACAAGCTAAATTTATTCATTTTAATAAGTAAAAATGAAGGTTTCAGAGTGGAGGGGGGGAATAGGTATTAACACAAGGTTAGTGTACCACAAGGTTCTGTTACAAATTTTTACTCACTGAAGGCCCTGTATTTAGAGGTTGTACTTGAGAAGAAAAAGTTTCTGTAATAATAAAGTTTGTGCTATTCTAGTTCAGACTGCCAATCCACACATAAAACTTTTTCCCCCATAGTCCCAATTCACGTTCCCTCCCCCATTTGTCCAATTCTGAATATATATATAGAAGAGATATAAGGAATCTCTAACCAGTAAATCATTTGGTTTTAGATCACAGCAAAGTCTATCCAATATGATTTGATCATCTGTATAGGTAACTCCAAGACTTTTGTGAGTCTTTAATTTTTATTTCAGTGATATGTGTTATATAATAAAGCAACTCTACCTGTTCAAAGAGAGAAGAAATCCTTTAGACTTTGCCTTTTGTTTCCAGGAAGAAAGTATTTCTTCTTCAGATAAATAGTTCTATTTATTTTCTTAAATTGCATTTTTTTCTCTCTTATCCTTTTCAGTTTGTGAGCTGAGAGCTTTCTGGGAAACATGAGATACTATCTTTCACCAAAGTACCCTAGAAGAGCTTGTAAGAGTCTGCAGCAGGTTGAATACTTTGCTTCTTAACCCGGACAGTCCAAGCATGTAGAAAGTCGCCCTTCTATCTTCCTTTTTCTTAGACTTGTCACATTTTATCCATATGCCTAAATTGATTGTACTGCTGGGGAAGGTACCTCTGTGGACAAGTCATTCCAGGATTACTCAGCCGTGTAAAACAGTATCTGTCCTCCTTCAGTTCCATGTACAGTCTGTGTCTCTGCCTACACACCAGCTCTCACATTCCTTCTAGATTCTTTCCCTGTTCCAGTACCTACTGCATTGGATTCTCAGTTCATGTCCTTTTGTTAGGGCCAGAGAATCACTTTCCCCTTGAGTTTTTTAGTTGGCCTTTCCAGGAGGTAAATCCTTCTTTGCTCTTCATCCAAATCTGTTCCTCTCCATTTCTTGTGGAACCTTCACATGAAATACAGAGTTTCCTTTTCCCTAAAAGGTAGTGATTCAAAATTTGGGACCTCTAACCTCCAGCTTGGCTCATAACAGTTCAAAACAGAAAGTGCAGAAAAACACCTGATCACTGCAGTCCTTATCATTTTGGTGAAGTCTTCAGGAAAGTTCAAGCTGTGACCAACACCTTTTATGGGAATAAATCTAGCCCAACAGTTTTTGGTAGATTTCTAAGCAATTTCAACATTTTAAGAGAAGTGTAGGACAGCTTTAATAAATGATTAGATGGCATTGCCAGCCTTTTATACGCTTGCTTATTCATTCTCTCACCATTGCATATTTTACCTTGGCAAGTAAATCTTGTCAGCAGAATTACATCGTGCTGTAGAAGTCGGGAGGTTTTCTCACACATTAAAATTTAACTGAAACAGAACTGAGTCTGGGTTCATGGAAAGGAGAAATTACAGTCTGAGACAAATAATTCTTTCAGCAAGAACAACCAAGAACTATTTTTATGAGATGTTGAGCACATACATTTCTAGAGAGCCAAGGACTTTTCAACATGACAGCACTTGTCATAAAATCGGTAGGTGGGATACCTGCTTAAATTTGGAAATGAAAAAGAGTATCTGTACTAAACTGAAAAGGCTATTTTAAGTGTGTATCTTTTGCCTTTGTGATTTTTTTCGGTATTAGATGTGTTATTCTCATAAACTGTTGTAGTTCATCTTCTTTCTCACCTTCCATCTTTTTTTAAAGGAGTGGGAAGGAGTTGCATATCTTTAGTGCATCTTTAACATGATAGTCTGAAAATAATACTGACCATAATATTCGCAGTAACTGTAATGAAAAAAAGCAGCTTATCTTAAACCTTGTTACTTTTGCACTTCACTGTCACAAGATATGATATCACTCTCAGGGAAAGCTCAGAAAAATTTGAGAATGCAGTCTTTTTAAAGAGACCTTGATTACAGCTCCACCATCCAGTTGTTCAGACAATCCATGTGATGCCATGTGTGCTCTAACTCAAATAGGAATGGGTGAGGGAGGACTAACCACTTTGGGCCTTAGGACTATGCCTCTGTTAGGAAATTTAGCAGGGGTGGGAATTATTTTAGCACTGTGCAGTGATTCCATATTCAGCGAATTTTCAGGCATGATTTTCACCTGAGGCAATTGCTTCTTTTTCTGACAGTGCCTTGTGATGAATAAGGTGGGATAGCAACTGTTTCTAATAGGCAGTAAGGAAGAAGTCCCCCTTGTTTTGAGGGAGGACAAATTAGCCATATGGCTGCAAACTGTTGTGCCACACTTCCCAACACTGAGTGACTGGAGAGCAGCCTCTTTCATTTCCCATAGAAATGAAGTTCCACAGCCCAGTAAGACAAGGACTTGGTGATAGAACTGAGCTCTTAAAGGATCCGAGTATGAAAAAAATTGGAGTTATTTTCAGCAGTTGAAATCTCAGCAGAAGCATCTTGGAGGAGATGGCTGATACCTTGAGTCTGTAGCAGTATTGAAATGCTGTAGAAAACAAATGTGATTAATGTTTGAGTTCTCCAAGAATAATAATGTCTGTATTTTTTTAAAAAAATCTGAAATTTTAATTTCATTTTATTAAAAAAAGCTGAATGGTCTCCAAATACAGAATGGAGCATTGTCTGTAGCTTTTGAGCTCAGAAACCTCAATGAATTCAGTGGAAATTTTGCCTGAAGTTGCTGAAACAACTTGAAAAGCAGCTGTATGTATAAAACCACCTTCACTTAGCACCGATATTTGAGTGCTAATTAGTGTTTAGAAGTACCAGAAAATAACTTATTCCTTAGCATTCATCTATTTCCCACAAAGTAGACTAATTACCTGTACTTGAATTTAGTCAGAGCATCAGGATCTACTTTTCAATCTTATTTAAAGTCCAGAATTAAATGATGAAGAGAATTGCCAGATTAAAATATCAGGCAGCCTTTTCCTAAACACTCTCTTCTTACTGAAACTGTGCTCACAAATTGTACAATAGCATTTGTATTGAACACTGATTTTTGAAAATCTAATATTGTTTTCTTGTAGAAACAGCATTTTCCTGACTGCCTAAAAACAGCCCCAGGTCTGCATAATTTGTGGAATGTATGAAAGCCCTTGCCTTATATGCTACATGTCTCAAAATACAAAGCAAGTGCAACTTTTGGCTTCTGAAATAATGCATCTTCTGTTTGAACTTGCTCATGTTTTCCTGTATTTTGGGACTTCTACAAGCCTTCTTTCTAGTTTCTTTCTGTCATGCAAAACATACTCCAGTGTACCACATCTAGCTTTTTTGAAAGATGAATGTCTTCAGGGAGAAATGCCTTTCCACGTGGTAAAACTGTTTTTTCTTTTTCTTACTGTGTTCTTGCCGCCCTCTTTGACCATAAAATCCTTTTATTCTGTTTTTCATCTAACTGTACCTGATTTACTACAGGCCAGAAAGGTTTTGTACTATTGTCTCTCTCCTTTAATTTCATGGTCCTAACTCTGTCTCCAGTTTTTCATCTGCTTGCTTCATACATGCACATTTCTCAGTCTTATTTTGTTCCCTATGCCAGAGTGACTGTCTTAGAGCTATTCATCAAGTCACATACCAAGTCTGCTCCCATGTGTCACCTGCGATTATTATACTCTCCTCTCCCATAGTTGTCTTCTGTATTCGTATTTATTTGTTGTGTTATGTGTCAGAAGCAAGCTCCCTGGCTTCTTAGGATGCTGCTGGGATGAGGTTTCACAGAAGCCTTAGGTGGGATTCCTCAGGGTCAGGAGATCAAAGCCCCTTTCCTTAGTGTACCTTGGAGGGTCTGTGGTTTCTAAGCTATTTGCAATGAAATTGGATTTTGAAAACTGTGGAATTACCAGGCCTGGCCTCCCTTGTTGGGGTCCTGCTTTTCAAGTTGGGAAGCTGTGGCTGTCCTTAGAAAGGCTTTTGGATTTTTCTGTACTTTGAGAAGGTATGCCTTGCTTGGAGTCCTGTGCAGACGGTCTGAGTGTGCCTGAGCTCCTGCCTGCCTTGGTGGCCTGCAAAATCACTGTGCCAATATGGAAAGTATTTAAAAAAATAAAAAGAGAAGGATTGAGATAAAGGAAACTGCACAGAGGAAGGAAAGCAGGTTGTTGCTGTTTCAGCACTGGAACACTGTAGCTGAAGGGTGAAATTCAGCCCCAGTGAGAAAGTCGGACTATGAATTCCCTACATGAGAAGTGGTTTTTCCAGGTCAGTTAGCACTTGCTTTGTGAAGCCAGTGTGTTCCTAACGAGGGAAACAACACAGGAAAGGAAGAAGGTTGTTTCTCAGCAACCCAGAACTGACTCATGCTGCCAGCATCACAGCTAGGAGTTAGAGCCTCCAAGGGTTATGGAGGTGATTGTCTGATAATCATAACTATTTTCAATCTTTTCCCCTTGTCTTTGAGAAATCAGTTGGGAAGATTCTATAGTTTATCTGCTTGTCCTGGATATAACTTAGTTTCTGTAAGACGGAGCAAATAGAAAGGAATTCTTTCCCATTTTACCTTCTTGAAAGAGATGGTTTTGCTGTAGTTTCCAGCAATTGCAATAAGTGAAATTCTTTGTTTAGAACAAAACACAGACAAAGATGACCCTCAACCCAAACCCTTGTATTGCATCCCACTGGTATAGGTAATAAGAACTATGTAAATTGATACCTAAAGTTGGATGCAGTAAATCATGTTTGCTAACGAGTAAATGTTGAAGATGCTTGAGGTTTTTTTCAAGTCATCCAATTGAATGTTCAGAGGTGACATACTAAAACAGTACAGTTGAAACTGATAATAGTTACAAATCACAAAGCATTTGGTGACCTGAACAACATTAACCTGTATGAGAATAATGCAAATATGTTTCTTTTAATTAAACACATTTAAAAAAAGTTAAAGATCTGAAAAAAAATTAATTATGCATTGTGCTCCACTTTTGGTGCCCTAGAAAGCTCCTTTTCCCATTCTTTTTTTTGCTGCTTCACATGTTTAATTGTAATGTTTCAGATACTGTTCCAAGAAAATCTGCAAAAATAGTTGATCAATGTTAAGTGAAGCTGATTGGACTTTATCATATGCTTAGGTTTCTTTGTTGATAGGGATGCTTTACTGGGCTCAGACATCAACTTAGTTTAAGTGATTATTTATTTTTAAAGGAAGAGTCATCACCTTTTAAATGGCTACTGGAACTTTTGAAGGTCATACCTGATTTCTTGCCTCTTAATTATGGTGCTTTTTTTTTTCCTCCCCTGGAGATGGTTTCTATAAGGCTGCTTTAAACATGTTTTAGAGCTACTTGGCTTCAACTATGAAAATAAATTATTAATGTCTTTTTTAGCAAGAGAGCTGGCCAAAGATCTTGGAATATTGAAGAAAAGTTAGTATGTTGAAATAGCAAAACTCCTCACCTCCTTGTGCTGATGGATCAAGCTATGAATATTTGATATCAGTAAATACTATGACAGCATTTTCACTTTTAGGATGTAGGACAGTCGTGGTTTGAGAAGGAAAGAAGAGCCTGTGAAGCAGGCACCTCTGTTACAATCTGCAGCAAAAACTGAGTAAAGTATTTTATATCTCTATAGTTGTAGGACTTACTCTTAGAGAATTTTTGTTCCAGAATGAATGCTGCAGTGTAAGTTTGGCTATTTAGATGTGAAATCATTGCCTAAAAGCACTCTCCTCTCTGCATCCGCAGAATGCCTTACTGAGTAGCAATTCCTTGCTTTTCTGCAGACTGCAGGAAGCAGGAATCAGCACTGTGCATGAGGAGGAAGAAGTGTGACTTCTGTTCATTTCTCTCTGAATTGCTGGCATGGAGAGGTTATCCAGGTAGGATTGCCCTAGTGCTGGGTAGTGAAATGGAGAGAGGCCAGACTGAAGAGGATGGAATTGGATGCAGCACTTATATCCTGTGATGATGCCATTTTTACCTGATAATGTTTAGAAATGAAACATTTTCATTTTAGTGTTAAATTGCCCATCATCAGTTCAAGCTCGTGACTTTATCCTCTTTCTGCTCTAACTAACGAATGCTGGCCTTCCATTGTCATAGATGACTGCATACAAATTATTGGGATATTGTGTGTACCTCGGGGATGAGGATGGGAAGGACAACTGATAGCAGTATTGTGACTGGCAAACAATGTTATAGCATTTATGATATTAGCATTTAAAAAAATAAACATGCTTCACCAAACTGAAGTGATATTTATTTGGCTGAAAAAGTGGTTAGGCTGCAGTGTGTGCCTACAATTCTGTATCTGCAGTTTGCTTCCTTGAAGTGACTCTCGTGTCTAGTGAAGCTTGTTGTGAAAGTCATTGTTGCTTTGCAAGATATTATCAGTACAGATTGCAGGCTTGGTTTCATGTTTCAAGGTCCTTCCTCTTACGTGTTTGCAAATTTTGATGTTTTAGGAGAATGAAAAATATTTCCAATGATGAGAACTGAAATGATAATATGGCCATAGAAATAATCTTCAAACAACTCAGAAAGGAAACATGAAGGAAGCATGCCTGAATATGTGGACCTAACAATTGGTCACCCCTGAACACCTGCTGTACACCAAATAAAGTGTCTTGATTGCTGCTTTTTGCTCAATCTAAGGTGAACTAAGCTGAAGCCAGATTTCACTTCCACTGTCAAATATGAAACCACTTTTTGTGATGAATGTATGGTAGCTATAACTGCATTAGAATGACATAAATTTATCTATTGTATACATTACATAGCCACATGAATGTAGAAAAAATAGTACCATGAAGTCAAACACACAGATAGATAGATAGCCTTTGCATTAGCATTCTGTGGACTATCAGATGAGAAGATGCTGCATAAGAAAGGGAGTGTGAAAGAACTGTGAACATCTCTTTGAGCTCATGACTGTAAATTTCAGTTCCCTCTGACATAAAAGCCATTTACTTAGGTTTTTGCAGTCCCTATTGTGGCTTTTTCTGCGTTTTGAGAACTCCTTGAAAACTCTTGTGGCTTAGACTAATAAATTAGCTTTTCATATTTTGCAACCATCCTTGTTCCTTTCTAGCTAAACTCATTCCTAGCTACAAAGCCATGCTCTCCCTTTCTGAAAGTTGCTCAGAACTTTTTCCCTTGTTATTTGTAGTCAGGAAGTAGATATTATCAATTGAATTGAAAGGCTCGTTGTCCTTGCCCAGGAACAGTGGATTCTTTTTGCTCTGTACCTATAACACTCTTTGTTTTTCTTTGTCCAATCTCCAAGGATTTCGATTTCCTTTCTCTCCTTGAATCTTTTTTCATTCTCCTTTCTTTGTTGAGATGAAAAGCCAGGTACAGTCTTCTTTTCTATAGCACTCAGGTTTTTTTATTTTGTATATTCTTGGATTCAGTTTAGATTTTGTTTCATTAATTTTAGCCGGAAAATCTAACCAATTTGCAAAGAAAGTGACATCAATCCTTGGTTTCTGAGTTATCCTCCTTGCTCCCTCCATCACATCTTAGTCCATCTCTTGCTATATTGTTGGAAGCTGCACAAGTTTCATTTGGCAGAGTCACTGAGATAGAGAAATCTGATTTCAATCTGCTTCCTTATTAAGCAAGTAGTACTGTCCTTCCCCACTGTAGAACAATTTTCAGTCTGGATGTATTCATGCTACCTTCTTGCCTTCATTATTATGACTTCTTTAGTCATTTACCCCCC
>VYXB01010304.1:89563-117082 GCA_013397135.1 Pachyramphus minor | reverse complement strand
GCCGCGGCCTCGGCGGCGGCGGCAGCAGCAGCAGCAGCAGCGCCCCCGCCCGCAGTGTGTGTGTGTGTGTGTGTGTGTGTGTGTGTGTGATGAGCGATCGCCGCGTCCCTCCGCCCGCCGCCGGCTGACACCCACCGCGCGGGGCGCGCCAGGAGCAGCAGGAGGAGGCAGGAGCCGCGGCCACCGCACAGTGACCTTGGCCNGAGTGGTTGGAGCGGGGCTCGGCGGCTCTCTGGGCTCCCCGCAACCGCCGGTGTGGTCTGTAGATGGAGCACAATCTCACACCTGCGTGCAAAGCCGGAGCTACGGCATGATCCCAGCTCTTGCCTAGTGCAGCTCCCGTGTGACCCGGGAGAGGGCGGGGAGGAGACGCGGCTGGCGGGGAGCCGGTGTTGTTCGGTGAAGTACGATCAAAGTAGTGAAAGCAACCCAAAGGTGTTCTGGCTTGTTTATTCCTTTTCCCTCGTCACCCACTCCCCTACCGCGGCATATGGGTACGAGCACAGATGTGATGATGAATTACAGAAAAGTTCAAAGCGTCTGGTTTCCTTTATGTGAGTTTGAATGTTACAAAAGTTGCTACGGCCCGAGCCGTGAGCAGAGGACACTGCTGAATATGCGTCATGGCCCGAGCCAATCCTCCCAAAACTGGCCTGGAAGGTGCGGAGCGTCCCTTGGTGGAGCCCGTGAAGGGGAGGAAGGAGCCTCTGCGTGATGTGGTGGTTAGCGGTGTGTCAGGGAGCTATTCGGAGTGACAATTCATTAATGTCTAAATTAGATTAGCGTATTACATCCATTATTTACAGGCAAAAGAGAGTAATGATAGTAAATGGTGAATTAGCAGCTTTGCTCCAATGTAAATATCCATTGGAGTAAGAGCATACACTGATTTTGATGACATGTTAGGAGGAAGTCAGGTCCATTAATCATCAGGGGAATAAGGAGATCTGAGGCGATTCCTTACTGAAACCACTTTTACCTTTTACAGTGCAACATCCAAAAGCGGATCAAATCTGTGGGACATGGCACAAGGAAATAATTATGGGCAAAGCAGCAATGGGGTGGCTGATGAATCCCCAAACATGCTGGTGTACAGAAAGGTAAGACTTTGTGTTTTTCAGAAGCTGAGAAAGGTACAGTTGTGGACTCTTGCTTAGCAAGTGAGGCCATTATTTTTGCTGTTTCTCTCTAGTTTCATGAATAGAGAAATTACTGTATCTGTTGTTTGAAATTATGAAATGCACATGTGCATCATCTTTGCATCGTGTTCAGAAACAGCTGCTTTTCAATTTGAAATACTTGCTGTATTTTAGTCGCTTTCTGCATTGATACATATGATACATGGGGGTGGTCATGTGCCAAACTGGAACATGTTTTGAGGTTGTGTTCACTTGCAAAGTCTATTTGCAAAATGAATCAATATATATTAAAGAGTACGATCAACTGTACAGTACAATATTTCTCTTATGCAGGGAAGTCAGAACCATTAACTTATTTCATATGCGAGGAAAAACTGATTAAAGATATCACTTATCTGCAATTGCCAAAACTTAAAAAAAACCCAAACACATACAGTCTAGAATTTTTCTCTGGGAAGAAATCTAATGTAGTTATTCTAATAACATCAGTATACAAATTTCCAGGTATTGAACACCAGCAGTGGGGCTTGTTTAGCCACTGTGCTTTCATTTAAGTGAGAGAAAATGCTTGGAGATTTTGAGATGTGTTTACACACATTTTAAATAAAGCATCAAGTGAATTTATCAAAAAAGAATAACAAAATAAATTCTAGTAATAATAGAGAAAAATAGTTTTCTGTTGCAAACTGAAATAAGTAATTATGCAACTATTTGTTTATTCTTAGATCACAGTGCTTTCTAACTTGTTTGTGGTTGTTTTTATCAGGTGGAAAAAATCAATACTTTTACTTTGTTAGAGGCATTGACTTTTCCCTTTAGAACTTAACTGTAATAGAAAGCATCTGATATATACTCAGTTTAGACTTTGAGGTGAACTGAGGTATCATCAGTAACTGTGGTAAGTGTTCTTTTCTCTGAAACTAAATAATAGTCTCTAATTGAAGTCTGATGCATGGCTTTTTTGCACTTCCTATTTTCAAATATATTGCTGATTTCAGTTAGTTTGTTGTAGCTGTTATTTCATAAAATTAGGCACCTTTAACATAAGTGAACGAATTCATGAACCTAAGTGTGGTTACCCTTCTATCTAAGAATGCACATCTAGAAAAATGCAGGATTGCTTTGCCATTAACACCACAAGTGTGTTTCATTAACACCACAAGTGTGTTTCAAAATGCAATAGTATACATGAATTTATATATGAAATTATGCTGCACATATTAAAAGTAATATACCAAAGCTTTTATTGTTCTTTTCAGGTTTTTGATCTTTCTAAACAGAATCTCTCCACATTTATCATTTACTTCTATGCTGAGGAAAAGGTCTTTTCTCAGCTTATTTAGTACACAGAGGGACAACACAGAAAAATTGTTTCTCTTCTCCTATAGAGAATTTCTTCAAGAAATTGTGACACATGCTGTGACACAAACCTTGTGACACATGGTATTTACTATGACCTCATGCCAAAATTTGACATTGCCTTTGAGCAGCCTCCAGTTGGAAATGGAACTGCTGAGGCAAGTGACAAGAATCTGGTGATGCAGGAAAGATGTGAACATGGGGAGAGTGGATAGGATACACCACCTCAGGTGTCTGCTCAGCAAATCAAAGCATCAAACACCTTTTCAGTTCTCTGCAAATCATTGGTAAAGAAATGATGTCTTCCAGTGTAGCAGAGGGCTTTCCCTTGTTGTCACTAAAGTGCAAGTGGTGCACTGAGTATTAAACTTCTGAAAAATGCTGACTGTCTAGAGTATTACCTGCCCTTTTTGGTTTTGTATGTCTACTTATTTTTGTAGCATGGTGAATTAAAAGATCATTTAAGATTATGCACACTATGTTAGAGCCCAGAGAGAAAGCTAAGTAGCCCTTCCTTTGGCAGTGTTCAAGGAACAAACAACAAAATAATAGATAACTTTTAAAAAAGTCACCCGCTCTTTCCTGAAATATGATATTGCTATAAGCAAAGGTGTTTTAAATTCTGTGTCTAGAATATAAGAGAAGGATAGTTAGGAGGAAATTATTTCACTTCAGAATATATAATCTCTGAATATAAATCTTTTATAGGAACAACTAAATCACAGGATTCCTTGTAATACATTTGAAAACACAATACTTCTCTGTCTGTCATTGTGTTGGGAATGAAAGCATTGTGCAGAGTGAACAAAGAACTACATCTGACAGCTTCATGAAGGACTCTCTTTTTTGGCCAACTGGAAAAGTATTAATAATTGCTAGAAAAAAAATCTAAATGTGCTATTGGCTGGCTGCAGTCCGAAACTGAATTTGTAGTCTTATATTTTGAATAAGGTTGCTGAAAGCCACAAATGTGGAAACGTTTTCTTCTAGTCCTTTGTACAACATCCACAGATGGAATAGCACACATTTTATGATATGTGTACCTCCAAGGAATAGACAGGACTTCTCTTACAACTTATGTTAATGAAGAGGTGAAATTTAGCCATGCTGAGTGAAGACTGTTGCTTATGCTAAAGACCACAGTTTTGTAATCTGGTAGTTGTTCTAGGCTGTCTAACATCCAGACACAAGCTGAACTAAGTATATTCTAAACTACATGGAGTTACAGCCCTGCATTGCCTAAATCCTCATTCTGTTATGAGCATTTTATAGAGAATTCTATACAGAATGAAGTTCTAGTGTTTACCAATTCAGTATTTAAGGTTGAATTATTATAGAATCATTACTGCACTTTAATTAAATTTCAAAGTCTTGACAAAAGAGACTGGTTTTGGTTTTTTTTTTTTTTAATGTATTTGGTTTGTGAGTAGTTACTTATTTGAAGAATTGTAGAAAAGCAGATTATCAGATTGTAATCTCAAGTAATATAGGATGCAGATAGCCTGTAATTCTTATGTAGCTTTTATTCCTAGCCAAAGAAAAATTTCCTTACCTTTTGCTTTCAGATATGATTTTTTTTTAAAAAAAATGAGCATAGGATAATTAAATATTCAATATATACATAACTTAGAATTACTTATTTGAATCTGTGATGGAAAAGACAGCAGCAGAGATAAATAGTTCCCTATATCATTTTTACACTGCTTTTTAAGATGCTTGTGTCAGTGTTTTTACGCCTTGGGGAATAATTTTTATTTTAATAGAATGTCAGCTGCATTATTCTTTTTGTCTATCAGCCTAATTATAAAGTAATGACATGTGACACATCATTGGCACTGACATACCTTAAAAAAAGTCCTGAATTTTTCTGCTGGTAGCCTGAGGCAAATATGAAAAATGTAAAACCCCTTCTTTTGCTTCCACTCCAACAGAGTCCATTCCGGTCAGCAATTAAAAGAGATAAGAGACTAGAATCTACAGTATTTTAACATCAAAAATTGCTCATGAAGATATATCAGATTTTGGCAACACTAACTAGCTGCTGCAAACTAACTCTTAGAGAAGGAACTTGAGATGTAGTAGAAAGCCAATACTGTAATGCTTTTCTAAGATTCAGAACCTGACCCGTCTTTTTTTTTTTATTACTTTTTTTTAATCTCTGCACAAATAATTGAAAGAATAAGAGTTGTCTGTAGGAACTTCTCTTTGAGACCTACTGCTGGTATTGCTAAACTTTCGTTTATTTTTCTGGTCTGTGCTTAGCTTGCTTTTTTAGTCAAACGTATGCTGCAAGGATTAGGAGTTCTGATTTGTAAATTTAATGGTTATTGTGTTGCTGTCTGAACTAGATTCATTTAAGAACTGATAGCTTTATTTTGTAGCAATAAGATTAACCCTCTCTGAATAGCAATATTCTGGTGACTGATACATTGTTTCTCTACCTTTTTCACTGCCCCAAGTGTTAAAATAGCTTTTGCCAAAGCCGATCAGAATCACTAACAGTTGGGGCTTTCAATGCTCTAATAAAGATAATTATTTGTTCTGTTTCTGTGACAATTGTGTAAAGTTATATATGCCAGTACTCATGTATAGCAAGGCCTGAATTTGTAATCTCAAACTCCTTAGTTTATTATGGTCTGGAAAGCAGTGCTGAGGAAAGGGACTGGAGGTCCTGGTCGATGGCAAGTGGAATATGAGTCAGCAGTGCCCTGGCAGCCAGGAGGGCCAACCCTGTCCTGGGGGGCATCAGGCAGAGTATCACCAGACGGTCGAGGGAGGGGATTGTCCTGCTCTGCTGTGCACTGGGGCAACCTCACCTCGAATATTGTGTGCAGTTTTGGGTACCACAATGTAAGAAAGATAATAAGCTGTTAGAGAGTGTCCAAAGGAGGACAATGAAGATGGTGAAGGGCCTTGAGGGGAAGCCGTATGAGGAGTGGCTGAGGTCACTTCAGCCTGGAGAAGAGGAGACTGAGGGGAGACCTCATTGACAGAACGCAAGGTAATAGCCTGAATTTGTGTCAGGAGAGGTTTAGGTGGGACATTAGAAAGAATTTCTTCACCCAGACGGTGGTTGGGCACTGGAACAGGCTCCCCAGAGAAGTGGTCACAGCACTAATCCTGACAGAGGCGTTTGGATAAAACTCTCAAGCACATGGTGTGACTCTTGGGGATAGTCCTGCATTGGGCCAGGAGTTGGACTCGATGATCCTTGTGGGTCCCTTCCACAGCATATTCTGTGAGTCATGCCTCCAAAGTGTGATACTTAGTAAATGTTGTAAAGGAACAGTAGCTATGCAGTGACAACATCTGAGGAAATCGTGACCACCATCTTCTAATAGCAATTCTCCTCTGCTTGCACCAGAGATGACTTCCAGTGTAGTCTGCAGAGAATACTGTGTTCTTATGTGGCCTTTATCAATTGCTCCCTTAAAAACAATTGTAGGAAGACAATGGTATCACTGATAACTATATTCCAGAGCCTGTGAGACTAAGGAAGGGCATTTTAGATAGATTTTTCTAAGTGCTGTCACTCACTTTGAGAAGGGAAGAATTGTTCTGATGCTGTGCATTTTTGAATATGCCATCACAACCTATGGAGGCATCCTGATCTCAGGGTTTGTTTGTTACTACATTGGAAATGTCAGGGGTATTCTAAGGTAGTAGAGATAAGTGTTGGGGTTTTTTTCGTTCCTTCCTAGCGTTTATTATCCTTCCTAGCGTCCTATTTATTTATTTTTAAAATTTTATGTAAATTAGAGTTATACCTCTAGATTATGCTGTTTCTTCTTTTGACAAGAAGGGTGGCACTGTTGTGAGTCTTGGTTGCTGGTCGTAGTTTTATTCCTACACTCATCATTATAGAATTGACAGAAAAAGCTCCACATTTGTGAACCTCAGGAATTCCTGCTATAAGAAAAACAGGAATTTACCTTCTTATCGAGTATGTTATGAAGATGTTCTGCTTCTGGAGTAGTTGACTGATAGTGAAGTAGGCATTTTGCCTAGCTGAATTTAGAGAGCAGGAACTTAATACTGAAGGACAGAATAGTTGCTAGATGCTGTGGAGTCCCTTTTGTTTCACTGTATGCTGTCACCCTCATGTTTTGTATCTACCCTCTGCACAGAGATTCACTTTGCTATGTCCTCTTCTGGACTGGTTATAGTTAATACTAGGTGTAGCATATATGTCACCATTCGTGATAAGATCAATATAAAGTATTTGATTGTCTTCACAACTATACTGAACCGCTGAAAATTCCAGGGAAACTGGTTAAAAATGTGTCTGAGTCTGCAGGTGGCTAGATCTGCGAGAGGCGCACTTGCCCTGCTTTGATGATTCCTGTTGGTTTTTTCTGTCCTTTGTGTTCTCCTCTTCCTTCCACTAGGTGTAGAAATACATCAAGTGATACTGCAGCAAGAGGGTTACTGCTACTTTTGTGAGCTTGCTGTTCTCAGATCACTGACATTACTGTCAGATGCAAAAACCCCACAGCATTCTGTGCCACCATGTTACTTCCTCCATCCCACATGTGCTGTCTGAAAATGTATGTTCCTGTTTTGATTCTGCATTGTCATTTTCAGTCTCTCTGCTTCTTTTCTTTGAAGCAGTCTACATTTGTAGCTATGGAAACAATGATGCTATTGATAGTGACGTGCGATGTCGGGGCAGAATTTGTTTGTTTTGGAGTTTTGTTTTTCTTTACATCAGACTAACAATATTCTTTTCGGACTGTAGGAATTTTTATAAGAACCTGTATCATATATTTGATAGATTCCCACTAAAGCTGATATGATCTATACTGATAAATACAATAAAATACCTGCATGTAAATACAACTTTTTAAAATGTGGCTATCTTCCAAATTCAAGAATCTCAAATTAATTGAAATATATTTGTAATTTTTAGTGCAGGGAACACTGCACCAGCTTCTTCAAATCTAAAAGACTCGAGAAAGAGAGGAAATTTGGCTTAATTTCCATGATGATCAGCTCAGAATTTTGACTTTTTGATATTGATTGCCACTAGCTATATAAAAGTCCTTTTACGAATCTAAATCCCAGATTAAGCCTAGAAAGAACAGAACATAGAAAACAGCAAAAATATTTAATTGTTTTTTACACGCTATAAAACTTTTCAGACGGAAAGGTAAACACTGCCAGTATAAAATGTGAGTGTGAGCAATAGCTGGGTTTTCACTGTGTCTCTTTTATAAAAGAGATACATATAATTATTCTCTGATGAGTAAACTCAGGCACCACAGTGATGTGTCAGATGATAGGTAAAAGAAGAGCAAGCTGCTTTATACAGAAAGGGAGCTACTAGGGCTGAGATTGCAAAATACTACTTGGAATGCACTCCATTATTCCTTTTTATTCTTTTTCCCTTCTTTTTTTTTAGTGGAAACAGATTACAGTAGTAGAGCAAAAAAAGCCTGGATTTTAATAGTGGTAATATGAACCTTACAAAAATGAATAAAGGAAGAAAACTTTGAGGGTGGGACTAGTAGTAGAAGGAGATAGACCACTTCAGAAAAACATCTTCACATAAAATTCTGAGATGATGATACACTGAAGAAAAAGTACACGTACAATTTTCCTTGGTGAAAGGATTGTCTCAGAATTTTGATTTTTGGTAAGAGATTGCCACCAGCTACAAATAAAAGCTTGAGATAAAAAGGTTGAACTTATTAAAGTTCAAGTTATTAAGTTTATAAAGTTTAAGTTATTAAAGTGCATGTTGGTTATAAGGATAACTGGAATATAGTGGGAATGAGGCTGGCTGGGAAACCACAGGGAACATTGGAGCTGAAGTGTCTGAAAAGCAGAGTTGGGAACTGCAGTTTCATTTGAAGAGTGAGAACTGCCTGGGTAAATACAGGATAGCAGGCTGCCCAAGAAATGGAGCTGTAGGAACAGGTATAGGAGTATCTCATAAAGCCATTTTAACTGTCAGGGTAGATTTTACTAGATAACATACTTCTCAATGGACAGGAATGGGAGCGTGACATTTGGACTATTTATCCACCTAAAATTTGAGGCCTGTTTTGTGCTCATGTGTGTGTTTATCTGTGTTTGAAAGCTTCCTTTGTCAGATGCTGCTGTGGGTCTCTCTCAATTTGTTTGTAATGCTCTGTGGGTCTCTGAGAAGACAGTTTCAGAGAAACTTCTTGGTCTGTGAAGGTGATCAGGGCGTCAAAAACCAAGACATCACTCCTGCTTTGACTCACTGTTACTGCTTTTTCTTCCCTCAAATATACTTCTGGCTAAAAGTTTATTACTGATGAATAGAAAATGGAAAGATGGCACTGTATAACTTATCCATATTCTTCCAATGAAGAGACCTATTTTTCAAGATTTTTATAGTTGCACTATTTCTACTCAGTTGAGGATATCTTTGATATTAAATGAAACTGAAATCTATTAGATCCACAGTGTCATTCAAATGAGAAATCCAACAAATCCTTGTTTTCCTTGGAAAACAAGATCTCCAATGATTTATCATGTTGTATTCGTGTCAAAGATGTGCTGGTTTAAATCTGAAAAACCTTCAGCAAGAGCCAAATAAACACCAAGGACCATCCAGACAGAAATTTGTCTGTCACAGTGAAATGATCATTCTCCTGGCACTCATGTACTGTTTTTTTACTGACACTGGGTAATACGGGAATTTTGAAGCTATATTAGCTATTCTGCACCACTTCTGCTGGAGTTGTGTGTTTACTTTCTTTCTATGACCTGTGCTGAATCCTGTTTGACTAACGCGTGAAGAAGTTCTAGAGAGTAAGGTTTGTGCCATGGAGAAAGACATAGCAAACACAGAGGATATCTTCACAATAAAATTCAGATGTACAAGGAGCATCCAGCTGAAAGTGAAAACTGCTCACTGTAACACCAAAGGAATTTTTTCCTTTCTCTTCCACTTATTCTTGATGATGAATGTGGTTCTATAATGTGAATGTACACGTATGTATATGCATTAATAGTATCTCAGAAGTCTAACTAACAAAAGGATCAGCAGTTATAAATATCCTCTCAGCCACACAGAGTCCTGCTGCCCTGGGACAAGCAGAGGCAGCGGGGTGGGTCTGCTTTCTTCACAGTCTGTGGGGTCAGGACTCTTACTGGCATGTCACTTTTGTGGCTGTTAGGTTTTTGTGACTGTTCTTTGTTGTTGATTAAACAGCAATAAGCACTTTTAAAAAAAAAAGTATACATGCAACCAGGCCCCTTTTTTTCTAATTTGATTATTGATTCATAATTGGATAAACATGACCAAAGGTTGTATTAGAGGGCATTTGAATATATAATAGTTTTTACAATATATCATGTATGTGATGTAACACTGTTGTACTTTGTCTTCCGCATTATGAAAATGAGCTGCGTCGAAATACCTCGATTAGCTGTTGTTTAAAAGCACCCTAAATTCTGATGGAAAACCACAGTTTTTCTGCTCTCCTTTCATATCAGGATGTATAAGCAGTTTACTGAATGCCTTTTGAAAGACATATTAGTGCTTCTTAACACCTACACTTCTCTGAACTACAGACTGTAAGAAGTATTAATCTTGTGTGAGCTAGATTCTGCCCTCAGATGTAGATTCATGGCATCTCTTGATATCAGCAGAGCCAAAGAATTGCATTTGATATAGAATCAATATTGAAAAGAAGAATGACAAAGCTTAATAATAACTTTCAAAATTACACAAACTTGAAGCAGGCATTTTACAATAGGAATTCTCTTTATGTTGTACACTTCTGTCTGTATGGAGGAGAAAGTACAGAACATTTTGTGGCTGTACCAGAGAACCCCTGATGTTAGCATGTTTAAAGCTGCAGGCATAAGTTCAAAATTGTAAACCAGGATAGCTTCTTAGTAGCAAATGGAAAACTTAGTGTCTCAATAATGAATGGTATCATACAGGGCTATACTAAAATTCTTACATGTCATGAGTAGTTTATTTTTAGCTGTATCATCTGCAAAATAGGTGGTCTGCTATAATTAAAGAAATCTTAGTGAAATTCTGTAAAGATCAACTGTTTACTTTGTACAGAGTACCTTAAGTTTATCAAAATACTACATTAGATGGTAAAGTACTGCAGTGGTAGGAATGCAGTTTTAGACTATCAGAATACTATAAACAAGTTTTCTACACAGCTGCTCACAGTGTTACTAGTTTTCAAATGTCTCTGTTTTTTTAAGAGTTACTAAGCAACAACAAATCTCATTCAAGTCACTAGGAGCTAAAGGTTTTTAGTGCCCTTTCATAAATCAGGTCTGTGACTTGCTGGAATCATCATACTACCTGAATGAAATATTAGATTTCATATGTGGCTCCTGTGTTCTGGAGATCCATCACAGTAGAGGAGCCGTGCTAATGGCCAGTAAAGTTAAAACACTAGCTTGGTTTTCAAAAGTGAGGAGAAATACCTTTGGCTTGTTTAAAGTAGGAATGAATGATACAGTGCTTTATCTGTATTCATGTCTTAAAAACCTGTAGTACAAGAATAGTACCTCTGCTAAAGGAAAATCTGTGCTGTTCTACAGTCAATTGTGACCTGAAGTACTGAGAGTTTTTTATAGTGGAAAGAAAATAGTTTCAATCTGTCTTTCTCTTTACCATCAACTCCACTTCTATAGCATTTTGGATGTTGAAGTTCATATTGAGCAGTTTACTCAGCACACTGTCCTGTTCTTATATTGAAGTAGTGTTTGTATCTCATTTTGAGATTTCTTGCTTCAAATAGGAATTCTACCCTTTGTGTCCTGTGAAATAGTTTATTTCGATAGATCACTATATGATCTATTCTATGCTTATTCTCAGTCACTCTCAGCAATATTAAAGAGCTTGGAATAGGTTCAAGGACAAAATGCTCCATGTGAGGCACTGAAAGAAAAGTATTTAGCATTGCATCATTCTGTCACTTGCAGTACATTGTATTCGTGTGAGCTATACCACCAATTGTTCTGGCTGGCGAATATGGCAAGACAATCAAGGATGAACAGGATGCCAGGATTGTGCAGGTGCTTCGGGAAATGATGTGGAGCTTCACTAGGTGGTGCTCTTCCTCCTGGGTAGGTAACACATCCCACAGGGATACTGAGAGGGATTCTCTTGAGGAAACAACCAATGCTGGTCTCATAAAGAGGTCTTCCATGCTAGATGTTGATGTCGGTGCTGGTGCCCTGGTCAAATTGTTGATCAAATCTTTTGACAGTGGTTTTGATTCACCGATGCTTGTTCTGCAGTTTCCAGTGTGGAAAGTCTCAGCTGTCACCATGTGTTCATCAGTCAGCCTAAACACTTCTGTTATTTGCCTGCATTCATGTTGCACACAGGAGGCTGCTGGGCTTAGCATTCCATTGGCAAACTGCAAAGATGATTTTTGTGCATAAAATTTACAATCTAAGTAAGTGGTGAAGTGATTTGGGGAGACTAGTCAGAAGAGGCTGAGACTGGACAATTTTCATTTCGAGGAAAATAATTTTCCTCAATGCATGGAATGGTCTTTGTATCACCTTCAAAATAGTATTTGAGGATCACCATAATGGAAGTGAAACTTGCCAAAAACTCAGTCATTCACGTGATTTAGTCCAAATGCCAGCAGTTTTATTCTTGGTTATCTGGGCAAGTCTTAATGAGAGGAAATATGTTGCTGTATGTTCTCACTTTTCTCCCATATCCCACCTTTTTGATCTTTGCATATAATCCATATAGACATGGTAAATGTATTTTAGCCTAATAGGTCACAGGTGATACATATGTATTAACATCAATTTAAGCTACTGACGTATGGATTGTTACATTAGTATATTTCTGTCCTTTTCTTTTTCCAAGCTATCTTGAATAGTACTTACAAGATGGACTGGTTATGTGCTTATTTATTAGCCACTTAGACCTCAGAATGTTACGAGAAATGTTCAGATTGCTGTGCTATAGCATTGTTAGCTATCCTGAGGACATTCTTGAAGGTCTAAAATGTGTAGTAGATGCAGTTGAGGAGGAAAATGCCTGTCTCGTATTTTCTTTTTCTTTTTTTTTCTTTTTCTTTTTTTTTTAAGAGGTGAAATTTTGCTTTATTTATTTGGCCCTAAGTACAGAGGAACTGCTATTCTCTCTCGAAGTATTAAGGTTAATTCTTAAAAAGTAATACTATAAGGTTTCTGCATTGGTGAAGTTTTACAGAGGTTCTTGCATGCTGGGGTCCTGTTGGTAGTATGCTAGAGGTGTGAATTCCAGGTTTATTTGCTACTGAAGTAGGCTTTCTTGTGGAATGAATTAGATGAAACATAACCAAAATATAACATTTTCCATTTTTCCTTGAAACCAAATAAATGTAATGAAAGCTTTTTAATGACTTGGTCCTTCTGCAAGCTAAGTACGTTTTCACAATTGAGGTATAAAGTGTAATGTTAACTAATAATGCAGTGAATGACTTCTGACAAGTGAGAATTAATGAGATAATAGTCATTAGACATCGTAGCATCTTTTTCCTGAAGAAAGAGGTGAATGGTGTCCTGAGGACAGAATCTGCAGAAAATCATAGTGGAAAAACCATGCCAGAGAACATGTTACACTGAAATTCAACAGCAGCCATACTCTCTGCTAATACTAGGGCAATTTGTGATGAGTGGTCTGTTACATCACTATTCTAATGTCAGATACAGCTGATTACCTCTCTATAAGACTGAATGTGATCATGCAGAGGAGGAACCTGAAAGTGAGAGAAGAAAGCTTGTCTAGGTTGTGCTGCTGAGCGGTTTCGAATAAATAAATAAAGATTGGGGCCACAGAAACTCTTGATTTGTGCAGTGCTGTGCAAACTGTGAATTCCTTGTGGCTGCAGAATTCTTGTATTGTTACCAGAATGTGGTTTGCTTAAGAGCAAGGAGATTATCTAAAATCAAGTAGGGCATTTAGAAAATTGACTAGTGGGAACATGGATATGAATCATTGTTCTACTGTTCTGTTTGTTCTACTGTTTTGTTTGACAAAATGGTAGTAATTCTCTGCCTCTGTTTCCCATTTGCAATTTGGAGGTAGTTCAGCTGGATTATGAAGACACAGTGAGGATAAGATTAATTGTATTTTGGATAGTGTGTAGTTATAACCGTGGCAGGTTTGCAATAACCATTATTGCCTTATTTTTCTTTTTACAGTTGTTTTTCACAAAACTGTGAAAAACAGTTTTTGAAAAACAATCATTGCCATTGTGATGCAATACAGATCTAAACTTTGACTTTCTGACAGATTTTGTATCCCTTTTGAGTGAGGTTTCATCAGGCTGGAAAATTTGGTCTGTCTCACAGTGGAACATGAAGTGTAGATACAGCGGCTAAGTCTCCACATGATATGCTGATAGTATACTTTCTAGAGTCATTGCTTCTGTTTCTTTACCTGCTTCTTATTCTTCAGTGAGTGATGACAGAAGGAAAGGAGATGTACATGACCTACAGTACAGGCCCATCTGTGAAGACCAGATGGCATATTTAACAATTTTTTCAATGACTTGGTTATTTTCCCTTCCATTTCCTGTAAATTTTCTAGGGGAAACTCATGTGCTGAAAGAAGCAAGAATGATGGAAGTGCTGACCTTTATTGACAGAATGGCATTTGATGCTTCATAACCACTGCAGCCTAATCTTGCTCTGCAATGCCTGTAAATGCTGTGTTTGGAATAATATGTATTTCTGTGGAACCTAAACACATGGGGGGGGTGGGGTTTTTTTTGGGTTTTTTTTGGTTGTTTTTTTTTTTTTTTTTTTTTTTAAAGAACAGAAGATATCTGTAACTAATGTGTGGGAGCAATGTTTGTGAAATTTTGCTTTTCAGGAATTTAAATTTAAAACTAGTCAGAACACTGAGTAAGTATCATGGCAAATGTAACTAAGGGACATTAATCCATGCTATGTTTTCCCCAAGCTTGAATTGATACTGCAGTTGTATCTTTTAGCAGTATATCCTAGCATTCACGATGCTGAAGCAGAAAGTCCAGTCTTTCAATTTGCATTCATATGGATAGAGTGAGTTTAACATGGATTGTGATGATTTGAATGAACCTATACAGCTTCTTACACAGTATTCACATGAAAGATACGTAGACCTACAAAACAAATGGTTTATTTGTTTCTTTTGCTTGGCAGTCATGTGGTTGGTTGGGGTTTTTTTGATGATGTATTTTTTCTTGTTTGTTTGTTTTCACAAATGCTGATATTATCGACATCTGTGCCATCCCCAGCAGGATGTAATTCCCCAAACTGTGTGTGTGCATGTGTACCCACGTTGGGTATTCCCGTATTCTAGCTATGACTAAGTTTTCCCTTCATTTACTACTTCTACTAACCAAACTCTGTGCTCTGAAATGAATAGCTTTATCAATGATATAAAATACTTTCCTTACTTTGGATTAGTGTCCGGTTTCATTTTCACTTTTCATGAACTTTTATAAAAGAACATTAAAAGCAACTTAGTATGTTACTTCTAAAATCCATTATGCTAAGCCAATATCTTTGTCAAAAACATCTTTCCCTCTCAGAAGCTTTGAGTTTTTTCGATTATAAATGGCAACTCTGGAGTCATAACACTAAAATCAATATCCCTTTAAATTGTTTTGTTAGAATGTTGCTGTCTGCTAATGAGATTGACTCATGGTCCTAGACAGTGCATGATTTGAAGTCTGATGCTATGTTGGGTTTTGTGCAGTTTCTAGTTGTGTCCAAGAGAGATATATGGCAGATTACAATTTGAGACTGACCAGGCTTTTCCTTCTGCAATCACAAAAACTTTATGAGCCATCAGACAGCTATTTTTGCATCTTTAGTTCAATTTTCAGTGCTTCAGTTCAGTATGGAAATCTAATAAAACCTTTAATTAGAATGATTTTATTGCACTGAAATTTAAGCCAGGGTCCCTAAGCAAGGAATCAAACTAAACACCCTTAGTTTATGTGGACTAAAGAAATGCACCTTACATACAGAGCCAAGATTTATTTCTTAATCTAATTAAAGTGTTAGCAATCTAATCAGAGTTGTTATTTGTCCAGTTGGAATACTCCTCCAAGGGAGACATTCAAATCTATATTCCTAATTATCCAATTATTGTTAATTTCAAATATATATTACATATATATATATATAAAATAGCTAAAACTCACATACACAAGCTGTTTAGTATCTATTTGCTATTCTGTTGTTGGGCTCTTTAGGGTCCTAAGGTCAATAAGGCTGTTATCTTCTAGAAGGATAGTGAAGAATTACATCTGCATCCTGATAGAAAGAGTATCATATTGATATCAAGTATTTCTTCATGATTGCTCTTGGATCTGCTTGTGTTTCTTGTTTTGGGTTTGCTAACATGGTCAGCATAACATAAGTAATAATTTAATAGCACATCCTTGTCATCCTCCTGTATTAGTGTCACTGAATTGTTTACTGTACGAAAACAACGATCCAAGAGAAAAATCTGTGGTTTTACTAATACATGTGGATTTAATGTTTTGATATTTGTTCCCTGTTAATTTTGCTGGCATGTTACCAAAATTCCTTTGTAACAGTTTTCACAGAAGACAAATAAGTCTTAAAGCTTTTTTTTTTCTTTTTTTTTCTTTTTCTGTTTTGAAAGTACTAAGGGAGCCACAAGATTTGTTTTCTAAATCTTACATAGTCTACAATCTGTGGACCAGGACCTACCAGTAAAACAGAGGTAAATATAACAGGTCAATCCATGGCTGTTATCCAAAAATAGTTGCTTGTGCAGGCTGAGACTGTTGATGAGTGTAATCTAAGAGGCCCTATTAAAAACCATGACCTTTAGCAAACAAGTGATTATTACGTCTGTCTTCCACTCAAGTCCTATAACTGATGCCTGATTCTGCAGCAGTTTGAACTTTGCAATCATCCTAAATGAATGCAGGAGAAAGACCTTATTAAATAAAAAGCAGGAATGATTTTAGACATAATTTGAACATCTTCTTGGATTAATGACATTTACAGTACTAATCTGAGACCCTGAAAATCAAAGTTGTTGATGCCCAGAATAATTGAAGCATCTCAGCTGACAGCATTGATGCTCTTGAATTGTGATATAAATGAAAGGCAGCTTATTTGCATATAACTTGTTTCCAAGTGCTGTCTGTCATCATTGACTATTTTAAGAAAGGCTAAGAATTCCAATTCCATTGTGAGGATGCAAAAGTACGTGGTGTTTTTTTTGTTTTGTTTTTTTTTTTTTTGGTTTGTGTTTTTGGTTTTTTTTAACATTAATCAAGCAATATTGCTGTGAAAGCTACAACTCAGTAAATCAACTAACAATTGCAAGTGATATTTATAGGTCTATTGGAACCTTATGTCTTCTTAACCACTGCAACCAATGACTTCTGTTTGTTAGTATTTAAGCAATAGAAATGGAAACTCTCAGCAAGAAAAGCTCCCTCAGCTTATTTTAATAATAATCTCTACAAGGGCCTTTTTCAGTTTTGGCTGTCCATATTTCTTCGTATCTTGAAATGCTCATCAGACTTTGTAGTTCAGATGAACGCAGTCTTTGATTGTGAGTGCTTCACTAAGACGGCAAGAGAAAACACTTTTTAACTCACAGTCTGACATATTGATTTTTTTCTGCACAGTACTGTTGCATCTTACAGCTTAAAAGTGATGTGATAATGTTCCAGATATATTTCCATTCACTGTTTCTCAAATGGAATTTGCAGTTTCTGAATTTTTTCTTTTTTTTTGAGTTCCTTTGAAAGCAATGGGACGTTTTTAATATACTCAAAGGTAAGGAGAATGATTGATACATTATTTCATGACTAACTTCAACCATACTCCCTCAAAGGAGGTGTCGTTATTTTCTGTCACTTTTGAAATACTTTGAATTCCAGTTTTAAAATGGAGTTACAATATTAGACAAAGTTTTAAAACTATTACTATTATTTAAGTACATTTTTAAAATGTTTTTATTTTAGAGGAACCATGTAGGTTATTGAAAACTAAGATGTACATTCATGATTTTGCTTTGAAATACATACTCTTCATTCAGTGCAGATGTACTCAAAAAATGATGTGATTTTTGTAAGCATTAATCTGGTGGATGAATTGATGATTTTTCATGTCCAGGCTAGAACATGTCAAACAGCATGGAAAAAATTATTTGGCAACATTATCATCCTATTCTATTATGTGGAATTATCATGCTGGAAAAGAACTTGTTTAGGGAAATAAATTACCAAAAGAGCTTTGACTTTTATTATGCAGATTTGAGTGGTCAAATATATGATGTTGTTATTCTTATTTTCAGTTGCCGTAAAGATCTTGACTGTTGTTCTGTTTAGGAGGCTCTTAAGTTTCAAACTTGTATTCTTCCTCCCGTGTCTCTCTATAACCATTTGCTGTCGCCATTTCAATTCTTGGTTGTCATAAACTTTGAAATATTGTAAGTACTACCTGTAGATAGTAGTACCTTGGGACAAGCATTCCTGTAGTTCTGTTAGTGACTGATCACTGTTAATACACAAGCCAGTGTATGCTTTTGAAAGATATCTTCTACTGAAGAGTATCCCAGTTGCAGACTAAAGTAAAAAACTTAATGCTCAATGATGGCAGCTCAAACCACAAGATCCTTATAGAGTGGTCAAATCTTAAAACTGCTAGGAAATGTTTTGCCACTACACTTTTAGGGAGTATTCTGAACTACAGTTAGTAGAAAACAATAAAACATTTTTCTGACTGCATACCCATGACTTTTTGAATTTGACAAATATGAATAACACTGCATAGGTCAGAGTACGTTAGGATACCTTTAAATGTCTCTTCCAGCCTCAACTATTCTTGTATTCCATGAAGCCATCTGAAGGTGGGTTACTTTTAGGGCTGGTGATGTGGGATTTTTTTCAGTGTGGGTTTTTTTGGTTGGTTGATTTTGTTGTTTGTTTGGGGGGTTTTATTGATTTGTTGTTGTTGTTTTAGTATCAAGACTAGTTCTCTAGGTCTTAGCAGGAGGCAGACTGTTGCTGAGCATTTATGTTGCTGAGCATTTATTTTGCCAAAATGGTGAGGCAGATCCATTCATCAGTAGGACTGAACGGCCGTGGTTTTTTTGAACCTTCCTGTAGTTCAATGAAGGCAAACTGTGTCATTTGTCTTTGACAAAACAGCTAAGATATATAATTTACCATGCTGCTGAGTTGACTTTCAGATTGATCAGGTTTTATACCTCCTCTTGCACTGCAGACTGTTTGGCTTAGAAGCAAAACACATGGCAAGGTTTTCTAATTGAAGAATGCAGACCTTAAGCTGAAGAGCTAAAGGTATGGATTTAGAGATTCCTTAGTTTCTTACTGAAATAATTTCAAGTACTCAAGTAGGTGGTGAAATTGAGTACATCAGAGGCAGATTTTTTTTTTGTTGTTGTTTTCGTTGTTTGTTTCCCTGTGGAAGGCCCATCATCCAAGTGCCTGAGTTGGATAATAAAATCCCTTATTTTTTTTTCTAGCTATTAACTTTTGTGTTTTGCAAACTAGATGATACACATTTTATGATGAATTAGTATTTTCAAATTGATTTTTTAAAGGAATTTTAATTAAATTGTGCTTTGTTTATTGGATATAAACCCAATTTTGTTGATAACAATTTTCATTAATGCTGCTTTGCATATAGCAACATTTGTTCTTTGATGACTCTCTTGCAGGTGTACTCACTGACATTAAATTAGTGGTTGATATCATTCTAATTTATCAGTGTTCTGATCTTAGGCTGTGTTGTATTTATATTTAACTACCTGCTTTACTAGTGATAAGTATCTATTGGTTTGCCTACTTACCTGCGCATTACTCTATTGATTTCTCTTCTTATCTTGCATTTTGTACTCTTGTACTTTAGTCAATTTATTCCAAGGACACAGAGTACTTTTCAAGTCATTTAAACACACAGCAGGAAGATTATCCAGGTGATAGTTTTATCATCGATTTATATAAAAGGACTGTTGTTCTTCATTCCGAGCTGGCAACTAAGCCCCATACAGCTGCTCACTCACTCCTCTCCCTGGTGGGATGGGGGAGAGAATCAAAAGGGTAAAAGTGAGAAAACTCATGAGTTGAGATAAAGTCAGTTTAACAGGGAAAGCAAAAGGTGTTTGCACAAGCCAAGGAAAACAAGTAATTTGTTCACCACTTCCCATGGGCAGACAGGTGTTCAGCCATCCCCAGAAAAACAGGGATTAATCATGCCTAACAGTGACTTGGGAAGACAAATGCCATCATTCTGAACATCCCTTCCTCCTTTATCCTCAGCTTTATATGCTGAGCATGATGCTCAGCAAGATCCCTTGGGTCTGTTGGAATCAGCTGTCCTGGCTATGTCCCCTCCCAACTTCTTGTGCACTTCCAACCCACTTGCTGGTGGGGTGGGGTGAGAAGTAGTAAAGCCCTTGACACTGTACAAGTTCTGCTCAGCAATAACTAAAACCTCCCTGTGTTATCAACACTGTTTTCATCACAAATCTGAAACTCCATACGAGCTACTTTGAAGAGAATTAACTATCCCAGCTGAAACCAGCACAAATTCCGTGAAGAACATGACTAAAATCTAGCTGTGGATAAACATACATTTGAAGAGATGAGCTTTATATTTAAAGGGATAATAAAGAGGTTTTATTTTCTGTTTCTGAAAACATCTCTGGGTATTTTTTTTGTTTGGAGTTTGTTGTGTGGTTGATTTTTTTTGTTTGTTTGTTTTGTTTTTTTAAAGTAGCAAATAATTCTGAGAATTCTTTTTGTGATATAGGAGAATGGCTAACTTTTCTAGGTTTGTCGGGTTTTAGTATGTTGCTTGTTTTGCGGTATGTCAAAAAGAGGTCAACACTCAGGCCCTTCTGAAATTAGAAGGTGATTTACCTTTACATACAAATTTCAGAGGGCTTGTGTGGAAGCTACCATTAGCCTTTGATTTATTGTATAGTAGTTCCCATGTACTTTCAGGGTTGTGCAACCGTGAGGTAGGGGGAATATTGCTGGAGGACTGATGATATTGTTTTTTGAACTTGGAAATAGCTCTTCAGCAAACCTGCCTGTGTTGCACCACGAGGCAATAGGAGGTAAAATGCATTTTAACTAGATGATTTAATGTGCAGGGCCAGAGGTAACTTACAACTTCAGTTTTTGTGCTGCTAGTGAAAGTTTTTGTTAGTAGAAGCTACCGGTAAGTGACTAAATTTTTGTCTTCTTATCACCTTCCTGGGAAACGTAAGACCTGTAAGACCACAGGTATTTTGGTGTGTCTTAACATCCACAGCATAATAGTCCTGTTGTTGGTTGCCTTATCCTTCTTCCCAGTGTTTAATTTTCCTGCTTTTGTCATCTTGCTCCATCTTACTGTGTTCCACATAGGTAAGCTTTTTCTGAATTTCTCAGTATACGAGTGGAGTTCTTCTAAATCAACTGTTATGTAATAATAATGTAGTCTAAACCTCCTGGAAATAGTTTTTCATCAGGACTCTATGCTCTCCTTGTATGCATATGTAGAACTGGGAAACAGATCACCTTTTTAAAAGGTGAAAGTGGCATTATAATGTCAGTTGCAAATATGGACTCCTATTAGTACAAATTTGATTATGCTTTCTTTCCCTGTTTAATGTAATCTCAAACAGGTTGTGTTTAACAGCTTCTGGTAATTCATGAGAGTAGATGAAGTGACTGGTTAAGTCCAAGCTTTATATGTGAAGAAATTTATTTTGTCAGAGTTTCTTCTATCACCATTGTACCTTTGCTTTGGAGATACAGTCACTGTTCTAAGTCAATGGTGAAATCTCTTACTAGCTGGTAAGATAGAAACAAATTTTCTGAGTTAAAATAGATATGCTGTGGAGCATTGACTTTAAAAAAAATCCAGACCAAATTCTTTAATCTCTTGGCAAAGTCATATGCAGTACACTAAAGACTTATTAAGGATAAGCTGTTTCTACTTTTAGAACAAACATTAAATGGCAGATGCCCACAATTCTAATACCAGATGCCACTGATGGAAAGGATTTGTGACCTAAATACTCCTGAAAAATTTCTTCCCTAAATGCACATTCACAGCTGCACGTGACTTAACTGATCTAGGTAACTGGGAAAGGTCTTTATCTCTGTTCATGTTGGGAAACATACACTGGCAGGGTGCCCTTGATACCATTCTGTTTACCTAGATTAGAGGAGACAAAAGTGCAAAACGTATGGAGTTACACTGTTCAGTGAAATCAGTTAAAACCTGTCAACCAGTGTTTTAATTGGGATCTGAAAGTCCTTTTGTGAAGTATATTGCTCACCTTCTCCAGAAGGGCTCTTGGGTATTTTTGAGTTTCTTCCTATTGTCATATTGTGTAATATGACCCCTATTGTGAATGGGGTCATATTAGTACTGATGTGTGTTAAAAGATAAAATTATTTGGAAGGGAAAAGGGTTTTTGAAGACAGAGTAGATGTAGGTCCTTGTTTTTTCTCCTTCCAATGCAACTAGAGATCCTAAGCTTGCTGTAGAATTAATTAGAGGAAGCTCGTTTGTACTTTTTTGTATATAAAGTCATATTAGATTGCCATAATGGGCTCTTTTGGAGCATTGTATTAAAAAAAAGTCACAGTTTAACCCCAGTTTAAGTACCATGCAGCTGCTCACTCACTCCCCTGCCTCCTCAGTGGGGAGGAGAATTGGAAAAACAAAAAAAAAAGTAAAACCCGTGGGTAGAGATAAAACAGTTTAGTAATTGGACTAAAGTAAAATATACTAATAATACTAATGATAATAGCAATAACAACAGCAATAATAATAACAAAAGTAAGGAAATGGAGAGAGGGGGAGGAATAAAACCCAAGACAGACAAGTGATGCACAGTGCAATTTCTCACCACCTGCTGACCGATGCCCAGCCCGTACACGAGCAGTGATCATCCCCTCTTGGCCAATTGCATCCAGTTTATATTCTGAGCATGATGTTCTGTGGTATGGAATATCCCTTTGGTCACTTCAGGTCATCTATCCTGGCCCTTCTCCCTCCCAGCTTCTTGTGCACCTGCTCCCTGGCAGATCATGAGAAACTGAAACATCCTTCACTTAGGGTAACCCCTTGCTCAACAGTGAAAGCATCAGTGTGTTATCAATGTTATTCTTATACTAAATTCAAACCACAGCACTGCACCAACTACTGGGAAGAAAATTAACTCTATCCTAGATGAAAACAGAACAAATAGTCAAACAAAATTACACTTTCCTATGAAATTCTAAGACCTAGGTTACCCAAGCTAGACAAAGTGAATTTTGGTTCAGAATGACTTGGCAGCTTTGCCAGCACAACATCCTAATTTTTATTCTTATATTTATTTATTTATTTAACTTACACAGAAATTAATATTTTCTAACAGTCCTCTCCTTGCCCTGTCTGATGCTGTATGTGGCTGAAAATGTCACTTTGAGACAGGGACCAAGAGTTCCCACTCTATGGTGGATTCTAGCATTGTTTTAAAGCCCACTGGTAGTCAGCTGTAGCTGGTGAGATGGCTTGTCAGCTTGTCACTGGCCATCATCCCCCAAACTTTGTGTGAAGGTGTATCTATCTACCTTCCATTGCTGGTCACCATTGCAATTTTTTTAAAGTGAACAAAAAGCTGCTGTAGACTAATTCTGTCTTGAAAAAAAATAATATCCACCCACTCACCCGGATCCTATCAGACAGGGAAGTTTATGTCTACTTCCATAGTCTCTTTTGAAGTGAATGAGCAAAGATTTTTTTTTCCAATGTACAAATGTTTCTCTTGGGTTGATAGCTGAATACCTTGTTGCACATATCTTGTCACAGATCTCATCTGATCTAAACTTTCAACATTGAGAATAGTTTTAAATATTTATCTTCATAATCTTCCTTTTTTTTTCGTTTTTCCCTAGGATTATTATGTTTGTATCTTGTCCAAAATAAAATAAAATACAAAAAATTAGTTAAACATAGAGAAAGCAATGGCCTTGCTATATAAAGTTAATGGCTCACTGTGTGTATTTTGTATTTTGAGGTTAAAATTGGTCCTTAAATCTAAATGTGTCTACTGGTGTATTTTTTTTTTCCCCTTAAACAATTGCTTTCTGATTTGTTGTTTCTGTTACCTCCTTTTGAGTTTTTTCATCTTTTCTCTTTCCCATCAATTCTTTTAGTCCAGTTCATACTGGCAAGCCATTCAGTAATGACATGTGGTAATACTTTGTTGGGAATGTTCCAATTTTGCCAATGGATTAACCTAGACATATGAAACTGCGATGCTTTGGTTAAGCTTTGTTTACAGTGCCTTCCAAAAGATAAAAGGGAAGTTTGATCTGTAATTATAATAAACCTTATGCCCTGATTCTAATTATTTACTAGATGTTCATATGAAAAGCTGGTGTTGATAGAGGACAAAAACTACTGATATTGAATGTTGAATCAGAGTTGGAGTGGAAATTCTAACCAGAAGCAGAAATTTTTAAAAGAATATGAATTGCAGAAGGAAATCATAATGAATCACTAAACATGTTCTGTACGCTTAAATTATGTGATATTTGAATCTATGTGTCACATCTACAGACTAAGAATGTCATGCAGATGAAACTGTAGTTGGTGGAACTTGAGCAGAAACTTCTACACTTACTTATTGACAGCAAAATTAAATTACTTTCTGAAGACATGTGAATACAGAGAAGGTACTCAACCGTGGCTGAAGCAAACAAAAACATCTGTTGATTTGTAGATAGTGTTTTCCTTCCTTTTGCCTTTGTCTGCTTGCATACTCCAATCCAAACAATGCTAATGTGCCGAAGACAACTTACCTGCTGTTATGGTAAAAAGAAAACACTGTGAAATTTCTATGTGAAATAACAGTAAAACATGGTGTTCTGGTGTAGGCACAAGTTAAATGGACTCCCTTCACTTTGTAGCTTGCAATGGTGCCAATGGGGCGAAAAAACCCTCTAAAATTATAGTAAGCATTAAAAGTGGACACAGTCTGTACTGCAGTCTGTGGTCAATCAAATAATTCTGTTACTAAAACTGTAAAGTAAGCTCTGTGTCTCAGAAGGCCTTGTGATGTGAAGAAAAAAATGCCCAGTTTTTGATACTAGTATATAACAGCAAATTTTGACTGCATTACTTGGAGAATATTGTTTTGAACAGAATGCAATTAATTGATGGGACAATAGGCTTGGGTTTTTTTTCCCTTTGAGGTAAGGGCAAGGTTTTAAGGTTTTACAGTAAACTTCGTTAGACCTAAAGGAGGAGTTAACTTATGCCCAACACATGTTTTAATAAGGTCAATGACCTTTGGCAATGACTCTTGAAGCAACAGAGAATCTCTGGAGAATTTAGTCAAGATGAAAAGTGAGGGTTGGAGGTATCCAGTTCCTCTCTGAGACAGTCACCAGTGTGAGTAATTTCCAGTATGTTTACTTTAAATTTTAATGAAGTAACATCTAACATCTAATGATATATCCTCAGAGGCATTGCAGTGTAATTTTCAGTTTAAATACCATTTAGAAAAAGGTCTGTGTGAGAGTTGTATCATTCAGGCACAGTTGTATTATTCAGGTAAACTAGTCTGCATGATATTACATGTCAACGGCATATGTCTGTGAGCGACAGAGTACTTATTGCACACTATGACATTTATGTTGCCTATCAGCTGCCCACCCTAGTCCTGGAACATTCTAATATACAGCAATACCTCTATTATGAACTCATTTTTTCACAAGTTGAGGATACGAATTTTATAGAGATTGAGCAACCGGGAAGAGATGTATGAAGCGTGCATCCTTTCATAATATCAGTGTATGACAGAGCTGATGCAAAGTAGTCTGCAGTATTTAAATAACAGAATTTTGTCTTGAATATAGTTTTGGCTTACACATTACTTTTAAGAATGGGTTTATACAGTTCCTTACTTGTGCCAGCTTGTGAAGGTGCATAGGTGGAAAGCTGAGAGTGGTGGCTGGCTCTTTCACTGCATTTCTAGCTAACCCAGGAGAGTGTTTTCAAGGCTATCATGGACAATAGGATATTTCTCAATAGTCTCTGTTTACACTAGTGCTACAGCAGGTGAGCAAACACTGATATGGCTAGTTTTGGAGTTGTGTGTACATATACAAATATTACTTTTTAAAATATATGTAAAAGGTTGAGTCATGTAATAATGGATTTGAGAAGAACATTTATTATTGCAAACAATCATGCCTTGAGAGAAATGCAGAATAATTTTGACTGAATACGTGATGATGAGCAGGCAAATGAGACCCTATTGACTTGCATGGATGTAGCTGCCATAATCAAGTCTAGGAACAAGTTCTGTTACTCATTTATCTCTGTGAAGTACAGGAGATGGAACAAAAACAATAGAAGCATGCATATGGAAATTCAGCTCCTGTCAGTGTAGCAAATAAAGAAAAATTTAAAATTACAGTATGCTATGACATTGCTTGTGAGAATCTGTTAAATTTTCTCAGTGTTCACTGTTGAAATATTTGTACTTGTAATAATACTTTTCTCATTGTTCCTATACCTCTCATTTGTCTTTTGTGTTCAAGGGGGAAAACAGAGCTTCACTATGCTGGAAGCTTGCTGTAGAATCTAGAGATTTTATCGAGATCCTTCTGATGGATCTTGAGATGGAATGCATCTACAAGTGCTGAGGGAACTGGCTGATGTTGTTGTGAGGCCACTGAATTATCTTTGAAAGAGTTTGTTAATAGGGAGAGGCACCCAAAAACGACTAGAAAGTAGATGTCACTGCTATCTTCAAATAGAATAAGGGTGGCTCAGAACTAGAGGCAAGTCAACTTAACCTTGAACTCTGGGCAAGAGATAAAACAACTAATACTGAAAGCATTTCAAGGCACACGAAAGGCAAGAAGGTCATCAGGAATAGTCAACATGGATTTAGCAAGGGGAAGTCATGCCTGGCCAACTTGATAACTTCTATAGTGAATTGACTGGCTTTCTAGACTAGAAGAGAGGAGTGTTATTGTCCACCTTGACTTCAGTAGTGCTTTTGATGCTGTCTCACGTAAGATCCTCATAGAGAAGCTGATGAAGGATGAGCAGACACTGAAGTGCACTGAATACTGATTGAATGGCCAGGACCAAGGAATGGTGATGAGCAGTACAAAATCTAGTTGGAGGCCATTAACTAGTGGTGTGCCCTGGGGATTTTTACAGAGTCCAAAGTTTAACATGTTTATTAATGATTTGAATGATGGGACATAGTTTCTCCTCAGCAAGTTTGATGATGACACAAAACTGGGAGGAGTGGCTGATACACCAGAAGGTTGTGCTGCGATGGGTTGGAGAAATGGGCTGACAAGAACCTCATGAAGTTGCAGCTGTGAAGTTTTTCATGAGTGTTAGTTGATTTTATAACAAAAAATACAATAAAAGTGCCTAAGCACTATACAAGGTAAGTATTGATTTATAGAGTTTCAAATGTATTGGTAGACATGGGAAACATACAAACTCATTTGTTAGTTGAAACTCCTAGACCTTATATCTCTTTTTTCACTTCCTATACTCCTGCCAAGTCTGCTTTCTTTCGTGAGAAGCTGAATATGATGTGGTACTCACTTTAAATTATTTCCTAAATAACTCTGTTGCTATGGCAGCAACTGCTGCTGCTGCTGGAATTTACATGCAGAGCACTCCAGTCAGGAGTTTTACAGAAAAGTAATTTAAAATGGTCAAGTTTGTCAGCATTTTTGCAGCCCACCCACAAAGCAGTTCATTATGCATCTCTTTTCTAGAAACCAGAAGATCTGTTATGACAGGCACAGCTAGCAATGTAATAAAAAAGAAAGAAAGGCACAAGCTGTCTGGTATAGGGTCTTGGCTGTTTTGTTTAATTTTTGCAGAATGTGATTTGCTATTTTGTTGGAATAAGACTTCAGTATGGTGTTTCTCACCATCAAATGATTAAGTGCAGTATCATTTCATGATTTTGCTTACAAAATAAGGTTGAGATCTTTGGGAAAACAGCTTTTTTTTTTTTTTT
>VYXB01010304.1:40488-89546 GCA_013397135.1 Pachyramphus minor | reverse complement strand
TTTTTTTTTTTTTGATGAAGACTATACTATTATTCTACCTTTTGAAATGTTCTAACATTGCTTTTGAAAGTACTGTGGGACTTCTAACCTTGTACCCTGAGACCTGCTGTCCAAGGAGAAGCCCAAGCACTTCCATGTTCACTTGACTTGCAAAGTGGTTTCGTGTATAAACTGAAGAGAATATGACTAGCTGAAAGGTTTGGGTTTGTCTTTCTTCTTGAACTTTGTGGCGAGATTGCAACATTTTCCTGAGTAGTAGTAGTGCATGTTGTAATTTTAACTCTAGGAGAATGAAATTTGTACACCAGGATTGAAAGTTCATGAAAAAATAAAATTATGGATTTGAAGATCTACCAGTTAAAAAGCTTGAAATGTCCCTAACATTTTACATTTATTTGCCTTTCATTTGATATTCTTTGCTTTCTGAAGTCTCCAAACAGTAATAAATTTAACCTGCAACATTATCTGTGAAGTTGGGTATCTTTCTTTGTTCTATGGATATGAATCCATGCATATGTCATGTGGTACAAAAGGCAGGTACATACATTGAAATAATTTGTTCATATCTACGGTGAAACAGGAAAGAAAGATGAGCTATTTTAGTCCATTCACTGTGACCAGAATCTTTTCCCATTCTGAGGCAGCATTGTTCATCCTGATTATGTTACTTAGATGGGACAGGTTGCTAATCGGTGAGGAACTCTGTTCCTACAGTCGCTATAGAAACTTCATCTATTGAGTATGGAGTCCAGAAGTTGAGAAACCATGCAGCACTGGTCAAGAAGTGTCCATGGTGTGATGGTGCTGAGCTATGGACAAAATCAGTTTCATTTAGCAGTCCATTAAGTGTATCAATCTACCTTCTCTCCAATGACCTTCAAAGCCCCTGTTACCCTGACCAAGGCGAGTGTTAATACTCTTCACTGCAGTAAAGCATGAGTTAACAACAAATAGTTAGTTTGCCCTGGTTGAAGTGGTTGAGAGCCCCTTTTTGCATGGATGCACAAAATAAAAATAGGGGTCGTATTCTTCATGAGGAAGTTCTTTTATTTCTTGCTGTGATATATAAGACTAGAGATATATAGACAGACGTATGTAGAGATAAGATATATAAGACTGAACAACAGCCAGCAGTGTCTGAACATGAGCCAACAGTGTGCCCGGGTAGCTAAGAAGGCCAATGGCATCCTGGCCTGCATCAAGAACAGTGTGGCCAGCAGGAGCAGGGAAGTGATCCTTCCCCTGTACTCAGCACTGGTGAGGCCCCACCTGGAGTATTGTGTTCAATTCTGGAAGTTCTTTCAAGAGAGAGTGGTCAGGCATTGGAATGGGCTGCCCAGGGAGGTGGTGGATTCACCGTCCCTGGAGGTTTTTAAGATGAGGCTGGATGTGGCACTGGGTGCCATGATCTAGGAATCACAGTGGTAGTGGATCAAGGGTTGGACCTGATGATCTCGGACGTCTCTTCCAACCCTGTTAATTCTATGAATCTAGAGCAAATGAATGCAGATCGCATATATCCATTTTATTTGTCCCTTAATCAGTCCTTACTTTGACCAAAGGAAAATTTTAGGTATTCCACAAGCCTTGAAATAAAAATTGGCTTTAAAAGCTAACTGACTTTCTTTTGAATTTTAATTACAGATATTGCATTGGGATGATTTAGAATTTAATTTTGACTTAAAATGGAGACTCAAAGTAGATATGACAAATATCTCCTGGTTTTGTTGTATTCTGGAAGAAAACCCCAAACACATAATTCAAACAGCTCTGGGAAATTACACAGCATAGAGTAAACTTCCTAAAGGAGTTTGGGCATTTCTTCTGCTTGTCCATGAAGATTTGAGTTCTTTCTCCCTTCTTACCTTCCCCTGCCCTTCCCCCACCCACCTCCTGCTTCCCCTTTCCCCTTTCCTCTTCCCTCTTCTCCCTTCCCAACCTCCTTCCTTCCTTTTTATTTTTTTCTTTTTCTTTCCCTGTTCATCTTTGATCCCCAGTCAGTTGCCATACCTTAGATACTCACATATTCAAAAAAAGGAAAAAGTAATTTCAGGTATCCACACTGTGTACAGTGCTTCTGAATCTATTTAAAAACAGGCTGTGACTGGCAGCACAGTTAGCTCTGCAGAGTAGGGAGTAGCACATATTATACTTTTAAGGCTGGCATTAAGCTGTGTTTTATCTGCTTCAGGAAATAAATGGAACCAGTGACAGCACTGCATGCATACTCAATATCTAGACAGCTAGTTATGAATGTTTGATCTAACAAAACAATGTTCTCTGACCTTGTCATACCCAAAATCAAGCATTGCATGACTTTATGCCAGCAGAAAAACAACACTAATTATACCTTTAGATCTGTGTTACAGTATGTAAAGCAGAGAACTATTAAAATACAAATGGAGTCTGTACAGCTTTAATTGGAGACTTTGAAGCAGGATTTGAATCTTAAAAGTGCATTTGCCTCTGCAATCATTTGCAAGAAATAACAGCTTATCCGTGAAGCTGAATGGAAAGAGTGAGTGAAAAATAAGTGCATTCATGAACTATTTTTTTCTACTAATATGGAAAAGCTGTACACATGAACTGCCTCCTCAAAGTAAAAAGAAGCAAAAACAAACCTTGAAAAATTCCAGGGCTTTGATTGCCATGAAGAGGTTCCTTGTATGATGACTTTTTATGCCATAAGATGACACAGCAAGCTCAGAGTTTCAATAATATTTCTATTAAGTCTGAAAAAAGCAAGTCATACAGCCTTTTACTGAATTCAGCAGTATCTGAAGTTTGTTAAGCTTCTATTAAGCTCTTACAATTTGAGAAATTGTTGTGTAGAAGTAATGAGACAACCTAGAAAGCTGACATACCTTTACATAAGAGAAAGGGCCTTAATATATTTAAATTCAAAAGTACTTATTTATGAAGCAATAAATTGCTGAATGAAGTAAATTTAGTACGATGCTTTATCAGTTTTGCTAATCTAAATACTTAGGTGACAGGATTGTGTGGCAAATACAGATGCCTACTTCCAATAATCTTGATGAGTCTCTAATTATACCCCCTCTTTTTGTCATGTATAAGATAGATATTCCAGACTGCTTCTTTGTGAAATCTGTCATTATAATATACCTAAAATGAAAAGAGGAAATTCCCAGGGTGTAGTGCATTTGGTGGAAGCTTTTATACCTGGTCTTGGCTGGGAATGGGAGAACGGATGAGGTAGTGTAATGCCATACCAGAGAGGTCACATCCTGGGTCCTCAGGTCTTGGCAGTGGATTGTTAGTCTTGGACAGACTTTCTCTAGCCTATCTAGTTGAAGCAGTAGTTTGTATAAAAACAGACCCTCAGGAGTAAATGCAGCATGCAAATAATTGTTTCTGTAAACTTGCAGACTTCAAAAACTCTTACGTTTTGACAACTACCTTCTTTGCCTACTTTTCAGTATCTCTGTCCTTACTGGTCTGCTTGTGGGTAGTATTTTCAGAATTATCACCATCATTAAATCTCTTGGAAAAGTGCTCATACATGATTGAAGATGCATTGCTGAAATTGGTACCTAGGGCTGGCATTACCCTGAGCAGAATTAGGGATGTTTGGGGGCTTTTTTGGTTTGTGTTTTTGGGGTTTTTTTCCCCCTTCAATAAGTGGGTTTTGCTTTCATTTTATATTAATGTCTACATTGATGCTGAGGATTTTATTATTTCCTTTTTCCATCTAGGGGCAGTAGGGCCACGAAAAAAGCAAAGATTTTAATGCTGAAGCCATATTGCCAGTGACAGAATACCAGTTGCACTAGAACCTCAACTGTGGTTGAAGCAGGAGCCATCCTAAAAGTTAGTTTACCTTAATATTAAAGAAGCATCTGGTCTGACATATCAGGGTTCACACTGTGACCAAGATATCTCAAAACTAAAAATTTTCTGAAAACTTGTAGAGTACTGAATCTTTTGGCTGTTCTTCTTATGCAGAGCTTGACTTTTTCTGTTTGGCAAGGAGCCTAAATTATGGTATGGTAATATTTAGGGTCACTTTTCACCATTACTTCTCTCAAAGTGTTGCTTTTAAATATAATGCCTACATCTTTTACTTTTCTATCAGTTCAGCCAATTGTATAGTTTGAGTCCCACATACAGTATTAGCTACAGACCCCCTCTACTTTTTAGAGGTTTTTGGGTTTTCTTCTAGTATGTGTTATGTGTACTTTTGAAAAAGATTTCGCAGGCTGCTCCACTTGTTGCACAGATTAAAAGATTTTTTTTTTTAGACATGCTAAATGGTCTCCAAAATAAAAATTCTGCTATAGGGAATAGGTGTTCTACCAGTCAATCTCCTATTTTCAGGTGTTATGTGTGGCACACTTTTGGACAACTTGATAAATGGTATAGCAACCATTTTTTTTCCCTGTTCCTGCAGGGAATCTAAGACATGCAAGCTTAACTTGAATAACTTGAATGTGGGAATCTCTATGGAAGTAGGAGGTGGCCATTGTCTCATAAAACCTTTTTGTTTTCATTTGTTCTGCTTGGAAATTCAGGAGTGTGCTTCTGAAGCTAGGTGAAAGAACTAGTTTAATATGTATGTATTCTCTAATGATTGGTGAAACTGATTTTAGGAAGAAAACAATTCTAATAGAGTCATGCGTACTTTACAATGGTTTTGTAATTATGTGAGACCACCACAGAGTTTCAAACTGTAAAATGTCCAGTGATGGTTAGGACAAAAAGTATGTTGCTGGAAAGAGTATATTCCTTTGGGCAGTGCACAGCTAGTGTCCTTTTTATGTAATCAAATAATCTTGCAAATTTCGAAGATCGCTGAAATTTCCTGCTATACTTCACTGAAAATACAATCGAGATGATGATTTTAGTTGTTGTGGAAATTTCTTGGTGGTTGCTAAGCAGAAATTTTTTTCATTCGTAGATTTTGTAGTTCAAGTCATATGCATTGGAGTCATATTTAGTTCAGTACAAGTCACTGAATGCTAATGATCTCTGTTCCCTATTGAAGTAAGCTTGCATTTTGGGTGTTCAAAATTAGAAGACATCATACATTCAAAATGGCAACTTGCATCAGCATTCTTATAAAACTTTTCTCGTTGAGTTTGGCTTGACTTCAAAGGCAGACAAGTCTGTTGATCTTTGAGAACACTGTAAAGCAGAGCAGCTTTATGAGACAGAAGATTGCAACAAAGCCACGGCACACCAGAGCAAATAGGCTAAATACTAAATATTTTACCGAATAATCTCAGTGCTGTTTAGCCTTCTTGTCCTCAGAAGAGTATTTCTTTTTCTTCTGTAACCCATTAGGTTAATGGACATAGGCGGATTCTGTTTGTTTAGGGTTTTGGACACATCGTGTTCTTATCATTAGTCAGTTTAGAGTAAGTTTGCAGTGTACAAACCTCACAGTGCCCAGAAATAATGCATTACTCTTCTGCAATCATTACATTTCTGAGTAACAATGTAAGGACAGTTTGTCCTGAGGTTACATACAGCAGCCTACATAGAAAGTAAGTGAGTAAAAAGAAATACGTCTGACCTAGTCCAGGGCATGCAACATTATGCAATTCCATATCATGCAATTCCATATCAAACCAGATTTTTTTAAACAGCTCTCAATATCTATGAACTGTTTTTACCCACTAAGAACATACAATAGAAAAAAAGGTGACTTGAAACCTCAATAAAATGTCACAAAATGCCAAAATCCATATTTTCTTGGAAGAGATGGAAAAAGGAAAGGAAAAGATTAGACTTTCCTTAGTAGTACCAGGAGGGAGAAATTGTTTCCTTTTCTGAAATATGAATTTCCATGCTTATCATATGAAATGGTATGTTGAGGTCGAGAAAATGGTTTTTCTTCAGAATATAGTAGAGATAGCATAAAATCTAAAGATATAAAGTGATGCATTTCAGTGAAACCTAATTTTTATTCTAAGACCAGTGAGAAACTGTGATTAGACACTTGCCTAAGCTATCAATGACCCAGATAAAGCTTTTATCATAACAGAAACTGTAACTTTACTCAAGCCTGACTATGAAATCTAATTATGTTCAATGTCTATTTAAGATTGAGAATTCATTTGAACTTAGCTGGGGGCAACAAGTTGCAACTTCCTATATGCAACTGTATTTGTGCATGAGAACGAATGTAATAATATAGTTCTGTTGCTTTATATTTTAATTGATTAAAAAATCTTATATAAGTCTTCATGTATTTTAGCTTGTCAAACCCACTTTTTGTCATCTTCCTCTATGCACACAAATGCTTTTTTCCTATTGATATGCAAACTGTAGCTTCCTGCAGCTTGTTTTGGCTTTGCAGGAAGGGATTTCATGTTACAGGAAAACAAATAGGAGCAGAAGAAACTTATGCTTACTTTTAAGGAAATTGACCTAATTTACCTGTAAGGAGTTTTATTATCCTTGGGGTTTTTTTCAGTGAAGATTGGAACAGAGAAGTAGTAGTGGTTGCTAAAAAGTAAAATATTTGACTATGGAAGAATTAATCTTTGCTGTTTATAAAACAATATAAAAATGAAATTTCCAAATAAAGTGCATTAACATTGCCATCAAGTAAAATTAGTGATAGAATGGAAATGACTATCACCTGGAAAACAGAAAACTGTATCACTTGTCATTAGACTCCTAAGCCTGGTCCTTGTTCTTCCTCACTGACATTGTTAGCTTCATGGAGCAGTCTCACATATTCCTTGCATTTGCCTTCCATGGAAAGAAACGTCATGTGTCAGATTAGAAGTAATGAGTGTAAAACCAATCCACTTATAGGAAGTAAATATATGAAATGGTTACATTTCTGGATCAACCAGAAAGCTAAAGTGGAGCCTTGAAACAATACACAGAAAATATCACTCCTCCTTCCTTTTTCCTGTTCCTTGTCCCTAAGTTGCATTGTTTTTAGTTAAAGTTTTGTGAACCAAAGAAAAGAGTCAAAGACGATGAGAGAGCTGGAGATAGGGGAGTTGATGCAGAAGAATAATAGTGTGCTCCAGCTGAACAAGTGAGCAAAGAGACTGTGTGCGTCTTCCTGCATTCAGGAGAATTTAATTCTTTAATTCATTTCAAGCAGGACTTTAACCATGATTTGTAGATCTAATAATTTTCCTACCTCAAGCAATTTTTCATTTTCTGCATTAAGCTTGAAGAGTCTTGATTTGAACTAGCTGATCAGGTGAGATGTCAGAAAAAGCATGTCTCTTTGCAAGCAAGAGCTAATTCTGGTGTAAGCATGTTTCCTTGCATGGTTTTTTTGTATAAAAAACAGGTTGTTTTGCTGGTTTTTTTTTGGTGAGGGAGAACCCTGCTTTAAACAATGCTATGCTTCTGGCCTATTCTCCTATTCTGGCCCATGTGACTGGAAAAGGAATGGGTGATTAGAGTTCTAAGTGTATCATGGCTCCTGCAAGTGTCTCAGTTGTGTATTGTGATTGGCTAAACGAAGAGGATGCTTAAATGTGTCCTGAATTGCAGAAGGATTTAAATTGCCCTGTAATATATGTGTGGATTTGAGGAGAATGATAGATGGCTGACATCCACTGTTGTTCTCCTCTGCAGCCATCTGAACAAAGAATGCAGCCTAAATTACGCCTGTTACCACATGGTTCAGACTTTCTTTGTTGCAGAGTGGAGGGTTGTACTAATCATGTGGACATCCTTAAAATTAGTTGCTGCATTTATAAAAGAACTTACTTTCATCTGTGATAATGATTAGAAAGAGTGAATTATCTCCAAAGCAGTAAAAGAAGAAACTAAAATTGATTTAATGTCTGTGGCCCCAGTGACTTTCCAGTCTAACTTGTGTGTGGTCTTGTAATGGGTTTATTCTGGAATTCTTTGTTCTAACTGATAATGTTACAATCATATAAAATGCAAGGGCAATGAAACTGGTACAGGGTTTGGAGTGCAATTCTTATGAGGATCATCTGAGGAGGGACCATATCACTCTCTACAACCCCTGAAAGGAGGTTGTAAATAGGAGGGGTCGGTCTCTTCTCCCATGTAACAAGGAAAAGGACCAGAGAAAATGGCCTCAAATTGCACCAGGGGAAGTGTAGAGTGGATATTAAGACAAATTCCTTCACCTGAAGGGTTATCAAACATTGGAACAGGCTGCCCAGGGAAGTGGTTGAGTCACCACCAGCAGAAAAATTTAAAAGACATGTAGAAGTGGCTCTTAGGGATAAGATTTAGTGGTGGACTTGGTTAACGGTCAGATCTGATGATCTTGAAGGTCTTTTCCAACCTAATTGATTCTATGATCTCAAAAATCTGGAGATTTTATTGTGAAGTTGTATTAGGTTTTCAAGGATTTTTATTTTGCTTGTTACACCTCATTGTCAGGAACAAGACCTGTACTCCTAGGTAAGTACCTATTGTTAGATAAGCATAAGATAGATAAGCATATTGTTAGATTAGGCAATTATTAACACCATCACCAGCAGCTCCCTCCCATAACTGGCAGAAATAACAGAATTACATTTATACAAGAATATTTTCTGGTGATATACTCAAGTGACAGCTCGGTGAAGGTCAAACAAAGATTCATTTTGCATAGTAGTTAGTGCAACTTGAACCTCCATACATAGCTTATATTCTATCTTTTTTCCTCTTGTCCTGCCTCCTTGTTTCTCTTGCCCTAATATATAATATTCAAATATATTTAAATAAATAGTTTAATATCCTCATGTCTCATTTCCACAAATGTAGCAGGTAGTAATTATTGCCAAAGGCAGCCATAGTAGAACTCTAACAATCTGTGCTCCAACACCTAGAAAATTACAAGGCATCAGTGTGACACTGTCTGGATGATTACATTGAAACTGTAACTTAATTTTCCTGCTTTGAATGAGCTTGCAGTTTGGTTTTTTTGAAGATGCCTAAAAGTCAAATATCAGAGTTAAGGTATTGAGATATGCTGCTGTTGTTACAGCATTTAACACTATGCATTGGTAGCATTTCAAAAGCCTTTTGAAGCTTTACCTTTTTTCCCCCCTAGAAAGAAACAGTAATGTGATAAAAGGTGCTTGCTGAATAAGCATTCGTTATTTCTGTAGTTATTTCTCATTCATATGGATATAGAAATACAGACAGGGATGAGTTTTAAGAATTTATGTCCTTATTAAAATGCAGAATTTTCTAGTGCAGTTTCAAGTTTTGATTGTCCTGAAACAGATCTATGGCAGAAATGAGTCCAATCTGCAAAGTGTAAATGTGAACAGAACCCTTTTTCTAGCTTAGGAGTAGACATTCTAGTTTGAATTCCTAAAGATTCACCTACAGTTATGAACAAAAGTGTCCATTACAGCTCACTGTACTTGAGGGTAAAATGGCCTCTGTGACTGGCCAGGTTTCAGATCTCTGTTCTAAAATGTGGGAATTTTATATATATGGACATAATATTTTTTTCTTTTCTTTTGATTCTTTGAATTATTGGTTTGTCTGAAATATTTTTAAACAAAGGTCTTTAGCACCTGTCAGGCATTTGACCCCTTTAGTTTACTGGTTGTTTTGTATAATTTTATGAACAATTAGAAAAAGTGTCTTAGTATGGGAAATACTGGTCAGACTTAATAAGGTGTGCTCCACCACATTCTCTGTGAGGCAAGTTTTGTCACTGAGAACTGTCCACTGCTGCACAGAGTGGAAATAATATCTTCCCATTTTACTAAATAGAGTTCCATCTCTTGGGAACCATCAAAGTTGCAGAAGTTCCTTTTGTCCCCACTGTGATACCATCACAAATTAATTTTTTCATAATAACCTTAGCAGACTTGATAAGGAGTACTCTCACCCTCTGCTCTGTTAGGCAAGTTTTACTGTAGGACACAGGCAGATATCAACTTACAAAAATACAAATGTGCCCTGAGGTGATATTTTTTGGTATCTTAATTGATTATTTATTCTAGTTTACTGTAATGGATGCCACTTTACAAATGTAGAGTTATTCTGTACATCTCCAGAGCTGTGTTGTCTCTGCCTCAACACAGCTCTGCAGATAAACACTCTTTTCCTTGCTTACTCCACTCCTTCCCCATTTCTCCTTTGCAGACAATCAACATTATTCTCTTATCACTTGTCACATCTCTTATGTGGAAGAATCCATTAAATTTCTGATATAAATGAAATCATGCCTAAATAACAAGGAAGTAAATCACTGAGAATTCACTGTAGCTTTCAATTTTGTTGTTAATTACATGAAACTTTTCAGAATACCTGGACCTGCTTCAGGCATCCAGTACCATTTCTAGACTTTCGTTGTACTGACATCTGAAGTCAGATTTTTTTCTGTCATCAACACATTCTGCTAATATTTAAACTTCTTTATTTAGTTACCCTGTGGTAACAAAGTCTGTGAAACTCCTGATAATCTGAGTCTCACCATCACTCCTCTCCAAAGTTGTCTACTTGGCTTTCACACACCCCCCTCTTTGCTATCTCTAAGGAGAAACTATTCTGTATAATAAATAATGGTGTAGGCCTGAAGCTAATCTCTGTTTCTTAAGGGAAAGTAAAGTTCCATCTCTTGTTGAAGATATGAAAGTTGTTTGTCCCTAATTTGATATTACAGCAAATTGATTTTGTCATAAACCCCTGTGAACTCAGTTTTGTGTTCAAGAAGTCAAAGCCTAGAGCCCCTTAGAGGTTCATCCTAGTTTGTTAAGTGCTGTAGAATCCTACTCTGCAGAGTGCAAAATAACTGTGGACTTCCAGAAAAATTAGTAGAACTGGTTCAGGGATTGAACCGGCTCTAAGCTTTCATGACCCATAATGTGAACTTTATATTGTGTCTAGCCCATTTGTAACTTCATTCTAGATCTTCTACAGATTGTCTGCTTATGTCAGCTGTTAACAAAATAGTTTTAAAAGAGTGGATTGGGACTGTATTTTTGAGGAGACTTCTAGACCTCATATTTGTTGAAGGCATTAGGAACTCTACTTGAGTAAATCCTGTGTTCTTTATCCTAATTATTTTATTTTTTTCTGTGGAACTCTCTTTCAGTTTTGACAGAACTTGCATGCACAAACTATGCAAAATTTGTCCCTGAATCCCTAGAATGCTTGAGAGAACACAAACTGGCATCTCTGTCTTCCCACAGTTCTTGTTGGCATGAAATCCATAGACTGAGATTTTTTGCTTTAGATTTATCCTCTATACCAAGAGCCAAGTAAATAGAGAGGTATGAATGTTCCTGTTAATGTAGAGCTGAATTTAAAGCATATGTTCTGCTTTCTGGATTTTTTTAAAAAATCCCTTTTAGGAACTACTTTGCTTTTTGACTTCCATGAGACATTTGAGCAAACATAGTATACACCTACCTTGAGAGCCTTGGAGAATAACGGTCAGATCACTTTAAACTGTCACTCACAAACAGGCTTATGTTTGTTTGAAGATTAAATTCAAAGTAATTTGCAATGAGTACAAACATCGATTTCCTGCCAAATTTGCCCCAGTCCTCCAATCATTTTTAACACCACCTCCAAAATTATTTAGTGTCAAAGTTATATTTGCTCTGCAGTCATACTAAGCTTGCAATGAGTATGTAAGGCTCTTCTGAATTTGGCCAAGGCTGCTAAGTGGCTGCTGGCACAATTTTGCCAGGGATTATGGCATGTTTTTTATAGTTGTTGTAAAAATTTTAAGTTGCAGTTGGGAAACAAAAAGCTTTCTTAAAATGATACATATCTGAAAAAATATACATTGTGAGAACAGGCTGTGTTGAATACTGAGAACTAAGTCTTATGTATTCCATGGAAGACATGAAGGTCTGCAGCTGGAATTTTTCCTTGATTTCAGACTGGAATGTGAAATTTAGTTCTGTAATGAAAGTTTTGAATATGAAAATGAGTAGTGTCATCTCATGTCATGTCCTTCTTGCTAGAAAATTTTTGAAGGCAAATCTTCATAATATCTCAGCATTAGAAATAACCGAGGCTTATTCTTCACATTCTCATTCTAAGAAGATGTAGAAGGGAGATTGGTTTCCCTGAAAATGCATATTTGATTAACCATAAGATAGTTAACGGGGATGCTGAAATGACACTGCAGAATTCATAGTTTTGAGCTCTTATGTCAGGCTTTATGCAAATTCAGGCAAACATGACTTCAACAGCTTAATTCCAGTTTATGATTTTAGGTTTTATTTCCTACCAAAAAGGATCATATTTTCAGTATGCTACAGAATCTTGATTTTCCAGAGATAGTGTGGCAAACTCTACAGCTGCAGAATTAAAAAACATACAGGCTTTAGTATGGTTTGTTATTCAGTTCAGGTAGTTTACTAATTACACCTGTAATCCTTTATAAAAAGGTTGGCGTATGTTCTTCAGGAAAGTATGCGTATTTCTTTTAACATATTTTGTTACATAAAAAAAAAGTCTTTTTCTCCCTCTATAGTTTTGATGCAAATTTTTTTCAGCTTCCTGCCCTGCCTACATGCCTACCTGTATAATTATGGAAGTCTAGCTGCACAGGAGGAATTCTACTCTTTATGCCCCGCCTCCCATAACATTTTTAACTGTGTTTCTTTAAGTCAGATAACAGAAGGCTGCTTATAGCACGGCAGATAATTGGCAGTCTTAACACAATTTTAGCATAACTTTACCTATGTCAGACTGTTCTTATGCCTTTGATTATATGATATGGCAAATCTTCAATAGGTTAATGCCTGTAAGCAGAGAGGAATCTTTGAAACAGGTGAGGCTATTCATCAGAAGGGTTTGTTCTATGACATGGCTCCAAGCAACCTGAACAGAAAACACTATATACTTTCTACAAGGAATTGAAATGACTGAGTGTATCTAGGTGCTGGTGAGACAGAGTAAATAAGAACATGAATTAAAGTTTGATAAGGGAACTGGCCTTGAAGACCTGTGAAGTATGCTCAGGTTTAATTGAGACAGTTTCTGCTCCCAGGTATCACTGTCAGGTGTGTCTGACTCTAAAGAGATAACTAGAACTGAGATGTAAGAATAGGGATTTTTTTCTTGTTTTTGGTTTTGAATTTTATCTTTAACAACATTGAAAACTTAAAAGTAGAAGAATTATTGGGTGAAATTGTCCCTGAATTACTCATAGAATCAGATTTCTTTTTCAGGCTTAGTGCACTCCATGCAACACTACGATGACTAACAGATAGCACGCTTCCTGGAAAATGTTATTTGGCCAAAATGCTTGTGTGACGCATTATTTAGAGGTAGGAGAATTTGCTGAGCAGGGAAGTTTACATCAGCTTGAGTATTTGGCTTTGGTTTGAACTCGCTTTTAATTTCTACTGGTTATGGGATTAGACATGATCATCCAAGTCATCACTGGGCTCTCTCCCACTTCTCAGAAGGTAACTACATGCTAGGTATCCAGTTCTGATGAGCTCATAAAACAGTTCTCCCTGCACCACTGCACCACAAAACACATTCTAGCACTTCATAATAAACTGCATATGCTGCCAGATGGTAAAAATGCAAAGCTTCTTCAAATGTATAGTTTAAAATGTATGCTGTCTCCCTTCTCCCTTATTTTTCTCCTTCCTTCAGGTTCTTGCTCACTTCTTTCCCACACCTTCCCCCATACTTTCGTGACTTCACTCTCCAGCACCAATTCTTTTTTTCCCACCCCTTCACCCAGCTGCTTCTATTGCTCCTCCAGCTCTTTAATTTAATTCTCTGCTTCTTTCATTTTCTCTGGCTTTTTGCCACTTTCCTAATTTTAAAGCTTTAAATTCTTTCATACATTTTTAATCTGATATTGGAACCTTTCTTCCAATTTGTCTTAATAAGCTTCTTCAAGAGTAGTCTGTTGAGGGAGAAATTAGAGGGGTGCAGTTAATACTTGGTGGCTTCCTCAATTTCATGTGCCCAGTGGCACTTAAATCATAACAAATATTAATCCAGTTTGGGGTTTCTGATTATGTAAGATGATGTAACATATTTATTGCTAAAATCAAAGCAGTTCTATACCTTAATATAAATAGCAGATATGTTTTTCAGAAAAAGATTTGAAAGACTAAGAGACCACTGTTTCAAATGTATCTTTCACAGACTATTATTGTTCTGCTGTTGGTCTGTTTGTACGTCCTCACCAAGTAAAAGCAGTTCAGATTGTGGGAGGTAGGGTCACTTCCAAATTTTAAGAAACTTGAAATACATTTGCTTTGTTTTGAATAAATTTCTTAAGCTTTGGCTTTCCCTGATTATATTTTTTTTGCAAAATAAAGCACCTCACTCTGATTTTTTTTCACACTTCAGTTTTCTCATCTCCCCACCATAAATACTATTTTTTCATACATTTGAGGCACTGTGTGCAAATTTTTACCAGTATAAAGTACCCATCTTTGGAGTCAGCCTTGTAAATCTCTGGTCACTCTGGGGAATGTGAGTTATCTTTTATACCAAGAGTATTTGGGAACACAGAGGGGAAAAAAAAATTGAATTCAATAGGGGATGTATCACATGTTAGGAATGATTGGGGTGCAGTGAGGAATAAAATGCCTTGAACATAACCTCTTTCACTGTTGTAGTGTGCTTTCCTGCAGCCGTTCTCTCTTGTGAAGATTTGTTTTCAATTTCATCTAATTGGTAAATATGGTTCAGTGTTCTTTTACCAGTTTAGAGCAACTTGCTTCCTCTATCTCTACATGGCATCTTCTCGGCCTCACAAAAGACCTGAATGCAGCTCAACTGGCAAGGGCTGACACTTGTGAAGGGAAGCACATGAGAACGGGTGGGAGCAGGAATCCTTCTGTGTCATTTCATCTCAAGATGATGGTGATTTTGAGCCTTTGCCATAAAACAGAAGTAGATACTTAAACCTAAAGTAGCATTACAGGCATCACTGGCCTTTGGATTTGGATGGACGTGTTTTGAGACTATTTTTTCTATGGAAATTTTTAATTATCAAACATAAAGTATGGCAGGAAATATTGTTTCTTTTCAGCTCATTCAAATGCTTCAAAATTGTTTAATAATCCAGCCTAGTTTGAAGTTGTTTAATTTGGCTTTCAATTTTAAAAATTATGTAGGTAAACACAAAATATTTGAGACTTTTTCCAAACTGCCTTTGAATTTCTGCAAAACAGAAACATGAATTGTTTTTCCTTCTATTTTAAGGCTGCAAATATATTTGCAATCTTATCTCTTTCTTCAGAGGACAGGAAAAGTCTTGATCTAGCTGTTACAGCAACTGTTTGGTTTTCTATTTAATTTTATTACATATGTAAGGATTGGGATTTGTATGTAGACTTGAATAGGAGCTGGAATCTCTTAGTGTGAATGAAAAGGACTGGGTGCCTGATTCTCCTTATTTCTATCTTCATGTCTAGTGTCCCATCTCCTCAGCCAAATGAAGGCTGTGTGAAGTCCTGATGACTGGAAAAGAAACAAGATGTTCTTTTGAGCACGTTAGATGTTCCAGAATTATAAATTTAGGACTGCTGGATTTTTGCCTGAGGAAACCTAGACAGACATGCAGGTGGATTGGTTGTAGAGTACACATGATGTAAAAAAGTTTCTTAGACATCCAACTGCTATATATACTCAGTGAACCCAACATCTGGACTGCCTTCAGCAGCCAGAATTATGTATGAATTATTATGTAGAATGCTACAAACCAGGGCTGGGACTCTTCTTAAATTATTATAGACATGGCTGTTGATTGAGTCCCCTCAGATTCTCTTTACGGTCAATGAGTATAAACAGATACTTTGTCGGATTTGATTTTTTTCCACCCAAATGTACAAGTTCCTTTTAGAACAGAGAAATCACACCCTAGAGAAGACTATTGGGATAAAAAAGGAGCTCAGAAGGATTAGCTTACAAGCAGATGTCTGCATTGCCTGATGAAATCTATTCGGATGTCAGCAAATCCCAGATAAGTGTATTTCCTTTACCAGCCCTCACAAGAGAGGGCCAAAAGCTTCGCAGCGTTTTCAAAAGCTTACTGTATTTTCCAGCTCCAGCCTAAACCCTATTTTGTACTGTTGCTGTAGCTGAACTTGGAGGCAAGAGATTGTGCAATAAGAACTTGACCTTTGGAGCCAGAGGATAAATCCATCATCAGATTGAAGTGTTTTTCATGTGAGAGATGTATTTAAGGCTTTGAGAATCTGTACCTTTCCAAACAAGTCCTTCACAGAGTCTGTTTTCAGAATGGAATAAACCACGTGCCTGTCTTTAGTTACATGATATCGGAAATACAGAAAAGAGTGGAAAAAAAGGGGTGAACAAAGTTTCCTGAGCACTGCAGTGTAGGTGGGAGCCTCGCAGAGGAGTGAAAGGAGCACTATCTCTGTTTCCTAGACAGTGTTTTAAAGACCTGAAGAAAGATAAATCTTTCATGGTGATAGTCCTCTAAGTTTTAATGGGCTGCTAAAATAGCTCAAGGCTGATGATAGGAAGGATTTTTCTTCCTTTGACAGGTGAAAGCATTGTCTTTTTTCTTTCAATTTCATTTTTTTTTTTTACAAACCTGTGAAATAATAAATATTAAACTAAATAATGTGTTAAGACTGTAGACAGAAAAACTTTAAGTTGTTCTTGACCTTGGAATGAGGAGTGGATGATCTCACTTGGTGAAAAACCCTTTTTTCCAACTGAACTTTAGCTCAGAGGTTGAAGACTAGATTTTGTCTGATAAAATGCAAATAAAACATAGAATGGAGTTTTTTATAATCTATCGGGGGGGGTGAGGTTTTTAAAAGCACATAGAAGTTGTTGACAGCTGTGTAGTCTTTGTTTTCATAACCTAACAGGGCCTGCAATACCACCTTCCCTCCTTTTGAGGAATGAGACAATGCCCCACTTAATTTAAAGGCTTGTGGAACTGCACAGATGATTAGAATAATTTCTACTGATGATTTTTTTAGGAATTAAATGCACACAACTTGTCCAAGCTTTGGCAAGACAGGGGGTTTGAACATCAAGCTGCAACACAGAGAAAAGGTCTGTAAGGTCAGTGAAGCTCAGGTAGATGTGAACCACAACATGTGTTTCAGGATAGGATTACGCCTGAAAGGCCCTGTCCAATGTTTGTGCACACTACCTCATTGCTTTCTGTGCCACTTCACAGGGAAAAACACTGTGTCCTGTGCCTGGCTGTTACAATGATAACCTAAATAACCTAAATAACCTAAACTGTGCCATTGGTTAAACCCTGAACAACCAAATGTGGGGCAGCAAAGTTTAATTTAAAAGTCGTAGCATTCTACAGGTTTTTGACCATGCTCTATCAACCTTAAGAAATACGAGAACTGAGGATTTTTCTGATACTAGTATTCATATTTTCTCTTTGTGTTTCTTCATATCTCATGCTTTAATTGAAGACCAGTTTGGCAGCAGGGTCAGTTTAATACTGCTACCCAATAAAAGTTTTAGAAGATTTATATTTTCTAGTTTCCTTCTGAACATTTGTTACAGGTAGCTTTTAGCTGGCAAAGGAAATTTGTATAGCTCATTTCCTTCAGTCACTGACTAGCTGGACAGAGGTGTGTGAGGTATGAAGGTTGCCTAGATTTGTATCTGGGAGGTGATACTAACTGTGTGGTAGTAGTTTACCCTATCTGTGTTTTTCACGAGAATTGTAGCTCGTCAAGTGAAATTTTATTTGGATTTGTGCATTAGTTTTCCTTCTTCAGAGAAGATACCTTAAGAATAAAGTCAGCTTTTCTAGCAAAAGGGTCATTATCAATATCTGTTTAAAATCCTGTATTAAAGGTGTGTTTTTATGGAAGTAGAAGTACATCTGGAATACTGATTAAGCATTGTATTAAGAATTTTCCTAACTAAAAAGTATCAGAACAGCCTGCAGATCCATAGAATTGCTTGCTGACTTGTTTAGGCTGAGCTGATACTGACCTTTGCCTCAAGTTCTTATCCATTTTATCTCCCACTGTAGCAATGCTTTAACCACATCAAGCCACTTCCTTTCTTATGTAGGCTGTGTCTCAGAAACAGAATTCAGACATCTAGAAGAGTGCCCTTTTTAACTGTTCAATCAATTTTTTTATTCAACGGAAAAAAATATTAAAAATAAATGTTTGGTGAGTTGGAGGATGCCAAGGGAACGATTTTGCTTCTGGTGGCTCCCTGTCAGTGACATTTCTGTCAGCCCTCATCAAATTATGATTGTTAGCATAAGGTAATAATACTTAGCCTTTATAAAAGCTGGTGGAGTTTAACATATGAAGAATTGAATTCTTTTGCCCTTATTTCTAAGATTTTTTTTATATCTTTGGGGATTTTCCATAATAGGGAATAGGAAGGAGACTAAATCTCAAATGGAGTTTGTTTTATAGGTGAAACTCATCAGGGAAGCAGAACTGCTTCCGGGCAGGGTTTTTCTTTCTGAGATTGTAAAGCAAGATATAAGAATTGCTTGACAACCTTGGTTTTTTTCAAGCATTTCAAGGTACATGAGTCTCTTATTTGATTATGAAGTGAAATCTAAAATGCTACTGAGAGGAAACTCAGTTAGACTCTGAAAACTGGAGATAATGGGCAGCCTGCACGCTCATGCTGCACTTACTATGTTTCTAACTTGTCATTGTTGTATTGGATGACATACGATACATTGGTATCCGTTGCAGAGTGGCACTGTGGCTTTGGGGAACTTTCTGGTGACTGAAAAAGAAAAATATCCTTTTTTTTAATTCAAAATACACTTTATGCTATAAATTGTCAGAAAGAGGAAATAGTTTCTCTGAGGTTCTGAACACCTGTAGCCCATTCTTTTTCCATAATGCTTGCACATATTGTGAAATAAATGAGGTGGAGGAGAAGAAAGAAATATTAACTCATGTGCATTGTACATCACCTGACAGAAAAAACATCTTCAGTACCTCTTAGTCTTTCAGCATGTGGCAAAAGAATTTAGTTTTGAATGACTAAATGAAGTCAAATCGTGCTTTTTGAGAACTTGTTTGTATTAAAATTTGCTGGGTCATATTCATCCCTTGAGTTTGCCTATGCTCAAAAATTGTATCATGTTTACAGTTGTGCTGGTTTTATAAAGCTAAATAGCAGCATTATCATGGGAGTAGAGTTGAGACATTTTGTAAGGCAGTCTTATTTAACTAACATTCTAGGTAGCAACAATACCACTTTTTGTACAACTAATAAATTTAGTCTTAACACTACTATTCTCACCATGATAACAGTAGGAAGCCTCAAGATTCTTAAACTGACAGTAAAAGCTGAACATATCTTCTGCTATTTACTTGAAACAGGCAGGCCATATTGAAGTGCTGTCCTGACAATCATATATGCTCCTGACAATATTTATTTATAATAGCATTTATTACTCTTCTGTGGCATTAATTCTTGATTATCAAATCACTGTTTGAGTGTGAGTGAATCCTTGCAATTCTTCTGTGCATGAATTTTGTCATACTAGTTCCTATTGGGTGTTTACTACATGCATACTATCTGGAGAAGGGCTTGGACAGTCTGGAAATGTTTCTTTTCTGGGATAGGCAGTATTGGTCCATGGGGGCACCCCCTGTGGGGGCCCTTGCAGGAGTGCATGTGGATTATAGCTGAAACTTAATTCAATGAGGCAAAATGCTTCTCTCAGTCAGGGATAATATAAAGCTTTGACTGACTCAAGATCTCCACACAGGGTAGTAGGGGGCAATGAGAGGAATGTGTGCAATGAAGTGGTTGGTGTGACCCACATCATACATGTTTTAGGGGCATTATTTCATCCAATCTGTTGTCTGGTCCTATGGTACAATGAATAGTTGAGAGCATATTTTTGTGTTTACCTTAGTGTGAAAAAAACTCAGCTGATGTCCTCTCAGACTGCTGCATAATGTGAGATTTCCACAGTTAAACGGAAAACTCGCCTTGGAAGTTGGCGTGCTAATGTAAATGAGTTCATAGGTAAGCTAATCATCATCCTGTTAGGAAGTGTCACCAAGTAGCACACTTCACTTCAGACATCCAAGTCTTGGGTGTGGTACATATCACATGGAGCAGGCTCTCCACAGCTATTGATTCACCATGGGTATTGAAGGTCAGATTCTTGCCATCCTAACGGATTTGCTCCTGAAGATTTCCAGCTAACAAGTAATATGAAGTTGCATTTTGTAGGTGACTGTAATTCCATAATTATATTTATGTTAGTAATGATATTTTGTTAGTACAATATAATGTTAATAATGATATTTTATTCTTCCAAAGAAAAGAATTATTTTTCAAGTTTCCTAGCCTACTTGATGACAGTACTTGGAATTACTAAAGTATGAATACCCACTAGATGTGAAGATATGCCTTTTAAAACTATACTTAATAAGAAGCTTTCTGGAAAAAAAGATGGTGCTCTTTTTGGGGAATATTGAAATTTTAAGCATATCTGTTAAGGAAATTTTATCTGGCATCACTTTAAAAAAGAACTCTAAGTGGATTTAGTAAATTATTAAATTAACAATTGCAAAAAGTTTGTTATTCAATGTATTTTTTAGCTTTTTTGTGATGAGTGCTGCTACTGGAAAGGACAATTCTGTGAGTGTTTGATTTTCTGTTGGCTTTATTTGTTTTGGTTTTTTTTTTCATTACCCCACTGTAAGTTATCTTTGGGAAATTGTGACTGTGAATTATCTTTTCAAAGACAATTTTCTTCCTGAAATAAAAAGTCAACTTTTTACAGTAAGAACAAACATTCTCTAAAACAACCTCCACATGGTGCAGTCCCTGTCACTGAAGGCTTTCAAGATGTGAGTGGACAGGGTCCTGGCTAATCTCATTAAGATTCCCTTTCCCACAAAAGTTTGGATCAGAAGATTTTCTGAAGTCCCTTACAACCTGGGCTGTTTATGATTCTATGGTTCTAAAATTTACTGTCAGTTATACTGTAATTGATTTAATGGAAGCTCTGTTTGTGTGTGTTATCTATAGTTGCTTGCAATGCAAGTGCAAAAATTTTCATCAGATTTAAAACTGCTGGGAACTGGTGCATATGCAACTTATATAGGCTTAGACAGTTTTGTACTTATTCTTTCACTGAACAGTGGGAATATTTTTCTGAAGTGTAAAGCTTTATTTTCTCTGTCTTTCTACTGAGTAATAGCTGTGTCCTCCTCTTGCTCCCTCACACAGCTTTATCATCCTGGATGGCTCTTTGAGCTCTGTCTCTCTGCAAGGTGAAAGTTGCAAAGAGCCGTTGGTGGCTATTAATGTATGCTCTGGGAGGCAATAATTTGTGGTGGTTTTGACTGCCTGTCTTGGGGGTTTTTGTCTTCTGTAATAGATTCACCTGTCTTTCAGATATATCCTATTTGAAGAACATGAGAAAGGCAAAAAGCCTTCTGTTGTGAGGGGTTTGGCAGTAAACAGATGTAATTTGTCTTAACTTCTGCACATTAACTTCTTCCAGGTATTAATCTTCGTTCGTGAGAAGTCTCTCTCAGATGTGTAAAAATGCTTCCACTACTTGGAACTGGTTTGTGCTGTTTTAAATCATGCTGAGGTAATTAGGATATAAAAGGTTGTTCCACTGTCAGCTAGACCTAGGCAGTAAGAAAATGGTGCTTATTTGCCATTTGTTCTGGCAGAATAATGCATTTTTCAAGGAAGAAGGAGAATTGGAGAATGAAGCAGGGTTCAAACAAGGCTGCCAAAACCACTTCAGAAATCTGTCTTCACTACAAAACCATCATGACTTCTTTTAGCAAAGTTTGGAAGTAACTTAGAGGTGATGTTTAAAAGGTATATTTAGTATGTATTATTTTTCCCTAAACATACTCTCATCTTAATGCACAATCACTCGATTGTAACTAATTTTTTTGGATCTTGTGATAGCCTTTTGTGGGAAAGTGGAAAAACAGTGGCTCCTTTTGCTTTTATCTTCCAATAAATGATTATCTGATATAATGAAATTTTAGAAAACATAGGACAAGATAATTTCAGAAATTAGATCTTAGTCCAAGTATAAGGTAAACCTGATTGGGTTTCTGAGTTTCTGCCTTGAAATGAAATAAAGGGAACTGATGGAAAGGACTTTCAAACCAGTGGTGAATTAAAAGAGTGGACATCTAAAAGGATGATGTTACAAATGTTTGAAATCTGTCTTTAAAATCTGAGGTCTAGTAGGTATTTTCTAATGGTTTTGTTTTGTAAATATTATTACTGGCTTCTTTGTAACTGCTTCCTCTGTCCACCATTCACAGTCCAAATTGCTTAGAATGGTACCTAGAACCTAGACTTCAGCTCTACCATTTGCAGCACAGTTTTACTATTTAAAAAGGGCAGTTCAAAGAGTTTAGGTTACAGACCTTCAGGGTTCAATATGCATCTAACCAGGGTTGTCAGCTTCTGATAGTGAAACTGTTAATTTTGGTGTGTGTTTTAAAATGGAAGTTTCTTATTCCTGAATATATTAGCGAGTACAGATTTTAGGGGGTTTCATGCGTAAGAAAGTCTGTGTTTTTCATTACTTTGGTTGGGCTTTGGTTGTACATAGCTAATACTATTTTTATATCATTTCTGATCAGACATTCTTATTTTCTCTTTCCTAGAAGCACTGAAATGTAATGTTTCTAAATTTTAGCATTCCCTCCTGTGTGCTGCAGTTGCTCAGTGACATTATCAAGATAGCAGCCAAGGGTTCCTGAGGTTCTGAGTCATAGTTCTACAGCAGGGTGCCAAAATCCTTACTAGACTTCCCTAGCATGCCTGATTGCAAACTGAGACTCCTGGGAATTCTAGAGTGCCAGCTTTGTGACAGAAACTGCAGCATAACTTTCTTTCCAGTATCTGGCAAACCTAGGCTGCTGATGTCCTCTGTTAGACACACCTGGCACACTTTTCCACAACTCACAAATTTCAGCTGTGAATATTCCATGGCATGAACAGTCTGCTTGGAATATATGCCTTACCTTTACAGATTTCTTTATTTCACCTGCAACCTTTTGTGTTGAGAATTTTAAAGGGTGTCTTGGAGGAAGTCTACTGGCAGCAAGAGGCCCACTTCTGTGTCCTCATTACTCTGCAGGAGATAATAGGTTTTAGAATGTATTCTTTTAAGTTAATGCATTATTTGGGATGCGAGGTACCTTTTGAATTTCATAGTTAAAATACGGCATACTATTCCTGGAATTGTACAAGAACCTTTTCATAAAAATGTCCTAAAAAATTGGAACTGAGATGTGGATTTTCAGAAAAAAGACCAGAATGAAGTACTTGTGAATATCAATTTCATGCTTGACTGCCCTTTGTCGTTTAAAACTCTCCCTAAGAAAACAATGGTATCTGATTAATATACAAGTTATTCAATTATCAAATGTAAGGAAACAAATTCATACACTTGAAGAAGCTCAGAAATCTGAATATTAATTTTTTTTTAGCAGAAATAACTAGGGAATTCCAGAAAAAAAATGTTTAGAATTTCTGTGTTTTATTTACTTATATCATTCTGACAGTACTTGATATTACATATCTAATATGATTATTATGTCTTACAAAACAGCTACAGTTTTCATGAGGCACCAACAAGTTTTCTGAAAGCACTCAGGATTAACTTCAGGCAGATAATAAATGTTTTAGCATAACAAACATGGACCGTGAAGCAAAATCATTTTGTATTATGGCTGTTCCACTATCAGGAAACTAAAAAAAAAATCTGGCTTTCATAATGGTGAACCAATAAAACATGGTAGTTCAGGTAACTGAGATATTTCCATTTCATTTTTCAGTCAAGCTCTTATTATTATTCAGCAGAATGGTTTGGATCTTTCATCTGTCCTAGAAATTTTTCTACCCGTGCACACTAGCAGTCAAAATGCCTGTGCTCATTTTTGTGTATTTGTGGGTGGAGAAAAGAGAGTGTTCAAAGCAATGTCTGCATTTTTTGTTTTGCTGCTGTTATATAAAAGGCCAAAATAATATTATGAGATCATCTGAGAATCTTAAATATGCAAATATGTGTTGCCGTTACCTAACTCCTTCTGTCTATTTTCCTGTGCTCACTTGTCAGGCTCAGGAGGATTCTATTTTGTAGGAGAAAACCCAAGAAGCCCAATTTCTAGGTGTTTGCTACAAGCACCATATGTAGATTCTGTGTATTTTTAATGAAATAATGCCAGTGTGACTTTTTGCATTTCTGTAGCTCAGTGGACCTCATTACTCTTACTGTGACTTGATTAAATAAAACATTGAGTTCTCCATAAATTTTGCCTTTATCCAATGAGTTAGTGGGGTTTCTGGCATCACAAGTCAGTTGGGTAATTTATGCTGGTGATGCCAAAAGCCAGACAACAATAATAATATACTGCAGGTGAATTTCATTCATTCAGTTTATTGAATTGCTAATTTGAAATGCTACTGCTTTGAAATATGGAACTCAAGGAGTCTTTCGGTATGTCTGGAGAGCACCTACTGCCTTGATAACAAACTACTTGGAACAGATGGTGTTCATCCAGGAGTGATACAGGAACTCAAGGGGGAAATAGCTGTATTACTGTTGCTGATATGTATCTTTTTATTTAAAATTGTCTTGGTGCCTAGGATTAGAGAATGGTAAACACAATGTCAGTGTTTAGAAAGGACTTGATGTGGAAACTAAGGAACTATAAGCCTGTAAGTCTTTGTGCTATATGATATAGTAGAAATTACTTTAGAATGGACTTTGTCAACAAGTGGATAAATATGATATAAATATGGTAAATAGACTTGGGAAGTGTTGTCAGCATGGCTTTTGTGGAAGGAAGTCTTACATAACCATTGTTTTGGAGTTCTCTGAAGGACTTGGTATACCTTGTTAATGAGGGTGACCTGAATGATGTGCTATACTTGGACATCCCAACATCTGGTGACAAAATCTCTCACCAGAGGCTTTTTATGAAAACAAGGCAGCCAAGATCTAAGAGGGAACATCTTTCCTTTGATAAATGATGAGTGAAAAGCCAAAATCTAAGGTTAATAGTAGTAAATTATTTGGTTTTGTGATGCATGGAGGGAGAGAAGCCTGATATGGTTTTGTTCTGGGTTTTCAACTATTCAGTGTTTAAGTGACCTGATAAAGGGGACAGTGTAATGGCAAGTTAGTATGGGCAAAAGGGCTATGGCCATTTCAGAGGAATGGCAGAGATACCTTAAACATAGTCTAAATGGTTAAAGAAATGGCAGGTAAAATTCAAATAGATAAATATTGGGGTCTTTTTTCTTCCATTACTTTGTATATTAAATGATGGCTTTCGAGTTGGTCCTTGCTACACAATGAGTTACTGTCTAACAAGGACAAACATCAACCTGTCATTACAGATATAGTCACGGAAACATCAACTGAATGCTAAATAGCAGTCAAAGAAGGAAATAAAATGCTAAGAGTTGTGAGGAAGAGAATGGAGAGCAAAGCAGAACATCTGTGCAATGTTGCAGAAGTCCATGGTTTGTCAGCATTCTGAATTCTGCACATGTTTTTGCTCTTCTCAACAGTGATGAGAAAAGAGTGGAGAAAATTCAAAAGGAATAAGGATAGCAACAGAAAATTTTCCAATGAGGAAACTTGTTGCTTATGTGTTCCATAAGATGAAATCACAATATTTCACCTAGTGTTTAGTCTCTTACAGATAGGAATTTAAACTACTTCCAAAGTATACCTAATTTGGTGGAAATTGCAATATGAGTCCATTTAATGTTTAAATATTTTCCAAGCAGTTTTTCAGGATGCAGCTGAATCAGAGCTTAATGACATCAGCTGGCTGGTTTCCCGTGAACTGCAGTGGTCCTGGAATCAGGCATCCCAGAGCAAATGAAGAGCCTGCTGTGAGAAATTGGTGAACACAGTTGCCTTGGAGCAGAACTGAGGCTGTATTTTTCTCTAGCTTTTTCCATATATATCCCACACATAGTTTGTGAAACATGGTGTTTGGTGATGGAATATGTCATTTTGGCTGGGCTAGGGTTTGGGTTCTTGCTTAACAAAGCAGCAGAAAATAAGCAGTGGGCAGTTTCGCCAAATGTCCATTGGATGCGGTCTCCCCTAAAACCCCAGTTTTTTATGCCTGCATCCTATTTCATAAGTGGGAAAAAATGGCCTTTCTAAAAACCTTCATCACTCTTCAGGTTGCTCGCTTTATTGCCAATGTCTGGGTGAGATACTGTGCATAGGAGAACCCAATGGTGAAATATGTAATAAAGACTGAGAGAATTTTTCCTAGTTCTTTACGTAGGAAAATATGCAGCACTTTGAAATGCAGAAAAGAGGTATATTACATAACACTATATTGTGTTAAACCAGTGCTAGTTGCAATAAATGTTTTTGCAAATCTCAGCTACTTGTTCTTCATGTTATCATTTGCATATGGGGTACTTTCTCCATTTTGCTATTATTTGTAATTTAAACTTGCATTTCAATCACTGGCAGGAGACATTATTTTTAACAAGCTTAAGCAGATGCCTTCTCTTGCTTTTGGCAATTTTAGTGTGAGGAAAACAAAGAAAAAAATTACTAATTAATGATTTTGCCCGCTGAGGCTCCTTACCTTAAGTAAGCCCTGTTTGTCACAGTTGCGTAGAGAGTGTTTTGTCCTGAAGACTAATTGGCAGCTAGATGGACTGTGGCATTCAAAAATATTGCACAGAATTCAAGAAAGTAGAATGCAGCCAGAATTTCAGACACTACTGTGCATTTAGGATGAGGTAATCTCAGTGGTTTTTTGTAGTGTTTACAGATTCTGGGTATTTTAAATTGCAAAGAATTCTGCAGCTTTTTTCTTTTCTTTCTTTTTCTTTTCCCCCTTAGAGTAAGTATCTGTTTTAAAACCAAACCATTTCTTTTGGAAACTACTCCATACTTTTTTGAAATGGTAGTATAATGATGGAAAATCTGTTGTGGTTTCCACATACTCATCCTTGAAGATTGTACTTCATTTGGGGTATGTTTTTTTCACTGTGTTCCTTTAGTTTACTGAGAATTTTTGTGATTGCCTGCTATAGGACTGTATCAGTTTAAGAAGTGACCATTATTTTGCACGGTTTTTGGAGGAACTTCTGGGAGAAACTTTTCTGGGATAGTTAGGTTCTGCAGATCATCACATCCCCCTTCCTAATATGGAGACTGTGACTTAAAGCTAGCATTACTCTTAGTCCATGTAACTGAAGTTCAGATGTGACTGGTATTCTAGTCAGCTCCCATTGAATCCATTGTTACTACTGATGCCATTTGAAAGAATTGAACCTTATTAAAGATTTACTTTAAACTGTGCATTCCTTTTGCTTTATCCAGACTTGTCCTGCCACTCTGTCCTTTCCTTGTCCTTCACAAGGTTTTATATCTTTACTTGTCTGCTATGTACGCTGTTTAGAATTAAAACTCCTGGTTGCTCAGATTGCAAGAGTGCCTGTAGGAATCCTCTGACAGTTGCATCCTGGAGGTTACTTACACCAGCAACTCTAGGTTGGGCACACATTTGCCAGGTTTTCCTATGTGCTGTAATCCTGTTAAGTTTTATGATAGCACATTAATGACCAAGAAATATGAGCCCAGAACACTTTGCTTTGGTTTTAATGGTGATACTGAGATCAAGTTTAATTCCTCGCAGAATAAATTTGAGTTTGAAAAAGAACAAATTTGGTGTTCTTTGTCCTTATAAAAACCCCAACCAAACAAAAATCCAAAAAACCCCAAACAAACCTGTTGTGCTAAGCATTATGAAGCCATGAATGCAGAAGTGATAGTTTGCTCAGCTGGGGCATGGACATTTAAACACTTGTGCTGTCTCCAAATTTGGACCTTCTCTTTTCAGAATACTCCTAGTGAATGCAGTGACACAAATCTTTTACAGTACAGTTGCAAGTTGATGCAATGATTGTCATCAAACTTGCTAGGAAAAGTATAGCTGTGCTTCCTGTTTGCATTTTCCTAGTCTGTTTGCATGTTTTGTTAAAGTACAATCAATCCTTTTTATGTGCAGATGCTAGCCTGTTCAGTATTTATAGTAATTAGAGAGCAAGGCTTTAAGTTTACCTCATCTGTGTCGAATAACATTAAGTACCTACTGAGATTTTGAGATTTTAACATTATGTCTGTAAAACCTGCAATTGATGACTTTTAGAAAATATATGTTCCACTGTGTTTCTAAGAATTTAATAATTTGATACTTGTTTAGAATCAGCTATGAATAGTTATACTGAATGACAAATTAAAATTATATATATATATATAAATATATAAATAAAATAATCATGAATAGAACTCTGTTGAAACTGCTTTTTAAATAGAATATTAACTTAAAGTACAGGTCAGATGTTGGCAAGAAGGGAAAAATGTAATGCCTCACCAAGTGATGGGTTTTTGGTAACTGGCATAATTTATTTGTGCAAAATTTTATTTGTGGAACTATAATTTAACTGGCTATTGTGCCTTGTTTCTTTTAAAACTAGCATCACTAACACAAATTGTACGAGCATACTTACTAAGACTGCCTTATTTAGCAGGAATAACTCATACCTTAATCTGTAGCTATGATTTTGTGAAACAACAGGTGTACAACAGGAATTAGCTCACATTAGACAGAATTAAGAAGTGGACCAAATCTGAGAAGCTTCCTTAAATTTATATCTCCTAGAAGTTGTGTGTATAGCTTTGTTTCTTAACGTCTTTTTGATTTTATGCTACATCATTGTCTATGCTAGAGACTGCAACCAAGACTGCTGCAGATTTGTGGATGTAGTTTTTTCAGCTTTCTTGACTATTTAAGGTGGGATGTTTAGATGAGAAAGGATTTTGCTATCCTTTATCATATTTTAATTTTCACATCTTTTCTCCAGCCAATTTTCAGTCTGTCATTGCACCACTGCAATGAAAGGATTTTAAGATATGCTGCTGGCTTTCAGGTGGTTGACTTGGATGACATATTTGTGATCATTAACAGTAAATTAATATATTGCATATGTAATATTTGAATTCTCCACGTGTTCCTGTGTGGTAGTGGGTTTTAGTGGTTTTTGGTTGGTTGGTCGAGTTTTTTTGTTGTGGTTTTGTTTGTTTTGTTTTTGTTTGTTTGTTTGTTGTGGTTTTGTTTGTTTGTTTTGTGTTTTTTTAATTTATTTTTTGTTGGTTGGTTGGTTTATGTTGGTTTTTTTTTGTGTTTTTTTTTTCTTTTTGTTTGTTTGTTTGTTTGTTTGTTTGTTTTCTGGTGGTGTTCCTACTTACGTTGATTGGGAAATATGAAAGTGTATTTATCCAAGGTCCTAAGTTCTTCTTGGACAATATTCAAAGTATGTACAGTAAAAAATCAACCTCTTTTCTCATCTGGGGACTTTGAATTTTATACATTTGAAATTGTAATGGAACTTGGCAAAGTCAACCATGGTTCAATGAAAACATCTGTTAGTAGCACCAGTGGCTTTTTGATCATCAGGCCTCTTGAATACTATTTGTGAGTTATGTGAAGTTGAATCTGACAAACAGAAGTTTTACATCTTACCCATCACTGATACATTCTGCTTTTTTATCTTCAACGTCCATAGAAAACATGTAGCCCAAAACCCCTGAGAATTCATGGTCTTTGAGGCTTGATTTGTGTATTTAAACAGGAGTTTAACCTAGCTGAAGACAATGGCGCTATTGGTAGGATTAATAACAGTGACACATGTATTAAAATCAATTTAAAAAACATTTAGGAACATATTTATACATGGTTTATTGGATTAATGCCAAAAAACTTTGGTTCAGAGAAAAATACCAAGTTTGTTTTTTTGCTAACCACTAAAATTATAAAAGCTTGGAACATGTTTTGTCCATATATTTAATAACAATTTTTTAATTAATTCAAAGAAGGGGTAATATATTAGTTTATCTGTATTTGTGTTCTTCGTAGGAAATGTTTGACACTGTTCCTTCTTTCTGTTTTATCCTCTTTCCCCTTGACCCCCACCATGTTCCCTTATGATATGGAAGAAATATTTTTTATTAATCCTTTATTAACTGCCGAAGTTTAACAGGCCTGCCTTGCATGAAGCAAAATTCATTTCCTTCAGACATCTCCAGTTTTTGGGGAATTTAGGAAACTGTGAAAACCTTGTACTCATCCAGAACAGGATACAGATGAAGGAAATGCTCTGCACAATTTTATGGGAATATTTTTTAATGAAGAATGAGAAATTATATATCATAAATTATTCAAAAGATTAATATAGCAAACTTTTATATTCTCTCAGAGATTACCTTGAATACTTCTGTACAGTCTCAATATATTCTAACTGGAAGTTATATTTAGTACATTAACATTTTCAGTGTCATTTAGAACATTAATAAATTTGGAAACTGTATCAATTGCTTCCCAGAAATTGCAAAATTACTCTTTCAGTTGAGGATTCGAAGTACATAGTGTTCTGAGACTAAATATCAGTATTTACTGGTAATAAACCTGATAAGAGGCAACTTCAGCAGCCAAATGAGAGAAATAATGACATGATAGTGTTTGAGCTAAATGACTCAATGAAAATATTTTTCAAGAACACCTTTGTTCAATTTGAAAATTTTGATTCATTCAAATAATAAAACAGCTCCTGATACTAGAGGTGCTATCAGACTTCTTTTTTCTCTAGACTGTTTTGCCACAGGCAGATGGCACCTGATGACTACAGTGTCAAGAGTGACTACTTTTTCTTTGAGATAGTTTCTTCTGAAACAATGCAGAATTTAGTTTGGATTGTTTTTTCACCTTGTTGGCAGGAAATCTGAAATTACATGAATGGTTGATTGGAATGACTTTTTGCTTCTAAACCTTCTTCTTCTGCATTTTGTGTTTTCATGTTTTGAAGGGGTTTTTACCTTTAAATAGTGCAGCACTTTGCTTTTTTCGTCACTGGATTCAATGTGATTGAGTATGGATATTTATTTTTAGTTTTTGGTAAAAAAAAAAGAGAGGCTTGCTCTTGAGTTTCAAATTATCTGCAATGCTGTGTGACTATGTTTTCTCCATCCTCCATTGAGTACTGAAAACAACATTAGCTAATGCAATAGAGTCCTCTGCACGAAGATCACAGGCAGACTTCCAGCTTGGCAAGGGCTAAGTCTTGATAGTTGGATAGTTACATATGTTTCCTTCAGTAATTTGATTATGATTTCCCTACTTGTTTATGAGATACTGTGGTATCATAAAAATGGATACCAAAAGGGATTTCAAAAGATCTAGTCCCTCCCAAAAATGTGGAAACAAGATCAAGTATAATCCTAGGCCAATCCTGATAGTTTTTTTGCTAAAACTTTCATCTTGGAGATGCTTTGCAGACTCTCTTGACACTCTTGTTCCAATGTTTAATTCCTCTTTCCTAACCCTTCTTCTTATTTTCATACCTAGTTTATTCCTAATCTGTTACTTTCTCAAAATCAAAACACAATTGCATAAGCAGCACTAAAAACTTACTTGAGCCTGGTTATTTCCCCCTTCTTTGTTAAGTCACATTATATAAAATGAAATGAGGAAATCCTCTGGGATTTTATTGGTATTCCTTGAAGTATCAAATACATTGCTTTAGCTGACTCTTAAAATACTCTAGATGAATTAATCAGTTCTGCTGACTGAAATACATTTAACCTCTCTACATTACTTAGCTTTTTCATTCTGACCTGCATTTCTGCAGACAACAGTTCTTATGTTCTGCATCAGGTGGAAATAAGTACATGGAGTTAATCAAAAGTGAAGTGCAGATCCAAAGCAGGGAAGTGCTTGCCCCTTGACCTGCAGCACGTGAGTGACTGGTTCAACTGATGTTCTTCACCCAAACTGGAGATTTGTGAGATGTAGCAGAATGGTTCAAAATCTTGTATTTGCATATTATGGATTTAGATTCAGTAATTTATTTTTACTCTTTCTGATACTGTTTAACTTCCTGTGCAATACATCCCTTATGTTTCACTGAAGTGAGAAATATGTGAAGCAAATTTTAATCCCAATGGATTATGATGATATTTCTATCTCCTAAATAACCCCATACAATTATGAGTCCATAGTGCCGATTCTCTAAAGCTCAAAATAGATAAGAAGTTACAAGACTCCCTACCCAATTTTTGCCCTGAAATCTGCTGCTTCTTCAGTCCCAGAATTAGGTGTTTTTACGAAAGCAATCACCAGTGAAATAGTTAATAAATAATTCTATTTGCTTATGTAAGTACATTGTGGAACCCAGAAGATGGGGAAAAGTGATTCACACTCCTCAGGATGTGGAGCTGTATTTAGAGACAAAGTTTAAGCCAGTTCAGAGTCACTCACATTAATGAGCGTAATTCTTGAATTTACAGTTACTCTTTCTGAATGTTCATTTTGTGACTGTATGGGTAGCAGCATCTGGTCATGTTTTTGATAACATAGATTCTATAGTCATTAAGACATTTAACCCTGAAACACATCCTAAAACAGACTAGCAGGTGATGCAGACTGATACTCTGCCTGTTTAACTGTTATTGATTGTACAGTCTAAATAATTATACCTCAAGATAAATCCATGGTTAATCTAAAACATGAATATCCTTTGCAGTTTTTTTTCCTTATCTCAGAAAGGATATATTTAAAGCTAAAAGAGATTCAAAGATTGATGGAAAATGTGCTTAAATGTATGGAATGAATTACTTGCTATCAACCCACTGTTAAATTTTGCCAAAGCTGTTTTCCACTACTTCTTTATCACAATGAGAATTTGTGCTCATGGACTACAAAACAGCAGTTTACTGTTTATAGGGAGTACAGATCAAATGGTAGTATTTTGCTTCCATTGTTCAGACTTTGTTGTCAAAGTGTAACATATTAGAAGCAGTAATTCTTACCATGGGATAAATCTTGACTTTCTCTTGGCCCATGATAAGAAATAGTAGCATTTTTGTTTCCTTAGGCTGTTAAGTGTGAAAACAAACTTAAGTATAAAGATAGTTTTAAAAATGTACTTTCTAGAATGCTGATGTTAAACCAAAAATCTGCTATATCCATCTGCCTAGAATACATCTCATGCTTATCTTAGAATGAGAAAGAAATTCAGAATAAGCTCTCATCAACTCCTGTACCTGCTATTGAAAACTCCTTTCATTTACTATTTGGAATAATAAGAACTGAAAGTATCAGAATTTTTCTCTTTTCTGAAAAACCAAGACCCAAAAAACAACAAAACAAAACTGCCTATTTTTACAGATTAGATTCAGGAAGTTTTTATTCATTGTTTTGTTCAAAGAATTTTACAAGTCAAGAGAGATTAAGATTAGAGAATAGAAAAGTACTTGTAGTGATGTAAAACTGTAGTGTTGTCTATCACAGACATGCATTTTATTTTAAAATTCCACAAGCAGCCACAGAATGAAAAATACAGTTTTTATGGGAAAGAAAAACCAGTGGAAATAATCATATAATAACTAATGAAAAGAATCTGCAATAATGTGTTGCGGGAAATACAAAGATACAGTTGCTATGATGTGCCTAAGATTTATTAAGGATTAATTAAAACCTGGAAATAAAACTTTTTTGGATCACAAATTATGTGGCAGGGAGATGAATGCTCAAAATATTTAATAAATTCTAGGCTGGAATTAATTTTTACACTGGTTTTTGAGTACGGAGCAAGTAAATACTTTTGGTAATTCATCGATAGCAAAGAAAATTAAATTAGACAGTCAGAGTGGATTTTAAGAATTACCTCAGTCTTCCTGGTTGTCATAAGAAAAACAAAACCAAAAACTGGTCAGGATAGATTTAGAAAATATGTGAACTGTTTCAGTAACTTTTGTGTTAATAGAGCCACATACATTGTCCAAAAGCTAAAACTGCTTTTTAAGTAAATGCTGTAGAAGTATTAACCATTGATAAATTGAACTCACTTGGTCTTTAGGCAATTTAATACTTCCCACATTGAGTGTGAGGAGTTTATCTATTAACATAATCTTAAAAGATTATGTTTGAAAAGCAATATAATTTGCACACAAATACTCAGCTTTCCTAACAGAAGTTTAGAGGAAGACAAAGATGCTAGCTGTACGACAGAATAACTTGTACAATACTAATTGGAGGCTTGATTTTGCCAGACAGACAAAAGGATGCTCAGAAAATGTGCAGAAAGTTGGATATGAGGGACAGCTGTGCTCACATGTTGGAAGAATCTTCACAGATGTGAATTTGTGAAACCCAGTTTTATGGCAGCAAACCAAAGATGCTATGAGTCATACAAATTGAAATCTGCTTTACTTATTCATCACTTTAACAAGTTTTTTTTTTTTAACATGTGCATTAGTTAACAAAGACATGGACTATATCTGGTTGCAGTGAGTTACTGCAGCTTTTTCTGAAAAAGTGCTGCCTATTTTGCCATAGAAATGTAATACTAATGTGGCTTACTTGAATTTTAAAATCTGTAGAATATAAGGAAGGTCCTTATGAGTAGATACTTTGCATAATTCATTACAAATGTTTTTTCAATATCAAGTACCAGTTAGAAAATACAGTATTAGTATATACTCACACTTCCCATCTGAATATTCGGATGATCCATGATTATGTAACTGGAACACAGTACAGCTGACTTGTTAAAAAAAAATGCTCATTTCATTATGGTTTATAAATGTCTTTATTCATGCTTGCAATTACATAGAAAGGTACTTGAGAATCGCAGAATTATAAAATGCTGGAAAGGACCCTTGAGATCATCAAGTCCAACTGTTAACTAATGCTACCAAGTTAACCATTAAGCTGTGTCCCTAAGTGTCACATCGACATGTCTTTAAATACCTGCAGGGATGGCAACTCAACTAGCATAGGAAGCCTGTATGTAATAAAAAATGTATATATGTATTTATATATTTATATGAAAAAGATGTTTTAGAATCTCTAAGCTTTCACTTAAATGTGAAGGTGTTCTAGCTGTTTTTTTCTGTTTGTTTGGGTAGTCAGTTTTGTAGGAAAGCAAGACATACTATAACCATTAGAAACCAAAAATAATACTTGAAATTTTGGTAAGAAATCAACTGAGCACAGAAAGAGCACATCCTCCAAAGTTTGAATGGTATATAATATTGAATCAACTGTGGATATCTACAGAGACTTTGTGATCTTAAATGAGCCTTTTTACTAATCTTACAAAACAAAAATTGTTTTAATTGGGCACTGGTTGAGTTACAATAAACATTTTGGTTGCTTTTCTAGTTCTTGACTTTTCAAAAAAATTTTTTTTATGCTTTGACTGTATTTTTTTGTTCAGAATAATTTGTGTATATGTTGAGAACATATACACAGTATGTTATACACATATACACATATGTTGAGAATGATTTGTGTATAATATGTGTACCTATGTGTATAATTTACTGTCACATCTCAATCATAGTTTTTTCTCGTACTAATTGCATTAATGTTTTACCTCTCAAAATAATAGCTATAATTCAAATACATATATTAAGTGATGTCAGAAAGTGAAGTAATTAAAAAAAATGTAAGTCTTTCTTTTATAGTAAGATTTAAACATTCTTTTAATGTTCTCAAGTAATTCTTAGGTAGAGTTTAAAAATATATAGCCTATACTTTAATAATGAGCAAAAAATGGTAAGGTGGAATCTGGTTTCTTGTGACAAATTAAGGTTAGGATGGGTTCTTATGAAATGCTTTTTTCAACAAATGTATGTTTAGTTAGGCTCATGGTCTTAAGACTTAGGACAGAAGAATGCATATAAAATGAGGTGATAATACCAACAGACCCATTCAAAAAACAATACATGGTTTCAAAAAAGTTTGGAGTAGGCTTTTTTTGTTTGTTTGTTTGTTTTCTTTTCCAGCTCTGAAGTCCCTTTTGTTTCCTTCCTTTAAAAATTAAAAATTAAAAATTTTGAAATTCTTAGTCATAGTGTAAGCATATGGTATAATTCTCTGAAAAATGAAATTTGAGTTTCTTTATCTCTCAACAGTAGATTCCTTCTATTTCAGCTTGTGGCAGGTTCACAGGGACACAGATATTTTTTGAATACAGAAGAGAATTCCTTCACTAGTACTAGCAGAAATGGATGGCATCTCAGTCATTGCTTCTGAACTTAAAAGCTTAGAGATATAAATGGAACAGGTACCATTTCAATTCCCAAGAACAATTTAGTATAAGAGTATGGACTCATTCACTTTAATACCACCGATACTCTCACATTTTAAACTCTCTGGGAGCTGACCACATGCAGGGAGAGTTCACCTTTTTGTACCCATTCACGGGGCTTCTACATAGGCCCCTGCTGCACAGCTGTCTGACAGATTTCTTGCTGTTCCTCTTGTTGGCAACAAGCTGCTTGCCAGCCTTGTTCCTCATAGCCAGCTCTTGTCCTACTGTGTCTACTGCCTGCTTCCTCCTCAAAATGGCTTCTGACTTCATGCTGAACAATTCCTTTTAATGAGCAGTGGTGGACTTCAGGTGTCCTGTGGCAGAGGATTGATGTGGCACTTCATAAGTTTCATTAAAAAGGAAAACAAAAAAGCTGTGTATGTTACTGCATACATACCTTTATTAGTGGCCTGCACCAGACATTTTAAATATGTGTCATCTTCACAATTTGATTGTGCATCTAATTCCTTAGTCTTATGATATAACCCATTAAAGCCCTCAATCCAGCTATCGCAAACGCTAGTATAGTCACATTTGACTGTGGTGCCAGTAAATTAAAAAAAAAAAACAAAACACCCAAACCAGCTCCTATCTTGTTTACATGTATTTTATGTAAAAGCTAAACAGTATGAGTTGTTTCTATTTTTAGAATTTTTACAGCTTTCAAGAGTTAATAAATTACCATCCTGGCATTTTGACTAAAAGAAGCAAACTTTTAGAATAAAATGTATTTTATTGGCTTCTCTTTGTAGAATTTTTTTCTAGTGACTTTGAACTCATACTTTCTGATCTTCCCCTTGGCCATGCAAAAGGAGCAATTCTGTTTAGTTAGTTCTGATCAGCTGTAAGGGACTGAACTTGCCTGATTCCCTAGCAGTACATATGTTTATTAAAACACTCTGTTCAAACATGGTAGCCAGAGGAAAAAACTGCAGGAACAGCCATCCTCCATTCTTATATAGCACTGTCACATCCATAGGTTATTCTTATTGATGAGAAAATTTTCTTCAGTGTCTAGAGCTTTATGAGTACTGTATGCCAGCACAGGGAATTAATAATATCTAAGCTATGCCTTTTTCTTAAATTGGTTTCTTCCTTTAGCCACTGGTTCTCCAAGACTTTGCAAGAATATAAGGTTCAGAAAATTTACCATTGGGTAGAATGGGCTAAAATTGGCCCTTGGATGTAGAAACTAATAAGGCTGGATGAAAGGGCACAAAACTGACAAATACATGATATTAACTTCATAGCCTTGATGTCTTTTGGAAACCAGCTACAACCTCTCTCTGTAGCTGTCAAAGTTCAGAGTAGCAGTCTAAAACAGTTCCTCCACTCTTTCACTCAGATTGAAATGTCACTTCTATTCTCTGCTACCATGAGAATGGTTTCCCACTGGCTGAAGTGCAGGACTGGGACATACCTTTGAATCTAAAGCTAACATTCACTTAAAAAAATTAAGCCATCTTCTCTGTAATAATTGCTATATATAGCTCATGACTCATCTTTCTTCCTTTATAGATCTTCCTTCCTTCATCCCCGTCTGTCTGTGGAGCTATAGGCCATCATTCTTGATCCTCTACTTCAGTGACAGTCACAAAATAATTTTGTTTGTGATATAATTTTAGCTACAATTAGTATGCCAAATTGATAATCTGGTTTTCTGTTTCAAACTAAATATTCTTGTGTCCAAACTAAATCTGCTTGTCTAACCTACATATGCAGCTGCAAGTTTCACTAGCAAACAGATTTGTCTTCTAAGCCTTTATTTTTTAAATTTTATTGGCTTCTGGAGACCTCAGACTGAAGTCAAACATCTTCACTTCAGAATGAGTGAATCTGGCCATGCCTTCTTGCAGAATATTTCTTTTGTTACTTTTCAGCCATGCAGCCATGCAGCATTAATCCAGACTTTGCCAAAATATTTCAGTTATTGAAATATTTTCCCCTCTCTTTTGGAAAAGTGTAATCTACTCATACCTTTCAAACGTTGGTGCTTTTTATTCTGCCTGTTGCTTTCACTATGGATATTTTTTCTTCATTTACCTCTCACAGTGTAAGTTCCTCAAATGTTTCTGATTCATAACTCCTTTTGTCTCCAAGTTTCAAATTAGTTTATATTGGGGTCTTTCATTCACAGCAAGGTGTTGCTACATTTCTCTGGCTGGTTAATGGTGACAGATCTTGTTCTCCTTTTAATAAGTTTCAGAATGAATGCTTGTTTGAAAGAACTTGTTTAATGCTTAGTTAACATTTGGACACAGATTCCCAGCATCATCTTTAGCTATTTATACGCTGTTTTGTCTGTGCTTATCCACTCCTCATTAACATTGTAATGTCTTTTCCTTTGATGCTGTGTCACTGGGTTTTTCGCTTTAGTACCATCTAAAAACTGCCATGATTCCGCAATTTTGTCTCACTTAGGCAGTTCAGTTTGAAATGACCACTGAGTCCTTCTAAACAGAATGTGTCCCTCATTTCATAGTCTTCATTCCAACCACATTTTGAAAACTAGATTATCTAATGATTAATATTACTACATGAAGAAAAGTTAATTAAGAATGTCATATCACAGGCTTTCTTCAGTAGTAGATTTAATCATTTAACTAGAAACAACTATTACTCACAGTATTTGAAAATATATTAACTTCCATGACAGGTTTGCATGGGTATATACCTGATTACTTTCTTTTTGCTGTGGTTGCTATTGCAGCAGAAATAAAAGTCTTGGACGAGAACAGGAAGAGGTACATATCCACAGTATGATGGATACTGTCTTCTCGAAAATGCTAAACACAGCAGATTTTCAGCTCTTGACAAGTAAGAAATGTATTTTCCAAGTCGATTGTCCTTAGATGTATAGAGATAACTTTAGAAGTTCAGACAAGTGTGATGAAAACATAAAGGTGATTAAGTGAACTGTTGTTTGTCCTCCTCACTGCCACAGTCTAATTCCTGACTGTAGCTCTTTGTAGACAAGTTCCACTCATAAAATTTTAATTAAGGTAGCATTCTAGAAAGAATATTGAACTTTGGGGGAAAGAAAAAGAAATAAAGTTCATTTCTTGTCAAGAAACTGAAGAGATCTGTGAACACTGCAGTTTTCAGTCCTCTTACTGACAGAGGAAAAGTGAATGGCTGTTTATATTTAAGAACAGAACTGTAACACAGAATTCTGTCTTTTCATTAATCACATTTTTGAAAACCAACTACCGGTACTGGCAAAGCTTCACATCAAGATCTGCACTACAATGTTGGTAAAGATGTTTGAACATCAGTCCAATTAAACCCAAAGCAATTGATGGGCTTACTGAATCCTTTTCTTAGGATTAAACTGGACACGAACAAACATTCCTGTGTTTGTATAAATAAACTGTCTTTCCAAGTCGAGCAACACTTGCGTATTCTCAGTAGCTATACGCTACTGAGGTATAAACCTCCTGGAGTTCTATTCCCCATGTCAATTGGAAGAAATAGTTAATTTTTGTTATTACAGCGTTACTGAAAGCAGTTCTAAGAAGTTAGTGTAGAAGTTTCTGCATAAGTGGCATTGACAGTTACTTAGCAGGGAATTTTTCTTGGGAATGACAATAAACAATAGAAAATAATTCCACAAACTTTTTGGGACAGAGAAGATTTAGTGAACACTACAGACTAAGAGCTTCTGATCTGTTGCCAGAGTGTGTAGATTACACATTGATACACAAATATTTTGCATGCATGTTGTCAGATTGCAAGCATGGAAGGAGTTTCAGTTTGCTGAAACACTGTACCAAGATCTGCCTCATTGCAGTTACTAGTTACTGCTGCGTTTGCTTGTGGGATATACCCTGGAATTTTCTGTAAGCTCTGAAATGTTACAGGAAGTGAAAATTAAGATCTTGTGTTTTTTCTGAGTGTACAACATCAGTGTGCTTTTCATAGCCAGTCAATTTTTTTTTCCTTAAGCTTCAAGGCATTGAAAAGAAAATTTATGTAATCACCCAAGTAATGAAGAGTTTCAGTCTCAAACAAATTACAAGAAAGGAGACCAGGAGTCTTTATTAAATATGCAGAAAAAAAGGAAACAACAGATAAATCAGCAGCATTTTGTATACACTAAATTTTCTTAATCAACTGGATATCTTTTATTTGCAGAAATGGGAAGTAAATGAACAAATGCATCTATGTTTTTCCTCGCTGTGTTTTCTTGAAGTGAATTCTAGGTTGCCTGCTTCAAGAAGTACTTCCCAACTGATATTTTACAAACTTTCTACTTCATATAATGTTATTCTAGGTAAATTCCTGTGGTAACCTTCTCAGAGTATTAAAGCAGAAGAGCAGCAAGATTGACCTATCAGTGAGATGATTAAAGTTCTTCAGGCTCTTCAGCATCAGGAAAATAGCAATACATAAAAAATGTTAATGGTACAGTCTGCATTATCTTTTTTACATAGTACCAGTGCTGTAGTTTTGGACATATTTAGGGTATTGGATGTGGACAGAAGAAAAAATCAATACCAGCTATGTCAACATTTAACATAATTTTGTAGTTTGAAGTGAGTTTGAAAAAAAATATTCTTTTTAGGATAAACAGCTGTGCAAGAAGTAAAAAATATTTATCAAAGTGCTGGGGTTTTTTTAGAGCTCCAGCGCCTACAGGCATAAACCCAAAACTATCTCACATTCATTAACATCTGTTTGATGTTTTGTTGCTTAGTGTTCATCAGTAAACATATTTTTCACTCTACTATGTATTTTTAGAATGTTTACCATTGTTTAATTGAGTTTTTCTTTAATCAGTGAAAAAGGTAAAGGTAAAAGCTTAAATAATGTGTTGTGCTTTGCTATAGCATGCATTTCTTCCTCTAATTAAAAGGAACTATTATTTAAACCAAGCAAAACTATTTGCCGGTTACAAAATATCTGAAATTTTTCTACAAAAATGTAACAGTTTTAACTGTAAGTTCATAATGTTCCAGGAGATAATAACACAAACACATGCAAGAATAACAAAAAGATTTAAGCTATTAATTTTAGACAACACCACAGAATTCGTAATGTTACTACTTGCAAGTGCCCAAAATTACTTAATAAAAGACTGCGGTTTTGCAGTTTTACAAGCTGTTTGCATTTAATTGCACTGCAATTGACTCTGTTTTGAGCAGTGTGTTGGACTAGATGGTCTCCAGAAGTCCCTTCTGATCTCAGTGGTGCTGTTCCTGTGTCATCATACAAGTGAGCAACTGTGAAGTACAAGTGATACCACAGTGTGCTAGCAGGGTCCTTTGGTCTGCTGTCTCAGGGATAGGCATGGAAAGAGAGGTGGTGGGCTAACTCTGTAGTTAAGGAATATTTTGATTGTCTAGAGCTTTATGATGATATAGTTAAGTGTTTATGGGTAAGACTCAGGAGGAAGGCCAATAAGGCAGACACTGATATAGACCACCCAACCAGGGTGAAGAGGCAAATGAAATATTCTGTAAACAGCTGGGAGAAGTCTCACAATTGTTGGCCCTTGTTCTCTTGGAGAACTTCAGCTTACTTGATGTCTGCTGGAAAAATCATGCAGTAGGGAGCAAACAGTCTAGGCATTCCTGGAGTGTCTGGAAGATAACTTCCTGACATGGCTGATGAGTGAGGCAACTAGGGAGGACACACTGCTGGACCTGTTGTCTGTGAACAGAGGTGGGCGATGTGATGTGATGGTCAGAGGCCATCTTGGGCACAGGAATCAAGAAATGATGATTTTCAATTCTTGAAATTAAGGAGTGGGATCAGCAGAACTTGGACTTCCAGGGAGCAGACTTTAGCCTGTTTAGGAGATTGGTTGAGAGAGTCCCTTGGGAGGCAGTCCTGAAGGGCAAAGGAATCCAGGAATACTGGACATTCTTCAAGAAGGAAATCTTAAAGATGCAGGAACAGGCTATCCTCTGACAGTAAAAAAAGGTTCTTATAAATACATAAGCAGCAAAAGCAGGGCTAAGGAAAATCTCCATCCTTTACTGGATATAGGAAGAAACACAGTGACAAGGGCTGAGATACTTAATGCTGTCTTTGCCTCAGCCTTTAATAGCAAGACCAGTTGTTCTGGGAGTACTAAGCCTCCTGAGGTGGAAGACAGGGAGAGAGAGCAGAATGAGGCCCCCACAATCCAGGGGGAAAAGGCTAGTGGCCTGCTACACCACTTAGACATGCACAAGTCTATGGGACAGGGTGGGATCCACCCAAGGGTACAGAGGAAGCTGCTGTATGTGCTCACCAAGCCACCTTCCACCATTTACCAGCAGTCCTGGATAACTGGAGAGATGCCATTTGACTGGAAGTTAGCAAATGTGACACTCATCTACAAGCAGGGTTGGAAAGAGGATCCAGGGAAGTACAGGCCTGGCTTCAGTGCCAGAAAGGTCATGGAGCAGATCATCCTGAGTGCCATCAGGTGACACATGCAGCAGAGCCAGGGGATCAGATGCAGCCAGCAGGGATTTATGAAATTCACGTCCTGCTTGACTTACCCAATCTCCTTCTATAACAGGGTGACCTGCTTAGTGGGTGAGGGAAAGGCTACAGATGCCTTCTACATAGAGTTTAGGGTCTGGAAACCGAGTAGGAATTGTCACAGGAAGAAGCTATTTCCATACTTTGCAAATCCCTTTGGGGGAGAAGTAATTTCCAGTGCCTTAGCATATTGGTATATCATCCCTGAGATGAACCCTTAGACTATTTGTATTTTATTATTGAAACACTTATTTAAAAAAATTATTTTCTTCCACTTCAAAAAAGCCCCACTCACGCAACCAAAGAAAAATGAAGTAGGCATGAGCTGGGCACTGAGTCAACTCTAAGCCAAAAACTCTGTGATTAAAGTGTTACTACATCACAGGATCTCAGGTAATACAAGTTGGCAGCACAGAGTTACTCCTGTCTCCTAAAACTAAGTATAAAAGGAGAAAAAGTTCGAGGAAAGGACAAATTTTTTCTTCCTGCTCTTACATCAGGCAGTTTCCCTGTGGAATATACCTCAGTTGGCATAACAGCAGTCATGTTATTTTATTTTGGACATATCCTCTTTTCCTTAAGCCCAAACTTGTGTTACATAGTCAGCACACTATATGTAACCTGATTCAGACTGACAGCTCACGGAGCAGAAATCTTACTTCTGAGAAATGCTGCTTATATAAGTAAAAATCTTACTAAAGGTACTCTCTGTGAATTAGGTCCAGAGTATTAAGTAACATAAATGTTACTTAAGTAACATAAATGTTACTTAATACTTTCTCTTTAAATTTGTAGTTGGCTTTACTGCCTACATGTTATTTCACAAAATTCTTGGGTAATCTAAGGGAGTTGGATAGGAAACTAGTACTATGCAAGTGTTGCAGGCTTTCAGAAATATTTTCTAATGAAAGCTATGAAATAAAAGTATGGAAGTCTTCACACTTTGAAGTATCAAAAAAAATCTCATGAATATACAATTGGCAAGAAATAGTGCATAGTTACTTTCTCCAAGGGAAGCAGAAAAATGATATGTTTGGCGTCAAGATGATGGACTGTTCAGTTGCCTGCTCCCGTTTGAGCAGAATACTGTGTATGAGTTTATTTGGAATATAATCTTTTACTTTCTTTGCTGACACATGTTAAATATGTGTGTAGCTGTTTGCGTGTTTTGGGCATTTTTTACTTAAAAAAAATATTAACTTCAGTTCTTAGAGATACTCTGCATGTCCTTTTGACCGCAGTTAAAACAACTGTACTTTCAGAAGAGGAGTGTATTGCCTTTGCTTTTAAAACTATTCATGTAACTGTAATTCCTGTTACTTATATTATGCTGTAATTTTTCTTAAAATGATGATGGGTACTAGCATTTGAAAACTTGGTTACATGCTTTCATGGTGTGACCAAAAAAAAAAACCCAAAGCCCAAAACCATAAAGAGTTGGTGGGGGAATTTCCTTTCTTTCTAAGTAAAATGATCAGATGCAATTAAAGAGCTATGTACATTGTTGGGCTTTTTCTCTGTTTTAAACATACTCTTTGTTTATGTTACTGAGCTGCTCATGAAAAGAAAAAGGCAGGTAATTCAGGGAATTTCTTTCCAGGCTGTTAAGGTTCTCTCACATTAGGATTTCTAAGCCAGGCCCTGCCCTGTTCTTTGCTGTTCCTTTTTCCTCCATTGTTCTGTTGCCTCAAATGGCTTGTTAGTAAAGACCAAAGCGTTGCAGAGAGAACTTTTTAATGACACTGAAGGATCTATGTGTTATCTTCTGTCATTTCTATCCTATTGTAATTATTTTTCTAATTTTCATAATTTCTAATAGGAGACTGTTGCTGTTAAAACTCATGAGCCACTTGGTAGTGCATAGCAAGTTTGAGGTGTTCCATGTTGTGCATGTGAAATGCCTTTTTCAAGATATCCTGTCCTTCATTATCTTGCGTTATTTATTCCTATGCTTCACATCCTCTCCAAGACATACCAGATACTTCTCTTGTTTCAAAACATTCCTGAGTTTTCCTGGCTTTGGGGTTTTTTTTAATTATTTTTTTTTAATTTTTTTTAATTATTATTATTATTTGTTTTGGTTTGGTTTTTGTTTGTTTTTCCCCTTTAACAGAGGGGAGGATTCTGCTGTGATCTCTATTTGGATACTCCTATGTACTCAGCCAGCTCCAGCTTCCTAACTGCTCTGTGATAAGGCAGATGTTTGTAGAAAGCTTCTGTTGTCTTCGCCCTGTAAAGGTGATCTGCAAAGAGGAGTACAGGGAACATGGTTTCCTTTTTATGAAAAAGAGGAAGAGCAGCTTCTGTCAGTCAGGGGGAAAGGAAAACAAAATGGTACTTGGATTATTGCATTAGGGTAATAGTCTTGCAGTAAAAATGGTGAACTCTTATGTGTCCTAGAGAAGGGTGATAATCAGATTTGTGAGGACAGCGATTAATGTGAGCTGGGTAATTAGTCCACACACTTAGAACTACTGCTCCAGGCTACCTGCAGATTCAAGTCAGTATGGCTGTGTCATTTATGTTTACTGTACTGTTGTGATATGTAAAATTTCTGAGAAAAACCCCAAAACTTTCTAACACAACTAAGGTAACTGCACTTGTATTTTTTGTTCAGGGATGCCTCACATTTTGGATGAAAACTATGGGCAATGAAGTAACTAGGTAGTGGCACTTCTTGACCTCCAGTACTGACTGCAGATGCTTATAGTGCTTTTGGCTAGCAGTGGTTAATTCTCATTGCTCACAAAGAAGAATATAATGCAAGAAATATCTTGTGAACTTCTCTGTTGGTGAGGTTGTGGAGTCAATGGCAGCTTGGACTGCTCTGAGTGAGTGCTTCTGTAATGCTTATCTCACCAAATCCTCTTCAGATGGGAGTTGTTTTTTCTTAGTGGAACAACCTCTTTTTCTTCCTTCCAAAGTAACCTTATAATTTGCTCTCAATTTATACAGGAGATTAACTTAGATCCAAATATCAATTCCTGTCTGCAACACTCACTTTGTTGATAAGGCCTAATAATACCTCAATTCAGTAAAAGAGCTCCAAATCATAGCATGAGTCTCTGGCTAAAGGAAAATAGTACAAGAGAATGTAGGGGACTCTTTATTCTCCAGAGTGAAACAGAAAAAAAGGGGAGGGGAAAAGAAAAGAGTCAGCAGAAACAAATCTCCTTTTCAGGGTAATCATAGGTGAATAAAACATATTCAAATTACCTACTTTATGATGAATTAAGGAGATCATAGTGAATTTTAAAATGCATTTTTATGTTTTTGAATAACTTCAGAAGAATACTATCTGAAAATATAACACATCTTGTGCACTTATAACAGCTGCTTTTTTTTGGCTATTAACAGTTCTACATGATTATGTAAAGAAAGCATCAACATTTTTATCCGGATTTCCTGACACCTGTGCACTAATTAAAAAGATAATTTTGATAGGCAGAATGTATTAACGGTTTGTCTTTTCATTCAACACACCTTGTTGTGGTAGCTATCATGGATTTTTGCTAAAAACAACACCCTAAAATCTGTCTCAAACAAGCTAATGTCTCAAAGTACAAATACTAAGCTCCGCATGGTTATATATAACCCTTTGTATCAACTCAATTTCATTGTACTGATTAAACATTACATGTGCATCACTTCAGTGATGCAGTAGTCTCTAGTTCTGGACCTCACAAGTATCTGAAAGGATTTTTGTGATGAACCATGAATGTCTTTGTATGACGTTGTGATTACCCACTCTGTACACATTAGAAGTTTTTATGCTTTATGCCCCCATCAGACTATATGTCCTTTTGTATGTCAGAGGTGACTTGTTACATGTGACATCAAATTTTAACTGCTTTGGTGCCAATTAAAGTATCAGTTAAATAGCTCTCCAAGGAGCCTGTTTTATTTCTATTTTTGTGTTGACAATGGCAAACAAATGTCTTTAATGAATGCAATACTCGTTAGCACATCTCCTATCTCATGCCATTTCTGCCTTGCCACAGTGTGCAGGTACACATATAAGGTTTAGGTAAAGTGCTTTGGAACCATTTCTAGCAGAAGTCACCTATTTCTCTGCAGACAGAATATCTAAAAGCTTTTACATGCAGAGCTCTTACCATATTTCTGTACTCTGAAGAGATATACTTTAAGCAGTTCAGCTGCAAAGTTTCTCGTCACCTCCTCCCTTCCCCTGCAGTGGGAGAAGAAGGAGATGGCCACCTACTCTTCTGATTTCTCTGCCGAAGCTGAAGGGACTGTTGCACTAAGCCAACATTGGCAGCCAGTGGAAGATGGCAGTGTATGCATTTTGTATAGTTTTGGTTGAGCTTTCATTTGCGTTTTCTTTGAGCAAATGATGACAAATGAAATTGTCTAGCAAATGACTAAGAGCTAGATAGCCTGATATATGTAATCATTTCCACTAAAACGATAAAGGTAATAAAATCAAGCTGAATATTTTCTCCCTAATGCATTTTATATTCCATAATTTATAGTAGATATCAGAAATTGGGCTATTAGATTCATATTCAAAAACTTCAAGAAACATTTTACTTGTGTGGAAACTTGCTAAACTTATGTGCAAATTGGTTAGGCTTAACTACTTTTCCTGCAGCCTGGACCTTGGTCTTCTCTAGGATTTACAGAAGACTGTGTAACCACATCTAGGAGCATTGCAGATTTTGTTTTATGTCAACAGCAAAAAAGGAAGCAGCAGAAATGTATTGATGCTTAGGTTTATGTATATGAACTATAATTTGTGAAAGTAGAGTTGCAACATAACTTCTTCCATAAAAAATCTGTTCATTTTAAATAATACACTAATGTTACTTCATTTTGATTTATGAAATCTGTCCATTTACGATTGTGTTGCCCAAACTTCCAAAAAGTTGAAAATGCCTTTTGAGTTAAAAAGGTTGTTTTGACTCTGCTTTGAAAAGCTATGAAATTCATTGTTGAAAAATGGTTTTTAATTCTGACTCCTAGATGTCCAGAGAATGTTGGACAAAAAACTCAGTACTGCCAAAAGCAGTAGAGCAGTAGGCTGAAAAAAAAGCTATGGAGTTGTCAGCTATGCTTCACTGTTTTCAGTTAGTCTTTCATCTTTTGAGCTCAGGCAAAAATAGTACAATGTCGCGTTAGTGTCTAAAAGGGAGAACATGAGGGCAGTTAGGCAGTACTGTGCTGGCAACCCTGATTTTGGCTTTGTTTGGTGTTTCTAATGACTGAAAGACAATTTATGTTTTTGTTTTTACCAGCCTTTTATATCTGTGCAATGATAGTATGATTATTATATTATGCAATTGTGTATAAGTAGATTAAACCCAAATAATAATAAATGCCTTGTTTGTGAAAGAAAATACGGCCTTATAATTTGGCACCATTCAATTTATCTTTATGCTTAGCCTGGCCTTAGAGATTTTTAAATGTTCATTGTTTGTATTTTAGATGCTATGTCATTGTTTTCAGAGGTGATCATGGTATTTTTGAATCCTCAAACTGAGGGAGAAATTGAAAAAGAGAGTGGTCAATATCTAATCTCATTCACACATATTAGTGTCTTTCAGATGACAATATAATCTGGAAGAAATTAGATGTCATTTATTTGTTTGAAATGTGTCTTGGTAAGTGACATTTCATAACAATTCACAAAGAGAGCATTTGCCGGAAAAGGCACTATTTTTTTGCAGAATAAGGATGAACAGTATTGGAATATTAAGATAAAAAAATCAAATTCTCTTTAGCGTTTCAAAAGGAACTTCCAACATGGTCTTTTCAGTTTCTATCACTTTTGTACCTACCGTTAAATAAAGTCTGCAGTATATCATGCATAGTTTCTTGTTAATGGACCATGTATAGAATGCATGTGTTAAGCTTAAGGTATATTTATACATAAGATAATATGAAAAACACAGTACCTACTATTTTGCCGGGCTGAAAAACAGTAACATAACTATAGCAGGAAAACATTGCTCATTGCCAATGTTCTCAGTTGTGCATTTTGAGATTTGTAAAAGGAGTTTCTGTGCTCATTTTGTGTGACAAGCATAAACTATTTACAGGTATAACCTTTATGATTTATACCATCATTCTGCCAAACCTTGGCAGAACACGCTGGCTAATACTGTATTATCTGTTTGCACAATACACACACAGATGTATTGCAGTTCATATGACTAGAAGAAAGGTGATGTAAAATGCAGTGTTTAATCATTGTAAACATCAAAATCATGTCTATACTGAATTAGATAGGAATCATTAAGATAACAAATTTAAAGGAATTAAACCACGATGAAGGCTTTCCTTCCTCAACTACAGTGTCTTCAGCAAAAAATCTGCCGCTAATCCTTTTTGTCATAAGCACAGCAATTGCTGTATTCTAGCGAAGCGGTGTCTGGGTGCATTTGTTACTACCAGCCCTTGAATCTGTGATGATTTTTGTGAACAAATCAGACAGTGATTAAATCACCAGTAACCCTTCCACCCCCCCCCAAACTACTGATATAAATGCAAACTTATATTAT
>VYXB01010304.1:0-40471 GCA_013397135.1 Pachyramphus minor | reverse complement strand
ATTATTAAAATTTTATATTATTAAATATTTCAGTTTGCATTCTCTATGATAGACTTGTATCAAAAACATGATATTCTAAATAAGCCTAATTGGTGTAGGTTCACAGCAGTGAAGAAACTCTAGAAAATAATATAAATATCTAATGATTTGTCACAATACTCAGAATACTCCAGATGATACCATCTTTGCTTTGTCACTGAGATGATGGAATTAGCATGCAAATCACATTGAATCAAAATGCCATCGGGAATGTTTTTCAAAAGTGAGTTTTCTAACTCAGTTAAGCATCAGTGCTACTTTCATGCATAGACGACGTACCATGATGCTCTGACCTTTGACCACACACTGGCTCATTCTGAGCTTATAAAAAATCTCGGGGGAAACATTTGACCATAAAAACAAAGCAAATCAGGCAAGTGAATAAGGTTTTTCAAATGTGGTACTCTGCTACTGAGTGCTGTCTTTGGGTAGAAACACTCCATGTGAATGTGAATGGTTTTCTAGTCTCTTCCATCGTGCAACAGAAAGAGAAAAGTAAAGAGAAAGGGCTGAATGTAAGGGTTTTATATTTATATTTATATTTATAACAGACAACCAGTCTGTTGTCAATCCTTCCTCTCAGTTTTGATATGAGCATGTGTTTGTATCCTGTGTCACCAACAAATCTACAAGAGGAACAAAGTAACCATTTGTCACTGACAGTGGCACAATTAGAAATGTTAATGCTTTAAATGCCTCCGAAAGACAATACATTTTATTCTCCTTTGACAGTCTTAGATGGATTAGCAACAATAAAATAACATTAATTAACTCATTCCAAGACCACTGAAGTGCCCCCAAACTGGTACTATTTTCTTTTTAATGGAGGTCAGCTTTTTTTTTTTTCCTTTAAGGCCATATAAATATGCAGCCATATCTACTTCTGACTGGGCTCCTCTGTGGGCTGCCAGGAAATCCTGCCCCAGCAGAGGTGGCACAGCTTCTTTCCTGCTCCTGGGGTGTTCCCAGGGTGGTTGCTTACACTTTTTTTCCTCATTCCTCTTTGCTCTTCAGGCATTTTTTTGACCTTTCTGAAAAATGCTTTCCCTGAGGCACTCTCCAGGGTGGCTGTGGGGCTCAGCTGTGCCCTGCAGTGGGTTGGTTGGAGCTGTCTGGAACCAGCTGCACCTGGCATGGGGCAACCCCCACCTCTTCTCACAGAGGAGCCCTCTGGCACCTGGGCATGGATGCCCAGAGCAGAGGTAATCTTACAGCAGCTGAATGTCAGCTCATATTGCATTCTGCAATTTTTCAAAGAAAAGGAGCACTGAGAAAGAAATATGCCATTTCAGTCATGCCCACAAAGAACAGGCTGGGAGTGATGCACAATGCTGCCAGCTGAAGGTAAGTACCTGTGCTCTCTGCTTTAGCTGCATTTGCTGCACCCAATGAAGTTTCCATCAGGCTACACATGATGTGAGTTTTATCTGAGTGATACTGAAACACAGAAAACTTTCAGAGTTAAAACAGAGGCAGGATGAGAAGAGCATGGGCACCACTGCTGTGATCTCAAGCATGAGGAGGACATTTCTTGGTGAGGGCACAGCTCTTGGGTTGCTGCAGGCTGTGACAAGTGATGACCAACATGTAAAGTTGAGCACTCGTCTTGGCTGAGTGCTGCCTGGGCATCTACTATGGTCAGCAGTTTTTAAGACATGCAGGGCTACAGTGAGAGGTTCTTGAGCTTGAAGCAGCTTTATAAAAGGTGTATTAATTTTCCTAACGAAGTGCCACTTCTTTTTAAAATCCTGCAGATTACATGACCTCTAAAAGCCTTGAAAAAAGAGATTTTCTTACCTACTGTTTTTGCTTTCTTTTGTTTGACAGACTGATAACTCATTTATCTGTCAGCAGACTAGAACCTCTTAAACTTAAAAAAAAAAAAAATACATGTGAATGAAGTGCCATGCCTGGTTATGGTGTTTACTAAGAAGCTGGTAACATTTTAGAACAATAAATGCTAGAAACATTTCCAAGTTGAAATAATAAAGCAAAGACTCTTTTCCATTATGATTTATTGAAGTGGTATACATCATCATTCCATAAAATTCAAGTTTAGACTCAAGGAGAAAGCTGTGGTGGTTTGAAATGGACTGGCAGCAGGACTGAAGTCTTGGCTTGAAGTGTTTCTGGTGGAGATATAAAGATGAGGAGGGCTTGAGAAATTAGAAGGTGAACAATTCCTGTTGCTTTTCTTTTCAGTGTTTAAAAATGTAGGAAGTTCTGGGCTTGGTGATAGACAGTAATTTTGAGAATATAAGAGGAAAATCTCAAAAAGCCAAGGCATTGCTAAGTTGTCCATTATGATGGTGTGCCCCACAGCTGGGCTCTGGTAAGACAGATAAAAACTCAATAGTTAGGGCCTGTAAGTCTTTGTCAACAGCTGAGAGCTTTTGAGCGCATGTCAACTGAAATACAGCTAGTATGCAAATGTGACTATAAGTCAATCATCTTACCGCATAAAACAGTGGACAGCCCAGGGTCTGTTGAGCTCTCACACATGGCAGCAGGCTGCAGGCCAGGATCTTTCCTTGAATTGAGAAGCCTCCCAAAGTTACACCTTGAGGGTGAGAGAATCCTTATTGTGTCAGATACTTTAGTAAGTGAATTGGAAAAAAGTGCACTGAAATTTTGAAATCTTTTCTAAGTGATATAAAGGATTGATTGTGCACATGTAATCCTTTAGACATAAACTGTTGACTAAGTCTGGGACTATGTCTGGAGCTAGCACACCTTCCACTCCCCTCAGTAAGCGATTTAGAGAGCAAGGGGGTTCTTCCTGAGCCTCAGGGTCTCTCTGACAGTTTTGTCTGACTGTATTCTGGAGTAAATAAAGTCTACCTTGCATCGAATCCTATTAAACCACTGGGGCTTTTACTATCCAGCTTTGTTTGCTGTTTTATAGCAATAAACTTATTGCTACTTCTCTCTTACAAGTGGAGTGCGTCACTCCATCTGCAACACCCACGCAGTATGAATATATGCATCATTACAGGGCCTGTTGTCGTGAGCTCTTGCACAATTTTTCTCACAGCAACTTGGCTCATTGAGAACATAGTAAGGGAAGACCTTGTGGAGTAATTCAAGGTCTGACGTACATAGATTTAGGATTTAATCAGGATGTATAATGCATTTCCAAAAAGAAATGCATTCACATGCTATCTTTGAAACAGATACTGGTTTTTTACTTTAACTAACTCTGAGATAAGGCAATTGGCTTCCTTTGGATTTTGTAACTATTAGACTCTTTGGTAGAAGCTAAGCAGTCTCTTCCTGTTTCAGTTCTTACGGGAAAACTCCATTTAAAAGGATTATCATATTTCAATTGTATTAGTACAATTAGTATTAAAATGGATATTATAAAATACTAAAAAGAGACAGATGACACAGCACTGACACTAGCTTACACCTGAAGTCTCTTTATCACATTGTCTCTCTGACTAAATTATTGTTTCCTTCGGTCTTATTCGCACAGAAAGTGCAAGTGTACCAGTAAAGTGCTCACTACCATGTAAACATAGTGGCAGTGGGAATTCTGATAAGCAGTTGTATTAGTATGTTTCTATTTTCATAGCCTTAGCAAGGTGTTCTCTGTAACTGTCTGGTTTTTTGAGAGCTTCACATAGAAAAATTTGTCATACGTCAAATTACAAATGGCACTGTGCTTTGGATTTTCTTCAGTAGATTATGAAAGGAATCATGCCTAGATACAGCACTCTCTCACTCAATCTGATTTTACTGCTGAGATTTTTCCTGGGGGTAGTAAATTAAATATTAAAGCTGATAGTCCTATGATAGAGGAAAAATGTGTTCTGGGTATTTTTAGGTGAGTTAGAGAAAAAGGGTCAATGAAAAACTATTAAAATTCAGAATTACAAACAAATGAACATGAGAGAATACCTCTAGCCTTTCTGCTGATGGATCCTCCTATTATGTTCAAATAACTAGCTTGGATAGGATCAATAGTTTAAATGGATTGGGTGCTAGCTTTCTGTACAATGTCTATTTATTTGGGACACAGTGGTCCCTAGGAATGCAAGTTTTTGCCCCACCAGTTTTTCCTGACTGTTATCACTGACTGAGCCTTCTACCCTTACATTAGCCCCTACAGCATTAAAATGATTGTTACCGCACAGCTAAGGATGTGAAAATCATCAGTAATAGGGAAAGTGTGGCATAAGAAAAACAAAATCTCTCTGGTTTTATAAAACTTCTACATAGATAAAATAATATTAATGGCCTCCATCAATGGTAGCTCTACTAACAAACTTTCTGATTGTTACACACTGAAGTTTAGCTACCTGCCAAATCAGCTCTCAGTCAGAAGTGAAATATTATTTTTCCATTGATATCAGTGGTGCTTGTGATGCTTGCAGCTACAACACTGACAACCTTATTATTCTTTTAAAAGCTCTGAAGTACCTTGACTCACCCTGTGAGACAGAGAGGAAAGCAGGATGTCCTGATGTCTGGTTGTTGAAGAGGTAGCATTTGAAAGGTGTCTTTTTGGAAAAATCATTGAAGAGAATTTGCAATAGGCAGGCTTTCAGTATGCAGAATTACTCACAGAGGTTGTTGTCCTGCTACAGTATTTCACTTTTGTTATAGAGACACTGTGTTGCTGCAAAAGTTGTAAATTACCATCATCACACTAAGTGATGGTAACTGGTTGAAGTTCAGAATTCTCTAAAGCAATTTTACCAATACAAACCAACTTTAAACTTGAAATATTATTCTCCCCCATCTCCATAATTATGAATTAAATTAAGAGAAACTTATACTGTGACTTTATATCATATATAAATGATATAATATTTAATATTTATATTGGTATCTAGTGTCTAAATTTAAATACAACAGAATTAAAATTAAAAAAATAAAGTTTGAAATAAAACAAACCAAAGAAGCCTTGTTTCAATAGAAGGAAGAGGAAGTGGGAAATTATTAATGGGAGCAGGTTCTCATCTCTAGGTGAGAGTTAAAATTTTCATTGAGTTTATGAAAACTCATCGCTTGGTAACTGCGTCTTGACTTAAGTATGGATTTCTTTGAGATTATACCTCATGAAGAATATTTATTTTACACTAGAAAAATATTAAATTGTAAAATGTCTGTTGAATATATTAAATGTCTTTGTGAGTCATACTTCAAAATGCTGTATGCACTTACTGGTTTAGTCTTTTGATATGATCATATTAAGATTATCCTTCTGTAAATGAGGACAAAATATCTGAAGGTATTTTGAATATGTATTTGCAGTTTTTTTGAAATGTGTTAAGTGCATGATTTTTTTGTCCAGCTATACCAACTTGGCATTTCCTTTCCTTCTCCTTTATGCTCCTCTTTCTTTTAAAGATTGTCTGTTCAGTAATTTGGATAGAAGAAGCTGGTGGCATGTTTCAGTTGTGGAAGAAGTAAATGGCAACGTCTTCAATCATTTATAAAAAGGCCTTTATTAGCACAGAGAAATTGGAAAACTTCTAGCTCAAGGCCTGAACTGAAGTGATGGTTTTCTGAGAGGATTCATTACAGTACTAGTCAGTTCTTTGTACTCAGGAAAGAGTGAGCCCTACACCAATAATAATAATAAAAAAGAAACTACTTAAAGTTTTTTATGCTGTTTTAATCAGGCAATTTTTCCCCCCTCTCATTCTGAAGCAGTACATCCTGCACTATGTGCACTCCACAGTGTTCATTAGCTGGCTCATCATCTGTCAATAGTAGAATTATTTTTTTTCATACACCTAACAGAAACTGTAGAAATCAAGTGAAATAACTACAAAATCATAAATAATTGAGTTGGAATAAAGCTCAACCATCTGTCTACTGGTAGCTTACTTAATTTCAAGATGCTGCTTGGAAGATATTTAAGTGTAATTTACAAACAAATTATTCCACTTGATTTGAGGTTGTCAGTTATAGTCTCTACCTGAACAATCGATGACATGGGGAATGCTTACTTTGTGGGAGCCTGGCAATGTCACAACCTGAATTCTGAAGGGCAGAGCTGAGTTGTATTTGCTGTTACTCTGGCTCAAAAGGGCTGGGATTGTAGCTGAATTTGAGGATGTATGATGCTCAGACGGATAATGGCACACTTTTGAATATGAACTATTGAGAAGACCAGATATAAACACTATTAGAGTTGAATTGTATTGGGCAATAAAAAAAAAATCCTGCTTGTATCTAATAAACTATAGCTGTGACACATGAAATCAGCAACTTGGGAGAATTGCTATATGTTATGTTAGGAACTGATCATCTCATTTAACTTCCTAACTAAGCAATCATTCCTCTGCTGGAATATGGATATCCTTATCATTCATATCCATTGCTATCACTCTTATGTATTGCTTTGTTCAGTTACATTTAATTGATCAAAATAGTTCATTATGAACCCAAATTATATTTTTAAAAAATTTGCATACTATTAGATGAGAGGCTCTGTTGATATATTTCCAAGTACGAAAGAATTTATGAATTTTACAAGTCCTTAAATGCCTTGGGAATAATTCCTTATTATGACTGAAATAAAAATGAATTCCATGGTAACATGTGTTGCAGTATAAGCAGACCATTTCTTAGTAGGTTTTATTTTATTCTTTCTACTGTTATTTAACTATATCACTTGTTCATATAGCTTACCTAATGTGCTGAAGATTGAGCCTTGAAATAAGAAGCCTTTTTTAGCTGATAAGCTACAAGCATAATATATGCAGAAAAAAGCAATTAAAATATATGCAGAAAAAAAGCAAAACTCAAATTTGGAGATTCAAAGCCAGGGCAAACAGGAGAAGACTTGAGAAGTATTTTACTTAAGGAGGTACAGCAAGAGTTTCACTATCTTGCAGCTTTAAGCAACAGTAAAGGAAGTCTGGAGGAACAGAAATTAATAAAGTACAAATAGTGTAGGTGGTGTTCAAAGAAAACTTCCTTATGTAGTTTTCAGACAAAATATTCAAGGACATAGTTTTGTCCCTCAAATACTCTCTTACAAATAAAGTAATAACATTGAACATTAGATATGAATTGATATAAACAAATAAATAAACAAAAAAATCAAATAAGGAATAGACAAATGAAAAATAAGCAAAGAAGAATTCCTTCATCTTCTGGGAGAGGAGTAGAAACAAGGAGCATACTAAATGAAGCATTCTAAATTACGCTTCATCAGATATGTAATAAACTCAATTGTCAACTTTAATGAGACAGTCCTTCATATGCCATTCATTTCACATGTTCTGTTGCAATGCTCCAATCTTTGGCTTGATACAGAATGGAATGATGACCTATGGCCAGCTGAATTTATTACACTGTCAGCATCTTATGTGCATTACAAAGATGAAATTATCTTCATTCGTCCTGAGAAGTGGTTTTAAGGGCTTAATCACAACAACATTGCAACCAGAGTTCACAAATAAATGTATTGTAGTTTTGTAACTTTGCCATGATCCTACTCATGATGAAATTACTGAACATGTAGTGTCCTGGGGATCTTTGTACCTGAAAATTAGGGTGGCAACTAGAATCAATTTGAAATGGAATCCTGTTTTTTTCTTGTGTGTGTGACATTTATTTGTACATCTTGGGAGAAGGATTATTAAACCAAAAACAGTCCTTTTGGCACTTGAGCTATTGAGGCTGATGTTAAAGATACCTCTCGTCCAGTAAGAGTGGAAGAATGTTGAAAAATATAAAAATGGAAATGTTTTCTACATCTTGTTTTATTCTGTATCTTTTAAGTTATGGCATAGTTTTTTAAAATTTAAGTTTATTGTCTCAGTCTTCACAGTCCCTGTGCCCTAGTCCCAACAATTAGATTGCTTCAACATATGGTATGATGGTCACAAGTACTGACAGACACCACAAGAAGGGAATAGGATGGTTGACTTGCTTATAGTCTATCCATGTGAAGCATGCATTAAATTTATTGCTGTTTTTTGTATTTATTTCACAACCTTTACCAAGTTACTAATAGCAGAGATGTATTGTCCTTTGTAGATGAATGTTAGTTGTGCCCATACTGCTTTGGGGCTGCACACAGAACACAGACCTAATCCTGTGCCAAAAAAATCTGTGAGTCTGGCTATGGCAGGTTCTTACCTTTGTGTTTATGTGGCTACTTGGCTTCTCTTTATTGCAGAGCACAGACAGGGTCTACTTGTATTTGCTTGTATAATTTTGCATAGGTACCTTCTCTCTTTTCAGTGGCTTATGTGTAAAATCAATATATAATTTTTCCATGAAAGGTTACTGGGAGGAAGAGAAAATGCATGTTGTGAGGTGATCAGGTTTTCTTATGTTTGCCTTGTAAATATATGAGAGTATGAAAATTAAATAATGTTGTTGAAGTGCATCTTAGATCCTGCTAGAAATGTAGAAGAGAGATATTGTATTTACTGATAGATTATGCTGCAGTCAGAATGCTGTCACTTTAATATATTGTCCCCTCATTTTTCAGCCTTTAACTTGAAATTAAATATATGTGAACTTTGAATAAAAGAGGGAACTTTTTCAGTTCCCTGAGGAAACTATTTTTCTCAGAAAAAAAATCCGCACTGATCAGGTACAGATGAGCACACATTCAGCAGTAAAAAATAAATGCATCAGTGCACAGGTTAAACTCATTTTAGCTAAGACATTGATGTGTGAAGTATAACAGTAGCATGAACAAATTTTTTTCAGATATCATCTGGCAGATTTTTATCAGTGAATCAGATTGCCTTTTTATACTAATCTTTTTTTTTTTAATGCTTCATTATTATACTTGTATTTTAAACCTGTGTAGATATATTTATGTAGTTTATATCTAGGTTGATACTGGCTTTTGTTTCTTGCTGATTACTTGGGCTGAAAAAAGATTATTTCCACCAGAAAGACCTATTTTAGTAAAAACATTTAAAAATACTCATTAAATGAGTGTCTTTAAAATGTTTATATGCATTCTCAAAAAAAACTACGTACCTTATGTTTGCATATGGAACATTTCCTTGATTATACCAACACAGAATAAGATAATTAAATTTTCCATTCCAAGCATGATAATATCAAAAAATTCATTTGTAAGTTGTTGTAAAGCTTTCACCTGTTAGTTGCTTGAAAGCCCTCATTTGTCAATAGGGAAACCAGCTAAGTGCAGAGCACCTTGATTGTCTCAGGGAGACCATGAAGGGCGAAGGCCCTCATCATTTTGCAGGATTTACCTTTCATAAAAGCCTGTATTCAGAGAATACTGAGCTTATATTCAGGCATTGTTAATCCCTTAGCTCTCCTTTTATGGTCATTCCTTGATGTGTACAGATATTTCATTCAGACGTACCTGCTAGCAAGAAAGGATACTGTGATGTTTAAAAATAGGAGTGTCATTCAGCTTCCTGAACCACCAGAAAAGGTTGAATGGCAAACCTGGTTTGTATATCATATCGTTGTAAAACATAACAAATAATGAGCAACAAAAGTCTCCATGAAAAAACTCTGTAACTTTGTTATTTTTGGGTGGGGCGGAAGGGGAGAGAAAAGAACTGAAACAGCACAATGGCAATTTGACATGTGTTGTTGGATCCGGGACTACTTATTTATCCTCCTGCTGGTGAATCAGATAACCGTGGGATTACTATTAAACAGTAGTCTAATCAAGTGCCTGATGAAATCACAGAAGGCTCAAGGCAGAGAGAGACCTCTGGAGATCATCTAGGTTGACCATACTGCTCAAACCAGTGACAAAATGGGGGTAACTAGAGCAGGGTGCTTGGGATTGTGCCTGGTCAGGTTTTGAATATCTCCACGGTTGGAGGCTTTACAAGCTCTCTGGGCAATCTTTTCCACTGTTTAATCACCCTTACATTAAAAAAAGTTTTTTTTACTTTTTTTAAATTTGTTTTTGGAAAAGGTTGAAGGGAAGAAAGCATAGAATACCTTCCATGTCCTTTACCACCAAGACCCTTGCCCCATCAGCAGGAGGATCACAATTTTCCTTGTCTTGTGCTTCTGGCAAACCTCTAGAAACCCTTGTTGCCCTCATGTTCCTTACCAAATTCCCTCCAGCTAAACAGTCTAATCCTGCCCATATGTGCATGTTCTTGAATGACCTGACTGCTCTCTCCCTGTTTGTTTCATTTTTACACATGAGTTTTGTCAGAGACACAGATTCTTGTTCATGAACACCACCAGCTTTTGGTCACTGCTGCCAAGCCTGTCCCTGAACAGTTATTTTTCTTGAGAGGATGTGAGACTCAAAAGGGCACTTGCCCTTTTCAGGTTATCAATCCCCTCTGCCAAGAAATTACCATCAATGCCCTCCAGAAACCCCCTGGATTGTTTGTGCCCTGCTGTGTTACACTTTCAGCAGATCGTTAAAGCCCCTTGAGGACCAGGGCCTGTGAATATGAGGCTTCTTCCATCTGTCTGAAGACAAATAATCTGCTTCCTGATCACATGGTGTGTAGCAGAGACACCATAGCATCACACATGTTGTTTCAACCACTAATCCTGACACGTATGTTCTTCACTGGCTCCACATCCATCTAGAGAAGAGCTCCTTGCATTCTCATTTCTCTCTCGCATCACTGGCAACACCTCCTCCCCCTCTTCCAGCCTGTCCTTCCCAAAGAGCCCTTGTCTACCTGTTGCAGTACTCACAGCATTGAGCTATGCCACCAAGGACTCCAACATCACAGTAAGTTGTAGCCTTGCAACTACTAGCACGTCTCTGATTCCTCCTTGTAGTTGTTGTTCCTCTTATAGTTTACATTGGTGTACAGGGACTTCAGGAGAGGTACCCTGTTGTGCTGATTACATACCTATACTGCCTATTGCCTTTAATGTGTTTAAAAAACATCTTTTATTGTCCTCCACATTTCTGTATTTCAAGTGAATTCCAAGATGGGTTTCAATAGATTTAAAAAATGTGGCTTACTGCTTTACCAGTCTGACAAAATAACTTGCTGTGGGATGTTCTGGTGCAGTAATCTTCTAGGGTTATTGACTTGAGGACAACAATATTCTGTAATAATATGGGAGTTACCACATGTTCTTCTATCTGTTGTCATCTGGTTTATCTTTCCGGTTCTGTGACTCTGAGCACTATCAAAGAATATGCACTGTGCTGCTTTTGAGCCTCCGGTAAGCAATCACAGTTTTATAATCTGGTTTGGAATATGTAGTCATTGAGTTGACTTGGACCCTAGAATAAAGTCTAGATTCTGAGATTAAAAACTGTAATTTCTGCTAGTTCCCTCATAGTAGCAACTCATTTTGCAATGTATGTTGTTGAACATATTCTGAGTCACCCTTTCCAGTTAGTTTTTACAAGTCCTTTAGATGCTTTAGAGGACTACGTGGGGATGCTTTGATGGGATAATAATTGTAGCTGACATTAAAAAAAAAAGAAAAAGAAGGAAATAAAGCAAACCACCACCACTGCCTCACTTTTGGGACAAGATACAAATTGATCTTCTAATTGTTTCTAGTGGGCTTTCCGTGTCTGGGCATTTCTTGTATGTATTTTGACTGGAAAGTACAGTTAAATGTGCAAGTGGTTACTGTGTGGATTCATAAATATAAAAAAAAATTCTAGAATTTTAAGCTTGATAAGAAGGCTAAAAACAATATTCCAACATCCTCAAGGAACCCCTTTTGCATCAAGCTTTCAAGATCATTATTTATACAATACAGAATAAAAATCACAATTGGATGCATCTGTACGTGTGTTTATATCCACTGTATAAAAGTACTGGAATAAAGATCTATTCTGCAAAAGTGGGCCTGCATTTAGGTTCCATGTGAAAAGATTGCACAAAACTGATGCTATGCAGAGAACAGAATTCAACATGGCCTGGTTTGAGTGGAAAATTTCAAATATGCTGTCTGTACAGATGAGCTATTCCTACTGGTCCAAAATTCAGTGTTTCATGAACCCTTCATTAGCACCATCGAGACATGTCCACAACTACTGGTATATGGAGAATGGACTACTGCTTTGGAATGAGTGTCAGACTTGAAGTACTGCAGGAATGTATGATGTAAAATATGGTGCTGCTGTTTCTGTAAGGTATGTTAAGCAAGGCTATTGTTATAATATGTTTGATCAGCTTTAAAATAAATAGAGACCGGCATGTACCCCCAAACCTACCCTTCCCTCTAACTGTTATTTAGTGCTAAGCAGGACTGGTAAAGCACATTCTTTTGAGCAGAGACTGGAAAGTTGTACAAAGAATTAAAATCAAACTTCCCACAATAGAGAAATAATTTCTGGTTCATTGCATTTGGCCTTAAAGGTAATTTAGCAAATGCTACTTTTTGTAGAGGTATATTTGATTTGAGAAATGGACCATTAGTTTAATTGTACTAAGTTTAGTGAACTGAGTAAGAAATAAAAAGTGATAGGTCTCAGATTAATTAAGTTTGGCTAATAATGCTAATAATTTCAGAACAATCACCCAAGAATGCCATAAATATTGATGAGAGCAGAAAGACAAATAAGCAGCCTGTCTGCTCTTTTTAATAAAGTTCAAACAGGTATCTTTTACTTGACTTTCAATGAAGTTCTAGAACTAATTCCTAAAGCAATGCCAACATTTCAGTTCACTTCTAGGAGTGTTACCAAGAGCAACACCAAGTCAGAATGGAACCTTATTTCATCCTGATTGTCGTGATTTAAGCCCAGCTGTAAATTAAGCACCACACAGCCACTTCTGCAACTCTTCTCTTCTCCCCTCCCACCACTGTGGAATGGAGAGGAGAATCAAAACTTGTATGTTGAGAAAGAACAGTTCAATAACTGAAAATAAAGTAAAATAGAGTAATAATGGTAAATGATGATGATGACAATGATAATAATAGTAATAATAATCATGATAGAAAGGGAAAAACAAGTGTTGCACAATACAATTGCTCACCACCCACTGACTGATGCCAGATCCCCATTCCTGCACCCAGATTGACTGCCCTTCCAGGTATCTCCCCCCAGTTTATATACTTGACATGATGTTCTGTGGTGTGGAATATCCCTTTGGTCAGTTTGGGTCACCTGTCCTGGGTATGCTCCCTCCCAGTTCCTTTGCACCTTCTCACTGGCAGAGCCCGAGACAAGAAAAAGTCCTTGCCTTAAAATAAACACTGCTTAAGAAAAACCAGAACCTGGGTGTGTTATCAACACCATTCTCACTCTGAATCCAAAACACAGCATGGTAACAGCTGCTGAGAAGAAATTACCTCTACCCTAGCTGAAACCAGGACACTGATGCAAAAGTCTTTTCAATTCAGTTTGCATTAGGCTGGATTCAAGATGTATGCCCCATGTGTTAATATGTCCAAGACAGTGGTCTTGAATGGAGTGTATCCTGGATGTACTGATATCATGACTATCTACACTGGATAAATAACATTCAGAGGTTATTCCAATAAATACTTTTATTCATTTTACCCATTTATACTAGTTTAGATGTCACTGTTGTTCTCAGTCTAATCTCAGCAGATTTCTCTCAGAATTTTCAGCATCTCTAGCTTCTTTAGTCAGCATCTTTTATATTAACTCTCAACTTGCAAGAGCAGTTCTTATAAAAATAGATATATAATATATTTGAGATAATACTAGAAGCACCATGGTCACTATATGGTGGAAACTACTTCAGAGCAAGGAGGGATTGAAATGTAATGCCTGGGTTTGTCAGAATTTGTCATAACAATCAGATCTGGGCTCCTTGACACCAGACTTCCCTAGATACCACTTTGAGAACTTAGGCCCCAAGGGGAATTTTATATCTTTAAAAAAAATTTCTTTTCAAATACATGCTAAGCTATCTATTATGGATGCAGAATTTCAGGAGGTGTTGCCAAATTTTATGAGACAGTGAATATTTTTGTAACTTCATTTTTCAGTATTAGAGTTTGAAGATCTTATTTAGTTATCTTTAAGTAGGATTTTGTACCAAGAAATAAATCTTGGTAAGAGAGTGTACGATGTCTATAAACTAAAATGCAAACTACACCATTTCAAAGGAGATAAAAAGAATATGAATATGGATCTTTTCTTTGTCCTCCTTGTCATTCCCTCCTCCCTTTCTGCTTTGTCTAACACATAAAAGCCATTTGAAACAATTACAGTGTATGAGTTATTTCTCATGTTTTTCTTGCAAAATGATGTAGAGCAGCAAGATGTGATAAGGTAATGATGGAACAAAGAGGCATACAGTAAACAAATACGTCTCTAAACATGCTCCTTCAGAATAATGAAATTCTCAGTGAAGTTTAATATATTAAACACATTCAAGACATCAACATCCAAGATGTTAAGTTAGTTGTCAGGGAGAACCATACGGAAATTCAGTTTTGTGGTTTTGTAGATGGCATGCAATCTCTTAGATTTGAGTTCTGGAACTTTATAAATGGTTTAACTTTTCATAGAAAAGAAGGACATATGCTGTGACCTCCATGAAGTAGTTAATATTCAGAAACCAAGTGCCTAGGATACTAGGATACTAGTATTTATTCCCTAAAATATCAAGGGAAATGTCTTCACTTACTACACTAGGCTTTGATTCATGCCCCTGAGAATACATAGGGTGGGAAAAAATGTCCTGACTCTGTAGGTTTCTGGAACTGAAAGAAACTCCAGACTGTGGAAAATCTGAATGCTTTAATTTTATCTACCATTGCAATGCTCCAACAAGTCAAAAGTGCTTAGAAAGTAATTTATTTAATGGCTTTTTCCTTAGCTGTGTCTCATATTTCTCAGCCACTGGAACTGCAGTGACTTGCCAAATGTCAGTTGGTAACAGTGGATTTTCAAGTCCTAGTTAAATCATTCCTCTGCTAAATGCAACTTGTTCAGTTTTACCAAATACCAGAGGAATCTTATCACGTCTTATCATATGTTTAGGTATTTTACTTTTGTCCCACCTTTTTGAAACAATTATTCAGAACAGAATTAGGATTTACTGTATTTGTACTCAACATCTGCATCCCCTTAATTTTTCCTGGGTAAAGAAGAGTTGTGTAATGTATTACTTCTTTTGAGCCAAGGTAGGAATCTGTGGTTTCTGCTAGGAAGATGTAGGTACTTACAGACTACCTCTATTTATTATATTTTAATTTATTAGTGTGGAGATCCCTTGCAGCATACTCTCTCTCCATAGGAACATTTTTTTTTTATTAAGAATCTCATTTCTTCTAGCAATTATTCATATCAAATATATTTGTAGTGTGAGACAGGCCATTCTAAATGCTCCCTAGCACAGATACAGGATTCTCTGAAGTAATGTTTTGGTTGTTAAACCCTTACTTACCCTCCTATAAATTGGTAAATCAAATAAATTAATGATGAAAAAAAAAGACTCTTTCAAAAGACTTGTGATTTTTCAAGTGAGGAATGGCTTTAATGCAATTGAGCTCTTCTGTTCTGAAAGTAACTTTCTATTAAAATTGTTATGTAGGGTTTCCAAGACTCACATTAAAGCTACCAGTCTAATCCAACTGGATCTAGTACAGAGATTTTGACTTTTCCAACTCTTCAAATAAACCAAGTACATATCAGCTTAGAGATTTGAGACTAAGTTGTCTTGTCCACCCCTATGGCTGACAGAAAGGTGTGTATGGCATACAGACTTCCAATATGCATTATGTCATATATTCTACTGACCATGCCAAATAACTAGAATGAGCCTGTCCTTCTGGTAAAATAAAATTTGGCCAAAAAAGTAACATTTTTCAATTCTTTCCCAAAGAGTTTTGCCTAATATTTTTCCAGATTAAGAAATAATTTCACAAATGGATTTCTGGGCTTTAATCCTGATTTTTGTTGTTGTTGTTGCCTTGTTGGTTTTTTTGGGTTTTTTTTTGTTTTTTTTTTTTTTTGTTTTAATTTTAATTTACTTAAATCCATTTTCACTCTTTGTTTCTTAAGTTACAGTGTGTCTGATTTTAATATTTTCTTTATCTCATTGTATACATATAATAGTATGTTTATAAAATATAAATATAAACCAAAACTCTTTTTTTTCAAAATAATATTTCCTTTCTCAGTCATGTATCAGATAGACTAAAGAAATGGTTTTATAGCCATTTTGCACAATTTTCAGAGCTCAAATATTTCAAATCTTTAATGACTGCTGCTCTATTTTCTTTTGTGGCACAAACATTGTTTGACAATAAAGACATAGAATATTTCTAATCAAAAGGAAAATGACTACAAAGGAAAATAGAAAGTAAATACTGTAAATGTCAAACTATGACTAAATTGGACAAGTACAGAACATTCAGACCTAATTTGCTGTAAAGTGTATAAATTTTGAGAATTCAAAAGCTCTAGTGGTTTGATGGCAAAATAGCCTTTTTTGCTTTCTTTATCCCCAAGGAAATAAAAGTATGGTTGGATTTTCTGTAAAAATATAACATGGATTCATAAGAAAAATTCATGTTTTTAAAAGCAGAGAAAAAAATTAAATCAGACAGGGGAAGTATCACAAAATGTGTTCTACTTTTCCTAATTATACTGCAACCAGCCAAAATATGAACTAGGAAATGTCACATTGAAATGGGCTCCTATTTCACAAAGCACTGGAACATACACACTCTTCACTGTGTCACCTACCGTCTTTTGATATGTCAGTCCACTGGTTTTTAATGAGACTTAGGTATTTAGTTACTTCCATTTCCTTAGAAAATGCTCACCTTAAAGTTTACCACCTGTTTAAGTGCTTTGATAAATAAGGCTTTAGGGAAATTGCTCCTGAGTCATTACGTGGCAGAGGATCCTTGTGAAAGTACAGCAACGTAGAATAGGAGTGAGGAAAAACAATGTCCTTTTGTGATGAGTGGAGAAGGAAATCAGGTAACTTTACTTATAAAAGATGAAGCCAAGAGGTCAATCTGTGTGTGTTGTGAGGAGGAATTCCATGTGTGCAATGGAATTAGGTGCGGATTGACGCTACTGTGCTTTATGAAGGATTCCTTTCAAGAAAGCCCCTGGGAAAGCCTGCTTTGATTGAAGAATATGGCTAACTTAGATTTAAATTTTTAAACAAGGAACTTTCACTTCTGTTTTGTCCATTCATTGCGTAGAATCAGAAAAACCTTTGCTATGATATAAGTAATTTTTATGAGAATGCCAGGATTTTGTGAATGCCACAGAAATATATACTCTTTGTAAAATAAGATTTTAAATTTGTCTTAGAGTCAGGTTTATAAAGATAGAATCCTATAGTGGGATACCTCTGGGGATCCTGAGAAAATTATAAATCACATAGCAGCAATTTCAACATCCTTTGCAAATTTCCCTTATTTTAATTACTCTTTTGATTAATTATATGCCTCACTAACAGATGACAGAAATACTTTTTTTCAAATGAAAAAAAGTTGTTTGACAGAAAATATTTTTAAAAATTTTGTTTCATAGCAAATACTCACTTTTTTGTTGTTGTTGTTTTTTTCTTGCATTCACATGAGAATATGTTTCAGAACTGCAAAACCCAATGCAGAAAAAAGAAGAACTTCTACCTTCCACATAAAGTCACCACAATATTTTTGGTTTTTAAATGTATGTAGAACTTATTTTTTATTTCTCCTTGCTCGATAGGAAGACCTATGAGCTATTTTTCCTAAATTTTCTAATGTTCTGATAAAAAGCTTGACTAATCTGTATAGTCTGTATAGAGATGAACAAATATTGCTTGACATGGAGAAAGACATAATTTTTGTCACTGAAGGACAGGTTAATATTTGTCTGCTTTGCTTGTCTTACATAAACCTATAGTTTGCATTACAGTTCCTGAATTGCTGCTAGCAAAAACTGTAAGAGATAGGTTTGTGTTTTAGCATGAAAATTACTACAGTGTGTGTCATGTTCTCAAGAGGAATAAAAAGATGATCAGGCCTGGAGCTTCTGGTGGCTCAAAGGGGAGATGATGATAAGATTTTTATAAGGAGGGAAAACAGACTGGTGTTATTGGAATGTTAGTAGCTAAATTTTTATGGAAAATGTTTTAAATGCTTTGTTTCATGTACTTCTGCACTCTTCTTGATTTTTTTTTCCTTTTTTTTTTTTTTTTTTTTGTAAGGAACATACCATTTGCATTTTTGGTGGACTTCATCCATTCTTTGTCTGTATTATTCACTTGGCAGATCAATAGTTCAGTACTTCCTTTGTCTTCCTTTCTTTTACATTGTTCTTAAAGTGAAAATAGGTGAATTTGATGTGCTTTAAGAACCAACACAGCCAGAACATCCACAACTGTCTATTTTCTATCTATTCAGATTAGGTAAAATAAAATGCTTGTTTTCAAGTAGGTTGTGTAACAGAGGGTGAACAGACTACTGTGAAATCAATCCATCATATAATGCTACATTACCATATTACATCACCAGCCTCTTTTTTTAAATGCCAAATAGAATTGATTCTGAAAGCTTACCATACTGTAATGCAATTAAGAACAACTATTTTATAAGAGCATAATTTAAAAGTCCGTGGTAAAAATCTGTTTTTATGGTAGCAGTTATGCTTATGTATTTAATGGGGTTTAAATCCTTGGAGCAATTTAAAGGACCAAGAGAACTAGAAATCTGGTTTTTATAAAGTGTCTCTGTTCTCTAGATGCTGAAGAAGAAGACCAGCTTGCCTCCTTCTGTCTTCCCCTGCCATAGGGCTAAGAGCAATGCAGAAATCACCAAACTACTTAGGCTTTATCTTCCTCCTTATATTAGTGAAACACTACACAGGTTGCCCAGAGAAGTGGTGGATGCTCCACCCCTGGAAACATTTAAGGTCAGGTTGGATGGGGCTCTGAGCACTGTGCATTAGTTGAAAGTGTCTCTGTTCATAACAGGGGTTTTGGACAAGATGATCTTTGGAAGTTCGTTCCAACCCAATCTATGATTCTATGATACCTCAAAATATACTCATGGTCATTTTCTAAATTATTATTCCATTTTCTTATCATTGTTTGCCCTGAAATGTTATTTCTGACAATGCAATTTGAAACACTTCTTATAATTACTCTTCCCCTCTTCAGTATTTGAAGGATAATGTTATCAAACTTTTTAAAAAGGTCTCCTCCTTGGTCGGCAGTAGCTGCTTCTAAAATCATCTGCTGCCGTGCTGTGGCTTTGTAATGTTTAGGGTCATCTGATGAGCAAGGAAAAGAGATTCCAATCAGACAAATTTAGATTTAAAACCACTATTAACAGATGACACAAATAAGAAAGATGTACCAATTTAGAAAACATCTGGTTTCGAAGACTTTAGAATCAAATGACAATATTTTGGAGTCAATGTAAGTTCCACTGGGGAATGTAACTTTGTTTTAGGTAAATGAATATACCATGGCTCTACTATGGCTAATATTTTTGTGAGTGTTTTCTGTGGAGACAAAATGTGCTTTCGTTTCTGAGTTATGTATGTATAAACTATCTTAATTCCTTAATTCGCAGTCCTGCAAAAAATGTCTGCATTTGTTTATTTCTTTTACTTTCAGCTTGTGTACTGACCAGGCTACCAACCTCTGCTATTTCTTATTTCTCTTTTCCTTTCTTCCTTTTTTCCTTTTTTTTCTTTTTTTTTTCTTCTTCTTCTTCTTCTTCTTCTTCTTCTTCTTCTTCTTCTTCTTCTTCTTCTTCTTCTTCTTCTTCTTCTTCTTCTTCTTCTTCTTCTTCTTCTTTTTCTTTTTCTTTTTCTTTTTCTTTTTCTTTTTCTTTTTCTTTTTCTTTTTTGAAAGGAGGTCAGGTTTCCAGATGAGCTTCTCTGTTTCTAAAATATACAGAAGACTCCATGTGTCAATGTCAGGACTATCATATCATGAATGATCAGTACAACTTTAGAAATATCTTGGCTTTGAGAGACTGCATTTTAAAAATGTGCATTTTGGCTAAGAAACATTCTGAACTGTTAGCACAGCTGAGAAGTTTGTCATGGCCTGACAGAATAATAAAAATTATTTATAGGTTTACTTGCTTTAAAAAAGTATCTTTTTTTGGAATGCAGTATCCTTACAGAAATCCTGCTACTAATAAAATTACTGTTTCACAAAGACCACCTTGATCAAGCTGCGTTTCCTTCTCAAGTACCCATAGTGATGCTTCCCTTTCCTCTGTCATTCCAACCAATGTTTCACACCTGTGATGGAAATAATGATTTTACTGAAAGCAGCAATGCAATTTCCAAAATTATCATTGACTTCAGTGGTTTTGAAATTTTGCCATCTGAATGGGTTTTTTTACCTCCTTTCGATAAGCTTTCCCTGGTTTGGTTGTGCAACACTAGCATTCAAGTTTTGAGGAATTTGTATTTTTGATTGATTATAATAATAATGTATGTGTTCCAAAAAAACACAGATAATAAACTGAAATCTTATCTATAATTTAAACACGGAAACCATTCATTTAATGTAGTAATTTTTGGATCAGTCATACATATTTTATATTTTTTATATTTTCTGTGTCTGATTGTGACGTTTCCTAAATATAGAAAATGCTTCTTGGCTTAGAAAGGGCAGAGTAAAAATGAATTATGAAGTATTAATACTATGAAACAATTTTAAATCATATTTGAATTATTTTTTAAGTGGTTAATTTAAAAAAATGTAACTTTTTTCACTTTCTATGTTTTTTGTTGTTTGAAATTGCATTTTCATGAGGGCCAGGGAGCTGGAATTGCCAACTACATGACTTTCTGTGGAGTTATTATAGCATTTTCCATAATCTTTTCTGAATTCCAAAGATGAATCAGTATGATATATTCCTTTAAATTATATGTTTTTTATGTAATGCCTTTTGAGTAGTTTTTAGAAACTACTTCAGTCTACTGATCACAGTCCAGCTACATGGCATCAATATACATTCAGTGAGCAGGATGTATGTTCAATGTATCCAGGTGTAGGGATCTTAGGTGAAACAAAAATTTATCTAATTGAAAAAAATGGGAGTAATAGCTCATGCAGTGTTACACATTTGTTGACAGTTATGATGTGCTAAATTCTCAAAATATATATTGACAGAAGAAAACTTGCAGTATTTTTTAGAATAAAGATTTTTTATTTTTTTTATGAAATACAGTATTAAAATGTTTTCAGTTCAACTTATCCAAAGGCGGCACAGTAAGAAATAACTGCAGAGTGGAGATAGAAATAAAAAGTAACTGGAACATCTTCCATTTACCCAGTGTATAAAACAGAGAAAAAAAAGTCCTATCTTGTGACATGTTGGTGCACCAAGCTACTAGCTCAACATTAGCAGTCCTTGGGAGAAAATATAATTACTTATTGGCATCGATTGCTATTTACACAACGTATTATATGGTATCTCCAAGATTTTCCATTCAATATTGTACAGTTTTTATTTGATGGGGATTAACCTTTATTCAGTCTTTACCTAGGAAACACTGACACCTGTAGCTTCCAAGCAGGCCACATGGTTACAGGTTAATGACAGGAGTTCAAAGTGTGTTTTTAAGTTGCCCTTCTTTTTAAGATAGGTGTAAGAATGAAAAGCACAAAGACTACTTGTATGAATTGTATTAAACTACAAGCACTTTTAAAATAAAATGCCTTATTTGTTGATTTAGCATTTTAGTTACATGAATATGACATGCTTAAAATTATAATTTGAAGCTAGCTCTAAAACAGCAAATTGTGCAGAGTCTACATTTTTTTGATGCAAGCTCAGGGTTGATGGTAGGGAGAAGCCCAGTGGAACTGGTCCTTTAATTAGGAAAAACTCAAAAATCATTGCACAAAATTGGCAAATGAATTAAAAATAACCTAAATTATTCTTAATAAATGACAAAGGTTTGCTCTGCACTCATTTAATGTAAGCACAGGCTGTTATAGTGTATATAGTACTACACTTGTTTTACAGCCAATCTGGGATATTACCTATTTGTTGTATCTGACACAGTATGGATAAAGAGGGCAAATAAATTTGAACCTTAATAGAAATTTAGATTGACAACTACAAATGAAGCCATAGGACTGAGGACAGGTAATGTTTCAATATAGATTCTTGTACTACATGTGAAACCAGAACATCCTTGACTCTCTAGGGGTGTTCTGTCCAAGGCCAGAGTTTGAACTGCTTGCTCATACCAGTGTCTTCATACTATGGAAGGAAAGGAACACGAGCAGAGGTGCCAACATCATAGGTACATGTAAGAAATAAGCTCTTCAGACTATCTCCACAGCATCTATTTTAGTATGATTGGAATCTTTTGTGTTGGTTTGTCATGTGATTTTATGTCAAATAATTATTTCAGCAAATAGAGGCTCTGAAAATAATGAGACCAGTCATTCTTGTATGCTTTTAGTTAAGTTATTCTCTAATTTAATGTTCATCGGAGAGTACTTAGGGCAGTTTCCTGTATTGGTAGACCAGAGGTGCAATATTGCTCTCTTGTAGGAACTCTTGACTGAGTGCTTTTTTTTTTTCTCCAACAAACTCAGAGAATTTGTGCATGACTGTCATTAACAGTTTGGTTAATCTCGCATGTTTCAAGCCCAACTTCTAGTGCTGTACTTTAGTCAAAAATCTAAATGCACTTTTCTGGACTTCTGGATGTTTTAAACTTAGTTTTCATCCCAAGTAGGGGTGAAGAGTTGAAATAACCCAATTCTGCATTGAATGGAAAATGCTAAAATCTTTGATAGAGAGATATTAAACCATCTCTTCTCAGTACACTTGACTTAGAAAAATGGTTGTCAGCACTCCTAAAGTGAGATTGTTTGTTTTACTTTGGTGAGCAAAATATTTGATCCGGCAATCAGTTTGCCTGTATCTGTGCTTGTCAGTGTAGCCTCCTGGGATTTGTAGTTCCTGTATTTTGTGCTCTTTTCTTCTCAGTGATGCAGCCTAACTAGCTGAGCAAAGAGCCCTGGTTCACTGATTTGGACAGCTCTCTGGTGGCACTGTGATGATTAAAGAAGGATACTGAAGCAATTATTGGCATGTGTAGTCTGGGCAAAGAGCAGCTCACATGGGGAGACTGAGGCTTCTAAATTGAAACTTTGATGAGGTAGTTTAGCCATTCATGTAAATATGAAGGTCTCAACAGAAAATTTGTAGTGTAATTGACAGCATGTGAGACAGAGCATAAACAGAACAGTGGGGTTCAAGAGAGGAGCACTGTTGAAAGGAAGAACAGTACAGGTAACTAATTACCAGTGAAATACTAATAAGATGAGAATCTATCTATCTATCTATCTATCTATCTATCTATCTATCTATCTATTTATCTATCTATCTATCTATCTATCTATCTATCTATCTATCTATCTAATCTAATCTTCTGCATAATTAGCATGTGTTGCAAAACAGGAAAAAGTGACCACTACCTTGTAAGGAGCATTGCATCTTTCTCCTACTCTGCAGGTTTTGTTCAGCCCACGTTGCTTGATGTATCTCTCTGGATGGGTGGCTGGCTAAGGAAACCTCCTGCACCCTTCTTGCCAGCTGCACTAATAACCCCGGACTCTGTAAAATGCTAAAGTAGCGAGGGAAAACTGTCTAAGGAAGTAAGGAGAGGAAAAACATGTCTAAGGAAACTTGTTGCATAGCGTGTAAGAAATCTTTGCATACTGTAACTCTTTTTACTTCTTAACAAGTTTGGATGAGGTTTGTAGTAAGTTCCACTGGGTTATTCCACCTTTGCATTTGTGTAAGGGGAAGATGAAAGATTTTAGCAAAATTGAGAAAGTTGTAGCGTGGGTGGACCATAGTACACTCAACGTAAGAGCAATACCCTCTTCTGAGTTACAATACTGAGTACAAAATTATGTTCAGTTTTATTCTAGTGTCCCTGAGTATACTTTTAATTCCCTGTCACTGAATTATTTTTTTTTCAGGAACAGAAATCAAACTGATATATCTGTATATGTCTAAGTAGGTCAAAGCTTCAAGTTTTTACCATGTATCTCTTGAACTTCAGTTAATTCCAGAGTAATTACTTTTTCTACTATTGGAATCCTTGTTTTTAGTGATCATCTTTATGTGGGGTTGATTCAGGCTCAATTTTATGGGAAGAAAAACATTCTTGTCCTGGACTTGCAAATCTTTTGCAGTTTTGACTTTTCTCATCTTTGAACTAATGACCCTCCCACCACAACTCCCCTTTTTAAGATGCAGTGATGCTGAATAATGGTGAGAGTTGATTATTTTTGCAAGATGTGCAAATAATTAGCAATGAAATTCATATTTAGATACAGAAATTTAAAGATCAGAGTCTCTCCCCTCAAACCAGGTGTCACTGAAATCTAAAGAACCATAAAAATTCTGCTCCTAGGAGTTATATTAATTCCACCTAGCTATAAGTAGTTAAAAGATACTGATCTTGATTTGTGGTCGAGAATTCCACTGCCAATAATGGAGAAAGACAAATCCCTTTGTGTAGGTGATTAAAGCCAGAAGAGACGAATCACACCCTATATGGCAGAAGCCTCTTATGGTCGTATTAAAGAAGAAAACCCTAATAAGCATAGTCCTTCAATGGAATTTTAGCAACACACATCACTGAGAGCCATCACCTTTACTTCCCATTTGATAACTTTTAATCTCTTTTCCTTATGGTCAGATACTACTGACTTTGTGGGTGTGTTCTCTATGGGTTCTGCTCCTGGGCTAAGTCATGTATGCCTTTGTGCCTAGCTCCCAGTGTGTTTGGAGCAGAGTGAGTTGTAATTGTTCAATGACTTCTGTAAGCTATAGCCTTTCTCTTACAGGATATTGCTATCTTCTTTCTTTTTGCTTAATTTTAAGGTGCTTTGTCACTGTTGTCATAGAGTTAGTCTTTGGAATAGATTTTACAGTCCTTACATGTCAAGATGAGGCTTCAAATTATTTTCACAGGGAGACAAATTAAGTTTTTAATATTAATATTTTAAGTTTGTTCTGAGTTGCCAATGCATCAGAAGATTAGTGAGTTTTTGTCAGGGTTAAAATTGCCTTACTGGTAAACAAGTTCCACATATTTTGAAGAATACTTTTAGTTAGAAAGGCTGTAGAATCTGTGATGCACTATATTTTCCCTGTTAATGATGCATAATGATAACCAAAAAGCCAAAAGATGTCCTTTTACAACTTCTTTTTTTCAAGCATATTGAGTTTAACTTGCAGAATGATCAGGAGGGAAGTTATTTGTGGTTTTTTTTCCTCTGAGTTCTTTGAGAATGTTTAGGGCTGAAAAAGATCCCGTTGCAAGATAGAGATAGGTTTAGCCAGGTGAAACATATGAAAAGAACTAGGAAAGTCTCTTTCTGAGTAAAATGAAGAAGCCTATATTTTACTTTTGAGCATCAGGTCATGTGACTCACAAGAAAACAGTGATACATCAGGAAGGCAAATTATTATATTAGGCATCAGCATGTGTTTCCCAGATTAGGCTTCTTGAGCAAAATTAGATTAAGATTTTCTTTCATCATTCTAATTAAACTGTTCTGCCCTTTCACTGTCTTAGGTCATTTTTGATGAATGACTGAGAAGTGCCCTGACTGCTGCTTCCCAAATACAACTAAATGCGATGTTTCTCAGTGGAAGAGATTATATATTTGCAGAATTTAAAGTATCTAAAACAGAAATATCCACTACATATATTGAAAGTTAAACTGTGCACCTGAATATGTTAGATTAGAGAGTTTTGAATCTTTAATTGAAACTGTTTTTTAAAAGTTGCCCTTTGTTTTCTTGAGTTCTTATGTTTAAGATTTAAGATAACCACTAACCACTAGTGACTTCTTAGACTTCTGTACAGAAATGGACAGGGCAAATAAGAATTTTGTAGTCTAACATGTAACATGCAGAATCCCAGGTCAACTGTAACTAATAAGCTGTATGTTGTTGGGTTGTGTGTTGTTTCAGAACATTCCCACTTTCTTCTGAAGTAATCTTTTTTCACTGAGTTAACCAGGTAGTTCATAATGATGGTGTCTGGAGTGTGAGCTGCCTTTTGCACAGAGCATATTCACTCCTAATACAGAACAATAACATGAGTTTGACGTGAAGGGGAAGGTGTAATTTTGCAGTGCAGACATCCCAGAGCTCACTTTGTTAATCAAAACTAGAGAACTTTCCCAGAGCTGCAGTCCCTATCAAATTTAGATTTTATACAGTTTAGAATAAATCCTGTCCATGAAGCAAGTTTAGGGAAGCATATGTGAATGTCACTTAATTCATTCCATGTACCCTTGAAAGACTGATTACTGACAGCACTAACAATGCTGGGTGTTAAATATTTGCACTGCTATTCTTGAGCAAGTGGTAACTACATCTCGCTACCTCTAATACTATGTTCCAGGTTTGTGCCCTTTGTTTGTAGTAATCCTTATTATAATGCAAATATACCTTTATCATGTTGCCTTATGGACTAATTGTCTTCTAAACTTTGTCCTAGTGTAAAATACATTGGAGTTCTAGCAATATTCTTAAAAGCTTACTCTACCCATATGTGGAATTTATCATCAAATTTGATCAACAAAGATATTCACTTGAATTTGAGTGACTTCTTATTCATTTAATGAATAATGTATAATTCAATAAGAAGGTTTACCAACTGAATTTAGAAGGGGTCAATACAAACCTTCAGTTACTATATGTAAAATAAAGGAAGAGACAGACTCCATTTTGTAGATAGTGGTTGTATGCTTGAATTTCTTCAGAGATCTATTAATAGCCTTTTCTATCCCACTTTCTTCATTCCATGTCAGATGAACATTGGTTCATTTCTTCTCTTACACTTGCACATTTCTTAATTCTGAGCAATAGGCTCTGTTTTTCATATCTTGCTAAAAATAGCTACTTTGTGTACTTTTTGGATTTGCATTCCTTGGGTGGTCAATGTACAATCTGTAAGTACATGGGGCATGGGAACCTCCAGACACCCTCTGTGTAAAATAGGTTTTTCATAAGCAGTTGAACTCATTGATTTTGGGTTCTTTTTCAGTATGGATTTTTGTTGTTTTTCCTACATACACTGTGGGTGATCCCAAAGGCTGTTCTGTTTCCTGGCTCTCTACAACTCCCTTACTGGGCCAGTTAATGCACAGCTGCACCCAATGCTTCTTTGCTGTTTGCTAATGTGGATCATCTGACTTCAGCAGTAAAAAGATGCATGACAGAATTTTTTCTGTTAGTCTGCTTCCACAACCCACTCCAGCCACAAACTTTAAATGAATTATTTGGGAACCTATTAGGGTATAGAGGTGAGATAGAATACTTTTTTAAGATTTAACTAATAAAACAGTATAAAATGCCCTATCACAGACTTTTTCATATGGAGTATCTTGGTGATTTAATTAAAAAGAAAGAATAGTTTTAATTAATTTTATCACAATTTCATTGAATATTTTGAGAAGTTAGATATTCAAAGAAAGAAAGAATGAAGTTGAAAATGTGTAAACTTCAATTATGAAATGATTGAAATTAAAGAAGCCAATGACTACAAATATTCATTCTGTTTTCCAGTAAAAGGGCTTGCTATTCATAGTTCACAGGAAAGTGAACCTTTGGGTTGGGCATAATTTATAAAATATATGGTCCAAATTAGCCTAAAAATTGAGTTGGAAAAACTGAGCTAATATAAGAGTGTATATAAAAAATCAGCAAATCAATTTTAAATATTTTTATACCTACTTCATTACCTGGAAAGAAATCTTGCGTTTCTGGCTCTGCTGTCTCCAGGGATGCAAAATTGCCTCATGCTGTATTTTTTCTCCTTCTCAAAAGAAAAAGAATTTTTGCTTTGAACTTAAAGGCTCTATTTTTGTTTTGAACAGTCTATTTGAGAACTATATCGGTCCCCTAGAAGTCTGTATGTGTCTACTTTGCTTTTATATGTGGTACCATTAATACCATTAATACAATCAAAACATGAAGTTTTATATCCACCAATGATTTTTGACAACTTTTTTTACCTACTTTACCTAAGTATAACTTTAATTAAGTTGTTCTTCATTGCTATTTCTTTCTCAAGAGACTTTGAGTACATACTTTTTTTTTCACTCTTGTGCATGAATAAATGACTTGCAGTTTGTAGCCTGTTCAACAAAAATGTAGAATATAAGTTATAAGTTAAGAAATAAATAGCAAGAGTGGACCTGTAATTCTGAGAGATTGATCTAGGATTTCTTGGAGATCAATTTTAGGAAATAATTCTGTATTTCTTCATTCTTTCTTTCTCTTTTTTTTTTCCCCCTCTCTGTTCAGATGGAAGACGTCATAGCCCGCATGCAAGATGAGAAAAATGGGATTCCTATTCGTACAGTGAAAAGTTTTCTTTCCAAGATCCCCAGTGTCTTTTCTGGTAAGAGTCAAAGTGAATTGCATAGTATTTTAAAGTTTTAACTCTACCTTATATAAGGGGATGCTCAAAGGGAAAGCATTTTTAAATCAGTGCTGAGGGGAATTCAAAGTTGTCTGATCTGGAGGAGATATCCCAGATTCTTTGAATAATTATAGAAATTTTTGTTGTTACTCTCAGATTGGAGTGATCTTACACAGAGATGTTTTTGTCCTGTAAATTTTTGTCCTGTCCACTACAAAAAGACAATATTTTTATTGCAGATCAGAGTCTGTTTTTTAGCCATTTTTTGTAGCAAGTAGGACTTGAGGGTATTGACCAGTACATGTGGTATTTATTACAATAGTCCTGATCTGCTTTTGCAGCTGGCTACCTGTCCCTGAGAAGCTAAGATGTTTATGGTGATTTGCAAGACAGATGTAAATTTTGTAGCTAATCCAAGTCAGTATTGTCACAGGCACAAAAATCTGTCCATTTATTAATTAAATAGCATATATTTATTCAGGTATTTACATATTTTTACATCAATTTACACATTATATATATGGATATATACTCCAATGAGTATATATGTGTATATATATTTATATATGTCCTTTGAAATAGATTACATTGTTTAACTTAATTTTTCCATACTCTAGTAACAGTTACAATTTTTGTAATGCAAAAGGTAATACTTACATAAAAAGTGTTTATACAGGTTTGTACTGTCCAGAACAGGAAGAAGAATTCTCTACTTTAATTTTCCACTTTTGGAATGTTTTTGCTTGTGAATAATTCTGTCACAAAGAAGGATAGAGTCTTAAGAATGTACAAAATAGCTTCATGATTTTAGAAATTACTTGTACTAAAACTAGCCTTTGAAGAATGGACCTTTATTTCCCATGAGTTAGTTCAGCATGGCATTGTATTAAATAATCCATATTAACTTTTAATCTCTGCCTTACATTGTGGGCTATGGATTTCAAAATACACAGACCAAAATATCTTTCTTTTTTTTTTTTGCTGGTATAGACATCGTACTTTTAAAGGTTAAGTTAGAATATATATACAGTAATACATAGCAGTCACCAATGCAACACCTTTTCTGTTGATGCACTAACTTTATTAATGGCAGAGGGAAAGAAAAATCATGGGAGAGTTCATTTTTTCCCTTTGCAGATTTTCTACCTCAAATATCAGGGCTGTAATTTTTGCTAGACGTGACTAAAAGCCCCACCAGAACAGCACAACTTTGATTTTAGTTAAATTGGTATGTTTTCGTGTTAGTTCTCTATGCTGAATGGAATCTGAAATATTCAAACCTTTGTGTTGAGTCGCAGCTTTCATTTAAAGTCTGAGGAGTTTATGTAGCAAACAAAACTTTTTGGCTTGAACTCAAAACTGTTGATTGCTAGGAAACACAGCAATATTTCTGTCTAAGGATCGTGATGATAACAGTGCAAATATATATAATCTTGTACTGTTAATACCCACAAAAGCATCCATATGAAAATGACCAAAATGAGCATCAAAAGGAGATGCTCTACAGTTAAATATATATATATATTTATATATATGTGTGTATGTCTACATGTCTTATATGCAGCCATCTGTCCAAGATTATGTCCCATAAAACCCAGAGCTTTGCAATTGTTTGGGATTTTTTTTGGTGGGCAGAAGCAAAATGGGTAGCTCTACCACAGTGAAATCATGTTCCTGCAAGCACTTAGAAAAGATCTTTAAGAGTCCTTTAAATAACTTGTAAAAACTAAAGATGTCCATAAATTGTCTATAGGAATAGGGTCTTATGGGATAATGTTTTAATTATATTGTTATAGATTTATTTTTATTTTTGTGTAGTTTTATCTCATAGTACTGCTTCTCAAAACAGCAAGTGAGAACCTAGTTGAAAGAGCAGTCACTTTTTTATTGCAAAATTACTGACCATATCTATTTAAGGATGACTGCATTAGCAAAATCAGCCTGGGGAATGGTATTTGAATTTAACAGAATGTTGTGATTATAATAAACAAAATGATGTGATTATACTATCTAATTTACTGAGTCATTCCTTAAGTGTTTTCACAAGTAAAATATCCACACAGAGAAACATTTGAAATACAGATAATCCTCTATATGCTATGCACATTGTTGAGCTTCAGAAAAATATCATTCTAAGTTAAAGATTATTTCACTTTGTGAAATTTTGAAAATATGAGGAATCATTTTACTTTATATTCCATATATTTATAGAGAGTAAATAAAAGTATGAAACTTTTAAGGTTCCAAGGAAAAATGTAGGCAGGAGAGTTTGCTTCTTTTATGTGAATATGCATTTTGATGAACAAAAGACAGGTTTACTGTTGTTGTCTCCATTTATTTAAAATGTTTTGGAGGAGTGAAGATATTTTATATGGACATCTTGCTGGTCAGCAATCATAATTGCATGAAGATTGACATAGGCATTCCTTATTAACACTGATTAGAGTATTAGCAATAAAGAGAAGGCAGTTTGCCTGGCCCATGATTCACCATTACACATGGAAATGGATTAAAAAATACTTACTTGAAATGATAACTGTAGGGAGTATGCAATATGAATCATAGAGAATAGAACGAGCTCTAAAATATCACTTTTATTTTTACTAGGGAAAGATAGGAAGCAAATACCAAAGTTTTGCTGTTCACTTTGAAGGAGAAAGAAGCATTCAGAGTTTACCAACAAAGTACTGCAAGAGTTGAGGGTTTGATTAGGGGTCTTGTGGGGGGCAGTGGATCGGTCAGTATTACTATTGAAAGTTTCATAAGTTAATCATAACATGAATATTTCATTAAAAAGATGTAGTGACACAGTGGAGTCTTATGGCCATTATGGAATATCAGTGTGATGCTTTATTGAAATGTGTAGTACTTGGGTATGCTTGGTGCTGAATAAAATCTGTGGAGAATGTGTCAATTGAATGGAGTGTAAGCTTCAGTGTGTAACATTAGCATTTCTGTTGAAGGGGCAGGGAGAACTATGAGAAATGTAAGTTCACTTAAAGAACGCAAACAGAAACAGAATAAAGAGCATTCAAGAAAAACATATTCTTACTAGTTATTACTGGCTGTTTCTGATGCATGGCTCAATAATTTTGGAAAGTAGTCACAGCTTGAACCAGCAAAAATAGGAGAAGGAGATCAGTAGAAAGATGTCTTTTTCACGTCTCCTTCTGAGTTAGAGAGAAAAAAGAAAACATTAATTTACCTTTCACTGGAAAATATAATCCATTAAAGTCTTTAGGTTTTTAATTTCTATATGTGAAGCTGATATTGTGTCTTTTCCAGAAAGGCATTATGTTTTTGCATTTTTAAGAAAGATTATCGTTGTCATATCTAATTTTTATTAAATGTTTTTCCTGATTTAAGAAAATGCTTATTTCTCATTTACCTAGGAAATCATGAAGATATTGAGATATTCCACTTTGATTAGCAAATGAATTAATATAATAATTATTTATCAGTTTTTGTTTGAGTACTAGTAGTAGTAGTATGCTTGGTAAAAAATACAGAATTTATGTGCTTAAACATAAAAAAATGTTGCTGAAAGCAGAACAGCAGCCTCAGTAGCCGGTTAGATGTAGGGAGAGACTCCAGAGGAAAGCAGTGTCATAGTAGCTCATCTCGCTCACAAATCACAGGTGGGTGAGCCCAAGGGTTGAGTCACAGGGGCTACCTGCATCAATATTGCATGTTATATAGAGGCAGGCAGCCAAAAATAAAGATCAATACAGTGGGAATTGGATGACTCAGGGGACTAATAACAAGAAGTGGATTTTCATCTGTCATTAGTTTTGATCTTACCCTGATGAGTAACGAGTTGTTAACATCTGATGACTTCTCAGTTCTGCATGTGAAATTAGTTGATAAGTTTATCCATTTCAGTACTGGAGATCACCTACCTGAAATACAAGATGAAAGAGAAAGCTCTACTACTTGGTTTGGCAGAAAAAAACCTACAAAAAGTGTAACACTTCAATCATCTAGTGTCTTTTGAGCAAAGTAACATTGCATTACAGGCAAATATAAGGAGTTTAGAATTTCCATTTTTGATAGATTTTCCAGAATAAATTAACCATTTGGAAGAAGCTAGGGTTCCCATCTCCCAAGTCTTGAATTTTATGGGTTTTGGTTTTTTCCTTCAGTGCCTCCCTTGCTGGGTCAATTATAGTTTCCTACTTTCTTGTTCTATCTATTCCTTCATCTCTCTTTTCTTGCATTCTCCTGAAGTATGATATAATAGTAGAATTATTTTTGGTTTCTTTATGCCAAATCAACCTTTTATTATTTGCAAACAGAGCCTTCAGTGTTAAAATGCAAACTCACTGCCTTTATGAGGTTCCAGTCTTAGCAAAGCACTTTGATGAAAATCTTGCTGTCAGTTCACGAAGGATAGAAACTGGATAATTCATTCTCCTGTGACCCTTCAGATGGGCAGATGTGAGCAGGGACTTGCTATCTTTAGAGTTTCACTTTTCAAAGCAGAATTTTGAAAACAAAAAGTTAATATTCCTCTATTCCCAAATGAGTAGTTGGTTTGAAGTTATACAATAAGTCCCTCTTTATGTGTCATTTCCATTCATCACTTTGTCAGAGTGACTGAACTGCATTCAAATGCTCATGGTCTAGTGGGAGTGGATATTTTAAAAAAGACTGGTTCTCTTATTTGTTGATATCATGTTCATGATTTTTCAAGTCATAAGTAGAAGAGATTGACTAAATAGACATACAGTCATTTCCAAGTAGTGAGATAATTAACTGATTAATGAGTGATGCTTTATATGCTTTACAGAAAACCAAAATGGATATTTGAGTGCTGTCTACATACCTTCACCACTTGTTTCTCTTTGTTTGCCTGTCTTGGCCTCCTGTCTTGGCCAGAAAAGGGTGCTCTTAGGCTGCTTAAAACTTGACAGAACTTTTGTATTTTATGGAAAATGGGCTTTGTGACAGCACTGCAGTTTGGAAGCTCAGAATGTGCAAGCTGTGGTGGGTTGGGGTCAAATAAGAGCTAAATGCTCTTCAGAAGGAAATGAACAACTGTTTCCAATAGGTAGTTCCAACCTCCCTGCTGTGGGCAGGGACACCTTCCCCTAGACCAGGTTGCTCCAAGCCCCATCCAACCTGGCCTTGAACACTGCCAGAGATGGGACATCCACAACTTATCTAGGCAGCCTGTTCCATTTTCATTTTAAGGCATGTATTAATATCAGACCTTTAATAAATTACTGTCAGAGTACAAGGCTTCTCAAAATGTGACGATGTATTTGTTGGTTATTTTAAACAGAACGAAAAATACTCATTTAAAAGTTATTTCGCCTAATCATACGGCAAGAAAATAATTGTATTCTTATGTTTATCTTTCAGTGATGATTGCCACTGGGAGCATTGGTAAAAAGAAGGAAATGAAATTAAAAAGTCTGAGGCAATTTTGCAAAATTGGCCTAGGAAACTGAAATATATTGAAAATGCATTGAGAAGTCTTTGAAAATAAACTGTGTGCAAAACATTCATCATAAATGTCCATTCCCTTATAATCAATAGATGTGGAAAGCTTATTTTCACAGAGATTTGCAAAATACTTCAGTATAGAAGTCATGCACATGATGGGAAATTTTTTTAATATTTACTGTCTTGTTGTGAGATGGGAGATTGCTGGTGACATTCATCTTCTCTGTGGTTTATCCACATGAGGTGCACATCTTGAATTAGATGATCCCCTATTTCCCCATCACATTCTTCCTCCCAAACACATGTTTCCAGAGAATTAGCTCTGGGCCTTGTTGATCATCAATACAAATTTTTTCTTAACTTTTTCTACTCTGTCATTTTATAATGAAGATACTTCTCTTCCTTTTCTAGACCTTCTTCCTACTCTCTGTGTGTGTAAGATTTTGACAGTGTTTTAAGTGGAAGGGGATTGCACCTTTGAAGTGGAAGAACTTTTAAAAGGAGTATGAAAAAACCCATTGCATTCATCATGGCCGAAAATGCAATTAATTTGCCACCCTTGCCACCCAGTCTCTAGACACTGGACATATAACATTTGTGGAAAAGATGGGGTGAAAAGGGAGCCCTGAATCAGCCTCACATCAACCTGAAATTATCAGGAATTCTGCAGTTTATCACAGCTTCACTTTTTTACTTTTTTTTTCTGTTGTTAACACCAGATAATAATTGTGTTTTGCTGGTTTTCTGTCAGCAATGAGTAGTACTTACAGAAAACAGAGAAAATAGCCCCCTCCAACACACACATACAAAAATAAGTAGCATGCATATTTATGCCATATGTATTTGCCCATGGAGGCAGTGCATAATATATCAGCTTAACAGAAACCCTCTTAAGCTGATATAAGCAGCATCTGTAGTAGTGATAGGTTAACTGAAATCTGCTATGTGCATAAAACCTTGTAGGAAGACAAAACTAGATTATGTCTAAAGAAGAGCAAATGTACACAAATATATTCAGGAGTTCTATGAAAATTGTTTTCCTTCCTGTCTGTCTCTTGGAAATCTCTTAGAAAGAAATACTATTGATGTTACGTAGCAATGATAAGAGCTAGTGGAAAAAATACCAGTGAGAATTTTCCAGGGACCTGTATTTTAAGTAATTGTATTAATTAGGAAGCATAGCAAACTAAGCTGCTTGACTCCACCACTTTATGAGCATGTTCTATTCTTCAAGAAACTATTTCATAAGTGAAAATCCACTTGGACAAAAGGAAAAGAAACCCAATCTGGTCCCTCTAAAGAGAGAATGCTTGAACGCAAAAAGTATCCACTATCTTGCCAAAAAATCAAAAATTTGTAGTAGTACCTGGGATTTTTAAGTGTCAGTTTATGTGAGCATGATGTAATACTAAAGCCAGGAATATATGTGAGCAGGTTTGTGCCTCAAATATATAGTCAATTAGAATGGCATAGAATAGTTACAGATAAAATCTGCCTACAGGCCTGTAGTTAAGCAGGTACTGTGATTGTTCTATAAACAGAGATGATAGATAATATTACAATCACATTTTGGAGTACCTTTGTTAAAAATATATAATTTTTTAATTTACGTGCCATTGTATGTTACTGTCTGGTGGCATTTTTTTAGTTTAGTAGTGACTATTTATTATATGTGTATAGCAAGCAATGTAGACATGTGATCTGTATTGCTGGTATAGACACATTATTTGGAGGTATCCTGTTAGGTGTAATACACTCCAACGAACACATTACCTTTTCTTTTAAGATGGTACAAATGTGTCTGGAATAATAGTCCCCTTTTCCTCTTAAATGATGTCTAACATTGACTCATTTTGTGAATTTTCAAGCAAGATAATTTGTTTCTGGTTCAGTTTTACCTCTTTAGTAGATTATATTCTATCTTACTGTCTTTAAATCTACCGTTATAAAGTATTTTGGAATAGTTAAATGAACTGCATGCAAAGAGAAAGTGGTTCTGTATTTACAGATTTCAATCTTCCATTTTTACAGACAAATACATATAGTTGGCCAGCAGTTAAAATAATCAAACTAAGTAAAATCATTCCATGGAGAAGATGTCCCTTAAGCAAGAAATCAAGTTAGTAGGGTTTACAAGATGGTGATTTACTTCCTAATTCTGTTTGTTCCAGCCATAAGGAAAAAGACTTTGTCATTGCACTTGCATCAGAAGACTGCAGACTTGTCTTTGAGAAAGGACATCATGGCATAAATTCATATAATTGTTAATTGTTTGTATTTCTGTTGTTACTGAGGCTATCCATGGACTGGTTTTGCGTGGTGCTATTATCAAACAGCATAGGCACACTTTATGATAACAAATGTCTCCCTAAGATCAGGATTTTCCTTTTCAGTGGGATGTCATTTGATGGCCCCCATCTCACTGACACTAAGTTACACTCAGTCTAACTTTGCTTTACTAGGAGCTAGTGTGCATCTGGAGTGTCTGGAACTTTTTTCTTGAGTATTTGCCTGGTATAGGCCTATATGCATCTTTGTTTCAGTTTGGATGTGTTTATTGAAGTGACTGATCATGACACAGACTGAGCAGTCCATTTTATCTGTGTGGTGTATCTGCATGCATGAAATTTCTATTTGTTAAGAATGTTGTGAAGCAGAATAGTAAGATATGAATTTTCATTTCTCAGTTGTTACTGCATGTTGGGAGCCAGGTCTCTGAAAAAAAAAAAAAAAAACAACGAAAAAGTTATTAAGGAATCTTTCTTTAGAGCTGGCAGAGCTGGTAAGATGTTCCTCACCACTAAAATAATTTTCCTCCTGACTTAGGATGAGAAGCTAAATTCTCAGCTTTCTATGAAACAAAACTGTCATATTTTATTTATATATACATTTATTCCAGAGCAGAATGAAAAAATCGAGAGTCTCTTTAGAAAACATTGTAAATTGGACATTTAGGACTTCTAAAAAACTTTAGCTGCACAAACAGGTTTTCCATAAATCCTCCTTTTTGATATTGAAAATGTCCTGAAGAAGTTCTACTATTCTCTTCTGCCAGCTGTGTTCCTGACAAAAAAGTAAGATACATTAAATTAGAAAGTCACTCACATGGGAAGCAAAGGTAATTTCATGCAGCTTACTGTGATTGACAGTCTATCACTACTGAGATAAGTGAACCATTGATAGTAATTTATTTTCTGCAAATTATCAAAATAATTTTAAATGGAATCAAGAACAATTTGTTAATGGCAAATAAGAGTGTTCAAATGTGCAATGAGTGTTATTACAATGCTGCACAGATTTGACACAGCCTATTATAGGCTTCAAAATAAAGGTCAATAATCTACTTTCTAGCCTACACAGTTTGAGAGTAAGCCTTGATGTTAAACAAAAAGCATGTAAAGCTGGCAGGAGTTACCATGTTTTCTATTATCCCAACCCCACAGACTAAGCAGTCCCTGAGGCCAGAGGATGCTGGCAGCTTTGAAGGCACAAAACCCAGCATTCCTGCTGTGCACCTTGCCATTTTGTTTCCCACACAGCATCTGTCTCTTTTTGCCTTAGGGAGGGAAGACCTCAGCAGGGGTGCTCTTGATTTACTTGTTTCTGCTGTTAGGGAAGGTCACTGGAGTATGTGCTGCTCATCTGTGCTGTGCTGCTCTCTGGACCACAGTAGGAAATGGGCAGAGCTGTTGTAGTGGGTACCAGGAAGCCAGGAGGTGCAGGCTGGTGAGTTTGGTGTCTAAGCAACAGAGCAGAAACCTAGAATTCTTCAGGAATCCAGGTAGATGGCACAAAGAAATTACTTAAAGGATCCTCACTTATTGGCAGAAAGGAGGACACAGGCATTGCAATTGCTTCGTTATTTGATCCAAATTAATTGGAAAACATTGAGAACATTTAAAAAACCCCAAAAAACAAAACCAAAAACTCAAACCCACCACAAAGAGCCAATCAACCACCTAAACAAACAAAACCAAAAAAAGAAGAAAAAGAAATAATTATTAATCTCCCTTCTCCATACACACATTTTGTAAGATAATATGTTTTATTATAAGACCTGGTAGTGCTTGAGTGTAGAAGATGAGTGGAGCTGATGTGGGTACTTGATGAGTGTTTCACTGTTAGAATAATGGAATGTCTGTGAAGTTGGTTCCATATTATAATAAGAAAAACACCAGATGTGAAGTATTAGCAGCATACAATTCAACCACTATGGACTTTCCTGAAATATTAGCCTTTTGAAAGATTTTGACAAGGTTTTTTGAAAGTAAAAAAAGACGTTATGAAAATAGTATATTTCTTTTTACATTCCTGCAGGAAGTTGTATAAACTTTTTGCACTACAACAGTGTAGTTTTGAAATACAAACATCAACAAGGTATAAGCATTTCAGGTGTTTAATACACCCATTTGGATCTCAGTGCAGCCATCAATGCATGCAAATATTCCTTTTTATGCATTCAGTTGTCACAAACTGCAGAGGAGTTAGCCATTTAAAACTGCTGCACAGCTTTCTAACCTTGGTTCTGTATATGTAACAGGCTTGTGGAAAATACTGAGAAGTTTGTCAATGATTAGGCAGGGGGTGATTTTGCATTTTTTTTTTCTTCAGAGCCAAATACCAAATTAATGTGTGCATGTGCAGGCCTCATAGATACCAGCACCCCATGTGCTTGACTGATATCAGGATTTTTGCCCTTCAAGCTTTCATAATAAACTGTGAGATAGCTAAAATGTGGAAATAGATCTATAGACCTGTTGCCTTTTATTAAAGACTATATTCTTGTAAACTTTGGTCTTACTTATTATGGAAAGAAAAACTTGCAGATCCTAAAGTACACAATAAAATACACAGTTGTTGACCAAATTCTTTCTAGAACAGGAAATGTATTGTGAACAGCAAAAAGACATTGGGTCAAACCTGCCCATTAATGATTTGTTTACAATTCCCCCTTCTGCCTTTCTTCCCACATTTTTACCCTCTTCTCATTTTTCTGGTTGCTTTAATAAGTAATCATTTCAAGTTGACTTCTTCTTTCTTCCATACTCTACAGAGAAAAAAAAAACTTCTTTGTTCTCTATTCGCCTGTTTTCTGAGTAGCAGTATTTTTGTGTTCCTACTATCTGAGTTCTAGAAGTGGGTGTTTTTAAACAATTTTATCAAGTCTTTCATACATAGAAAAAATCAGAATCTGTCTTAATGAAAGGTGGATGTGGAGTGACTCATCTCTTTGGCTTTGGCCTGGGGTCAAATACAGTTTTACAGAAATATTTAGACCTTACATGTTATCTACATCTTTTCAGATTGTTGATGGATCACCTAAAGAATTTATTGTGGGTTCTAAAATGACAAACCATGAAGACATAGTTACAGTGGTCAACGCTTACAGATGGACCCCATCTGTTCTGCTTGTGCAATGGGTTGGTCGCTCTGGACTCGAAATATGTAGAAAATATGGTTCTGTTAAAGAACATCATGTTGCTCAAGTAGGATTTGAGGCTAATCTTGATTTTGTGTCATGCTTACACGGAAGCTTCTGGCAGACAGGATGTCCCCAAACTGGGGACCATTTAAAGGCCAGTAATTGAGTCTATTTCCCAGAAAATGCATACAAAACTGATCGTAGTAGAAATTCACTCTTCTAGGATAGTTTCTGCAAATAAATAGAAGAGTGCAGCTTGTCTCACTTTTTTCTCTAGGTCTTAAAAATACATTTGTTCATACTTAAAAAGCAAAAAACCAATCAAACAAAAACCACCCAACAAATGGGAAGTGCATCTTTCTCTGNATTGTTTAATTTCCTGTGAAGTAGCTGAGATCTAGGATACTGCTCATAAATGACCTCTGCAATGAGTTGAAAGAATTCTGTGATTTAGTTTCAATTAGTAAAAATCTCCTCCTATTATTCTAAGGGATGATATGCCATGTTCAATCCTACCAGTCACCTAGTTGGTTTTGGATTTAGTCTGATATAATTACGCTTTTGATTATGCTTAAGCCTGTTATTTCTGATAATTAATGATAGGATGTAAAATTAAATAAAAGATTCGAAGAACTTTGTATAGACACAGTTATATTAAAATGGAATTTGATATTAGGCAGAGGAAGACCTTATAGGGCAGCTGATAAGCTATGAAACACAAACAATTGTAGTAGGCTGGGGTAAACCATTTTTAGTGAAATACTAAAACTGAGAATAAGTTGAACATCAAATACTGTTTCAAAATTATTTAGTAGAACCAAGATAAATTGAGAGATAAAGTAAATTGAGAGATAAATTTAAGTTAACATATTATTTGGAAAGTCCCAACAGAGAAACGGAGGACCACCTGCATTTTAGAATGGGGAAAAGGGCTTGTGAGCTCTCAGTTACAGGGAAAGATTGCAACAAACTTCTGAACAGGAAGTGAGTTGGGAAGAGGGAAGGCACCATTAAAGCTTTTTAATGAGAGAGGGAACAGCATTACCAGGCTATGCTAGTTTAAAGGTTCCAAAGTGCTTGAAGAGGTGGAGAGACTAAGGTGCGTTAGGGAGAGTGAAGAAGAAATTGACTGGTGGAGCCAAACCCTTTTGACCCCTAAGGGAGTGCAACAGGAGATGGCAAAGCCCTGTCCCTCCTGCCATAAGGCAGATGGAGCAGATCAAATTGATGGGGGCGAAAGGAAACACATCCCTCATCGGAGAGGTAAAAAA
>VYXB01010303.1:174335-402695 GCA_013397135.1 Pachyramphus minor | reverse complement strand
TTCCAACCCAACCATTCTGTGACCCTCTGGTTCTATGACAGAGCCAGAGGGATGTGCCCTTACCCCAGGCCCTGTTCCCAGGGAATACCAGGCTGGCATACAGCTCACCCAGCCCTCCACCCCCTGCAGTATTCCTAAATAAAACACCTTTTTTTCCCCAAAAACACAAGCCCATCTTTGTGTCAGCCTGTGGAGCTGACAGAACTTGTACAAAGAGTTCCAGATTTAATCAAGCACCTCAAATTAAGCCAGGTCCCTGCTGAGGAGCTCCTTAATTGCTGGTTTTCCTGCTCATACCGTTGCCCATCTCCTGTGGGGAGCTGGTGGCCTGTGGTGTGGGTGTTGTGGTGGCACCTGGGCTTTGCCCCCAGCACAGCCCCTCACACTCCTTATGGCTTCCCAAGGCACCTGTGCTTGAGGCTGCCATGGAAAACACCTCGGATTTATCCACAGCATCTCATAAAAGCATTTTTTAGGAAGCTTTGGGAAAATGCAACATGGCATCAATGGGCTGCATTGGTGGTAAGGTTTGAGCTTTTTATTTAGTACTTCAAATGAGAGGATTTTGGTCAACCCTCCCTTTGCTTATTAATACCTAGTGCCTGCTCCCTGCTTTTATTTTCCTCTTGTTTTTTGAAGAAAATAAACATAAACTCTTGCCTTTCCTTCCTGGCTCTCTGTTTCTTCCTGGCTCTTCCTCATTTATGACCAAAACACAACTTTCTTAAATAAAAAGCTAAAAATATTGTTGTTGTTTCTGAAAAGAAAATAACCCCAAATAGAAACCTGTATAATTCAAATATTTTTGTGCATTATAATGGGGCCATGAAACAAGTTTAACAAAAAAAATGCCACATAAATTGTCTAAGAACCTAAAGCATTTCAGAGATTCAAGCTCCTGACAGAAGTGAAGATTCAGCTGTACAAGCCAAGTTTTTCTTGACCCCAAAGGTAATAAAGTGTATTACAAAGTGCCTGGTTTACAAATATCCAGTTTACAAATATCCAACTTTAGTAGATCTGGAGTGAAGGAAAGAGCAGATTGAACTTATCAGTCAATATCCTGTGTAGGCTTACATAGATAAATTTGTTTATTAATTCCTTATTTGGAAAAAAAGCTTCATACAAGAAAAAAAATCTCTTTTACACAAGAGAAATCACTATTCTGAAACAGCCTTTAAAATATTTCAGACAGAATCTCATTGTTCATGTCATTATTTTCCAGGAGTAAGAAGACATTCAAATTATAACTCTTGTTTCCTTTTTAAAGTGAGTAGAATACTGTCAGAGGGGTCAAGCTGCCTTTGGACTGCGATATTCATTCTCCAAGCCATGGGCACACACTTTTACAAAGGAAGGACAGAGAAACCCCTGGAAGAGCCAGAGGAGCCTTTCCAAAACACAGTGAAGACACTGAACTTCAGGGCTGGGCAAAACATTATTTCACTCAACCCACATCTTCTTCTGCTTCAGGATACAAAGTTCCAGATCCAACTTTACGGGCTGAGCTCTGTGTTTTCACCTCGAGACTGTTTCTCCTGCAACAATATCCCATTGCAGGACCCTGGAAATGCAGGAAAACACAAAAATGAAGACCCCAGGAGGCTGCAGGTGCTTCAAGCTTTCCAAGAATAGTCTTTGTTAGCTCACCTGGGTCCTGCTTTGGGGAAATCCATGGACAGCTCAGTGAAAGGATCCCACTCTACTGCCAGAAAATTTCTTCAGGGACTGTTTAAGGTGATGATTCATGAAGGCCATCATTTGTATTTCTTTGTGCTTCTGTTGTTCTCTAATTCTATTTTTGTGTGTTGGAAACAAAAGGAGATTTTTTTTTTTTTTTTAAATAAATCAATCAAATGGAGCAGGGAAGTTGTAATCCCTGTAAGCAAAAACATGGCTTGAGCAAAGAACTGCATCAGGTAATGAGGCTCTGGGCTAATTGTGCAGTGGCTTTGTGGAAAAGGGTGATGGAATGCTGGGATGGGTGGGATCTGTGGTCCAGCCTTGCTTAGGCCAGATTCCCATGGAAACCCAGAAATAGCCTCATTGGGGTGGGTTCCTCAGGAGGGTGCCTGAGAATGAGGAGCCAACTCAGGAGCTCGGATGAGGCTCCAAGGAAACCTGGAAATGCAGAAGGGCTGAGGAGCTGGGCCTTTTCACGTGGGGAGTTAAATCAGATGTCAAAAACTAAGTGTCCCTCAGTGTGCAATGCCCCAGCAGCTTGTGACACACACCCTGCTGTCACCCACACCCCTGCTGTCACCCACACCCCTGCTGCCACCCACACCCTGCATGACTTGCCACTGTTATTCCGTGTCTGTGTGAGCTCAAGAAGTCAAACATGAGTAAGAGCACAGGGTGCTCTTGCAGTTAGATTTAATTTCTGATAGCTCCTGATCTTAGATACATTAGAAATCCAATGGAGGGATCCTTGGGGTGTGCTGTGCTCAACAGGAGCTGGACTCGATGATCCTGATGGGTCCCTTCCATCTCAGCATATTCTGTGATTCTATTCTACAACTCTTGCTGGAGTTCAGAGCAAACTGGTTCCTCCTGTGGTGTCAGCTCTGCAGGGATGGGTGCAGCATCAAGGAAACAGCATCTTTTCACTGTTTCCCCTACAGTAAACTGTAAGCAGGGTTAAAAAGGCTTCACTAGTGGAGGGAGTACCCAAAGAGACCAATAAATTGTGTTCATGGTTCATTTCACTGGAGAATTGGATTTATATTAATGCATTTTGGAAAAGCTCAGGAAATAACATAGTTATGGAAGCTCCACCCTATGCTGTGCTTGTCACGGGGGAAGCTGCAGCACTGGCAAGAAAACAACAGCCTTGGTTCAATATTCAAGGATGAACCTGTGGAAATGAGGATCTAGGCTGTTCCTTTATCCAACATGATAATTTCTTTATTCTAGAGCACCACTTTGGCCAATATAAGAAAGAGAAGGGCTTGGCAAACGCTCCCAAATCATGTTTTTGGGAGCAGGCAGTGATGCCCAGAGCACAAGGTTAATCCATGGCGGGTGGTTGGCAGGTGATGTGCCGAACACACAATTCCTGGGCCGCGGTTTGGGCCCAGCTTTAGGCCTGAAGCCAAGCAGGTCAGAGGGTTCACCTCTACCCTTAGCACACAATAAATGTCTTCACAAAGAACAGCCACTCATCTCTCGCCATCCCTGGAAGATTTTCCTCCCAGAAATGGGCTGTTCAAGCCTTGGCAGCGCAGAATGAGCTCTGGCTCACAGGGGTGAAGGGGATTTTCGTTGCGTGCAAACAGTGCCTGCGGGGTGTCTGCTGAATTAACTTGGAGGAATGGAAAAGAAGTCTGATGGCACATTCCCAAAAAAACACATGTCCTTGCAATGCTCACTGGCTGGGCAGGGAAAGGCAGACAGTGGCTGGAAAGGAGAGATGGAGGTTCCATTTCTTAAGAAATTAGTGTTTGACTTATTTTACTGGGTGTAATTCCTTATATTTTAGTCTTAGTTATATTCAAATCTGGTTGCAAAAGCAATAATTCTCTATTTTTAGAGTGATTATCACTTAGGAGGAGCCCACAATAAATGCAAACAGGATGTGATAAATCAAATTTGTTTCTACTTTTGATTCAATTTTCCATCCACTCCAATACTTGCATGTGATTCATCCTTGTTAAGCACCAAGACTTTCCTGTGTTTACTGGATGACAACATTGCTTCCCAGGATTTTTTTTTGTTGGCAAGACAGAACAGGGACTATTAAATTTTCTACAGCTGTACTGTGTGGTGAAAATCAATACATAATAATGTTTCCACATTCCAGTCACTGCCTTGGAGTCAGCAGGGCAAGGGCTGAAGGGAAAGCAAGGTGTCTGTACTTGTTACATAGAAAATAACAGGAAACTCATGCTTTTCAGGAGCTGTCTAGAATTCCTTGCTGCAGGAGGTGGCAATTCTAGTCCTGTGGAAAAAAACATGGACAAATATGGAGTGGAAGCGGGTTGGATGTGAATGACTCGTCTTGTAAAGAGAATCAAATCATCTCTGTCTGGTGTATCTGCTTCCTTGGGATTGTGTCCTGATTCCTTTGGTGTCCTGGTGTGTCCTGATTCCTTCAGTGCCCTCTGAGCACCCAGGGACCAAATGCTGCTTCTGGCCAACACCAGTCCCTCTCCATGTGCTCCCTGGTGACATCCTGCTGCTTTTGGAATGGCAAGAAATGCCACTTAAATGGCACAAGAGAACCATCCACAGTGTGAATTTGGGGGGTTTATCCTGCTCCAGGCATTCAGCTCTGGGATTTCTTCCCTGTGAGGGTGGGGAGGCCCTGGCCCAGGTTGCCCAGAGAAGCTGTGGCTGTCCCATCTCTGGAAGTGTCCAAGGCCGAGGTTGGACAGGGCTTGGAGCGACCTGGGATAGTGGAAGATGAGGAACTGGATCATCTTTAAGGTCCTTTCCAACCCAATCCATTCTGGGATGCAGACACCCAAATTTGCCAAGCCCAGGTGTCCTTCCCACTCTGCTCAGGGGCTCTTTGATTTGCTGAGCTGCTCTGAATAATGTTCTGAGCTGCCTCTAAGAGCAGGAAACTTGTGGAAGGGACCAGTTTCAGTGAGCAGTGAATGAAATCCTGCAAAACTAGGGGTGGTAGAGGAGAAATGATACGATGAAGTAGGGGGAAAATTGACTTATAATAAAAACACTCTCTGGTTTTGGTTCCAAGATCATATGGCTGCAATAGGGACCAAAACCACTCTAATCCTGCCTGCAGCAATAGCATTTAAAAGCCCAGCACATGTCTACCAAAAACATATCTTTTTCAGTGATTTTTCTTTCAAAATGGCAATACAAATTAGCAACATTTTTCCTTCTTTTAAGGAAAATACTTATCACCTCTATAACCACATGGAAAATAAGAAGATGTTTTATTTCAGGGTGATTTCTTCTGGGCTTGGTGAAGGATTTCATACCATTATCTCTGTTAACAGCTTAGTTCATTTGTAACTGTCAGGTTTTGAGAGAACTCTTATTTTATTTTATTTTATTTTATTTTATTTTATTTTATTTTATTTTATTTTATTTTATTTTATTTTATTTTATTTTATTTTCATTATGGGCTAAGCTTGCAAATGTTGCTGCTCAGGCTGAGCCCAAAGATGTTTAAGGCTTGTGAGTTTTCCATCATTTTGTTAAGATGAACTTATGAATTTTTCTTCAGGCTAGAAAAAGCCAATGCAAAACCATTCCATGTGAAGGCAGTTAATCACTAGTGAGGCTTTCTGATCTCTTCACAGCAGATGATCAGCATAGACTGTTTTCAAAATAAACTTAGATTTTTGCTGTTCATTTCTAGCTGGGATTTTTTTGCCTTGAAGTGTGTGGTGAAAGATCAATATATTTTATCAGGCATTTTATGAAATGTCTTCAAAATCTACCCTGGAGCTTCTCCTTTATATTAAGACAATTTTCCTACACTTTGAATGTAATTAATGGCTATTGAGGTCCTTTTTACGGTGCCCAGGTGTTTAGGTGAGATTTCTGTAAAAGGGATGTGCTCAGGCCTTGTAACACATAAAACAGGAGCAAGAAGAACTGGCAGCTCAACTTCAGCCCCTTTTTCCTCTGTGTAGTGTCTGAAAGAAAAGCACTTTCAAACAAACAAAAAATCACACATGGAAGTTGTTTGGGGAAAAAAAATGCCCCTTCCTGTAAGTGTGTCTCCAGGCAGTATAAAAGCTCTGTTGGTAAAAAAATGTGTGTTATATCCACACTGAGAAGCACAGACATTGCTGACAAGGAGATAAATTGATTCTTCAATCATCCTGTGCTTATCTTTATTTTGTAGCCCCTCCAGGTTTTGGGTTGCACTCAGTTTTTGTCCAAAGCCATTTATCTCAGTGTTTGACTCCTGCCTGATCCCTGCTCCAGTGGCTGGAGCTGCCCAAGGCACCCATTAACCCCCCATTCCCAACCCCTTCCATGCTCTGCTACCTGGGAACCTCCTCCCTGACAGGCCTTGGGGCTGCCCACGGACAGAGAAACGGCTTTAAGAAGGAAGAAGAGGTTTTTAATACCATAATTGAAGGTTTCAGATTCATATGAGCCATTTAAAATGACAGGCTTCCTTTCTTTTTTTTTTTTTTTAAGTTACACATCCCATCCCTCCAGGTTCCCCTTGTAAACTTGCCAGGGCTCACAGCATTCCCTTAATTTTTTTTCCCCCCACTTTGGTTTCTGTAACAAGATAAGCTTCTCATGGTTTGTTAAGCTACAATACATGAAAGAGGGTTTTAAAGCTGTTGATTCTGGATGGAAAACCAGGTAATCATGGTTTCTTGCTACCGGTTTGTTACCTGTAGGCTTACAGGAGAGATTTTGGCCTTTTTTAGAGGAGGGTATTGTTGAGAAAATCACATCTGTTAAGAATAACATGTACTTAAAGTAATTCCCACTGAAGCTGTGAGATTTCACAGAACCACAGGATGGTTTGGGTTGGAAGGGACCTTAAGGATCATCTCATTCCAACCCCCTGCCATGGGCAGGAACACCTTCCACTAAAAGAATACATTGCTCCAGGGAGACCTTAAAGCTCCTTCCAGTGCCTAAAAGGGCTCCAGGAGAGCTGGAGAGGGACTTGGGACAAGGGCCTGGAGAGGCAGGACAAGGGGAAATGCCTTCCCACTGCCAGAGGGCAGGGATAGATGGGATATGGGGAAGGAATTCTTCCCTGTGAGGGTGGTGAGGCCCTGGCTCAGGTTGCCCAGAGAAGCTGTGACTGCTCCATCCTTAGAAGTGTCCAAGGCCAGGTTGGACAGGGCTTGGAGCAACCTGGGCTAGTGGAAGGTGTCCCTGCTCATGACAGGGGGTGGAACTCGATGGGCTTTAAGGTCCTTCCAACCCAAACCATTTGATAATGATGATGGAGTTTGACTGAGTGTCAGTACTTGGAGTCAGGGATAAATTGGTGCAACTCAGGCTTTTCCTGTCATTGCAAATTGGAGCACATGGGTATAAATTCCCTATAGATTTTTTTAATGAGCATAGGTACAGTCCAGAAAAATTTCTATCACTGTAAATGGAGAAGAGTAAACAAGAAAAATAAAAGAAAGCCAACCTCACACTATTACATACACAAGCTCACATTTTTGCTGGGGAAAATGAAACCTGGAGTCTGGATCCATGTCTGTCCTCAAGCAGAGTTTTCTTGGGTTTGCCGACACTGCGGGATGAGACAACTGCAATTTGTCAATCCACCCTTTACAGTAACCAACCTGCTTAATCCCAAATAATCAGGAAATCGCACATTTGGCATATATTACATTAAAATATTTCTTTGTTCTTAGCTGTGCAAAGGGTTTCCTTGAAACACTGAGTCAGAGCCATGGGTAGATGGCAAAGGTGGTTGGATGATGGGATAAAACATGCAGCTTTAAAACCAGGAAATTTTGAGGATGCAACCTTTAGTCTTTGCTTTAAAGATATAAATCCATTTTAATGATGTACCTCACTTTTATTAATTACATATCTTTAAAAACAACACCACTTGTGGGTTTTATCTACCTAAATTTAAATGTAAAGTTCTAACTGGGATTTAGTGACAAAGTGATGTTAACACTTCATTTTAGCACTCAAACCCAGGGATATTAAGGATACAGAATAAACTGGCATTTTCTATCTGTATGACTCATTAGCACTTCAAGTTTCTGCTTGTAGGATATAATGCTTTGTTTCATAATGATACATGTGACAAATTTTGATACTTTAATACACTAGTCTATTCTTCAACAATTACTACAATTAACTTCCTGTGTAGTTAATTCCTTCTCCTCCCATCTTGCAGCCACAAATACTGAAAAAATATTTGTGCTTTTTCCTTTCAGTCCTTTAAAAGGGGTTTGCAGAGGAACAACCCTTAGCTTTGTAACTGGGAGGATTATTTAGACATAAAACTGGAAACCGTGAGGAGCAAACCAAAGGCTGAGAGGGATCCAGTGAAAGCCCCTTTTTGTTGCACAGACTGTGGGTGTGAGGGCAAAGCTTCACTGCTGTGGGGAGGAAAACGGGATGGATGTTCCCAGAAACCTAAAAAGGATGAAATGCACCACCTGATATCTGAGTCTAATGGTTCTCTACAACCAGAAATGCTATCCCTGGCATAATTTCACTAGCCTCAGGGGACAGTAACACTCATTTTTTAGGGGGTCAAGCGGAGCTGCAGAGCTGGACACCTTTGGCCAGGTCACTCTTGATGTGTCTGCAACTAAGTTCCTGCTGCTTTTGTTTCCTTGCTCTTTGAGTTTCTGTGCTACTTTGCAATGTGACTCAGCAAGACACTTCTGTTTTCTGGGGATAATTCCTGTATTGCAACATGATTCCTACCAGATCCTGCTTTGCCCAATCCCGCACAGATTTTTAGGCTTATTGTTTCTCTCCTACATAAAGTCACAGTAAAGTTGTATTGTTTTTCAAACTGAAAGAAGGTAGATTTAGATGAGATATTAGGAAGAAATTCTCTATGAGGGTGGCACTGGCACAGGTTGCCCAGAGAAGCTGTGGATGCCCCATCTCTGGTACTGTGGTCCAGCTGAGAAGAGGCCAAATGCCCTAAGACAGTAGTCATTTCCAGTCTTCCCACGGTTATTTCCATTCTGGGAATTTGTCAAGGACTTAAGGGCATTAATAGGCTCAGCAGTCCCTTGTCCTCTCAGAGATCTGACGTGGTGCAGCTCAGGGGGCTGGAGGTCTTCTTCCCGGAATTATAGAACCATGGGATGGTTTGGGTTGGAAGGGACCTTAAAGCCCATCCAGTCCCACCCCCTGCCATGGGCAGGGACACCTTCCACTAGCCCAGGTTGCTCCAAGCCCTGTCCAACCTGGCCTTGGACACTTCCAGGGATGGGGCAGCCACAGCTTCTCTGGGCAACAAGGAGAAGAGATTTTAATGAGTATGAAATTTTTCTCTCCCTTGAGCTCGACACAAATTCTGCATTTGCAGTTTCCTTTTTTTCCGAGCAAATAATTTGTCTCTCCCAGCTTTCCCACCTGCATGTTTTAAAAAGTTTAAAATGATTTTGTAGCCTCAGAAGTGGGTGGGAAGAGCACAGAGCCTTAACCTCATCCCTGCAGTGGGCGTCAGGAGTGTCACAATGTGCCTCCTCCTGGTGACACATCTGTCCAGGACACCCCACTGTGTGTCTGCACTTCTCATCCCCGGGGTATAATCTTACAGACAGATATTTTTGGGGTCAGAGGTTCCCTAAATGCATCACATATCATTCAGGTCTGACATTTATCATGCTGGATTCTGGAAACAGTTCATAGCCAAGAGTACAATGGTGACTTTTATAATTCAAAGTGACCCGAATCATGACAATATCTTTTACCAGTAGCCATCAATTTTCACTTCCAACAGCTTTCTCCTGCTGTCTATAAAATAACCCAACAAAGGGGGTGAGATATTTCATCCCTCTGAAATTTTCTCACACTCTAGAGATCCTGAAAATAATCCACACTCACCATATTACTCACTGCAAATGACAGCAGAAACTCATTAATTCATCTTGTAAAGAAATACAGGTAAAATTATATTCACTCCTCCTGCTCAGAGAGATGAAGTGATGCAGGAGTCTGGAATGACTCTTGAAATCCAAGATGCTTTTCCTTGCTTTTATATTTTACTGACACAAAGTTGCTTAAATAAATTTCTGTTGTTGCTAATGCCACAACCATTGAGATTTTGGTCTTCTGTGTCACATCCCTTAAGGCAAATCAGTTTCTTTCACAGAATTGTTTGGGTTGGAAAAGTCCTCTGAGATCATCAAGTCCAATCTGTGCCTGATCCCCACCTTGTCACCCAGCCCAGAGCACTGAGTGCCACATCCAGTCCTTCCTTAGACACCTCCAGGGATGGGAACTCCACGCCAAGGCACAACCTTTGAGACACCTTGAATGACTGTGTCTTACCCAGAAGATATTTCCAGTAGGTATCAGTGAAACCAGAACCCAGAAACCTTGAAGCAAAGTGTAAAATGGGTCTCCTGAAATAAAAAAAAAAAAAGAAAAAGAAAAATCCAAATAGACCACTGGGAGTAGAGAGGTGGTATGGAAAAAATCACCCCAAAGCATCTGGCTGTGAAATCAAAATCATGTCAGGAAAGGCTGATTAGTAGTTGTGGTCCCAGGGTGATCCCATTAGAGGTATGATGTTGTTTTGATCTTGATGTATTTTTGTGGAAGAAAAATTATCCAGCAGCAAGGGTGAAATTCCTAATGCAATATTTCATTAAGTCCCCTTAATGAAAGGGATTGGAAAACAGCAGAGTAAAAAAGGACTGTAGAAATACAAATATGTAATGAGGAGCTGACTCCTGCCCTGGAAATGAAAGGGTGACAGCGGAATCCAAGCACTGTCAACTTAAATGAGGCAGTAATGGCTTTGGCTGGTACCTCCGGGGCTTCAGAGAGACTCTCTCAAGATAATTCACTGTTAATTAACTTTCTCTTTCCCCAGAGGATCTCAGTGCCCAGTTGTTTTTAGACTTACCTAGAAAATTGCATTTAATTCTCTTTCCTGAGTTAAAAGTCACTAGTGAGAGGTGAGGGAGAGACCTAGGAATTCTCTGCAACAGTGTGGGCAAGAGTAGGTTGTAAGGGAATTTCTGGGAGTAGAAATGAGCTTGTGCTATGCTGCAGTGATCCAAGACAAAAGTCTATTAACACAACAGACTTATATCTCTCAGAGTATTATCTTTTTCTTTTCCTTTTCCTTGGCTGTAGTACTTTGGGTTTCTTTAAATGATGTTAAAGTCTTGTTTGAGGAACAACCTTTTGGGGACACTTTGTGAGATGGGTGCCCTAGGCTGAGCCCTGGGGATTTGCTGTTTCACATGTCCTTTTCTGTTGGAACTACATTTTGTTTTGTTGGGCTTTTTTGCTTTTTTCTTTAGTACACCATAAGGAATGACATCACTGACATGGATTTTTAGGAAACAGGAGGCAATTTCTCATTTTAAAGCAAATATTGTCCTTGAAAGCAGCCTATGGCCACTGATAAAATGATGCTTCATTGAGTTATCTCCACAAGCACGTGGTAGCAATTGCTGGGGATAAATTACAGATACCAAAGCCTTCCAATGACCAGACTTGGGGTAAAATTAACTTTGTTAATTAGGCCCAACACCAACCTTGCACAGATGCTGCTTTCCCTGATAGCCTGTGCTGTGCATGTGCAATTATTATCTGTCTGCTTGGGGGGAATGGATTCAACCTGAAAGAGGGGAGATTTACACGGGATATTGGGAAGGAATTGTTGGCTGTGAGGGTGGTGAGGCCCTGGCACAGGTTGCCCAGAGAAGCTGTGGCTGCTCCATCCCTGGAAGTGTCCAAGGCCAGGTTGGATGGGGCTTGGAGCAACCTGGGCTAGCGGAAGGTGTCCCTGCCCATGGCAGGGGGTGGGATGAGATTGTCTTTAATATCCCTTCCAATCCAAACCATTTCATGCTTATGTGACTCTTTGAGAGTGGTGAAGAAGTTCCTATCATTCCTGAAGAAAGAAAACCAAGTCACAGCCAAGGGAAATAGATAAATACAAAAACAAAGTAGGAAGAAGTGGATTTTACAGATCACAAATTAAAAATATACAGCTTGAAGTAAAATTTTAGTTAAAGGTGGAAAAGCCCTCAGAGATCATCGAGTCCAACCATTCCCCCAGCACTGCCAAGGCCACCACTAACCCTGTGTCCCCAGGCACAGCAAAGCCAATCCCCCCCTCAAATGTGCTTCCAAAACTGTGTAACCAGAGGGTAATGAGAGCATTTGGGGAGAAAGAAAAAAAATCAAGTGCAAACTGGAAGGCATCAGCAATAAGCCAAATTCTGAGCAAATGAAAGCAGAGTGGTGCAAAGTATTTATAGAAACAAAAGTCTTTCCTAATCCTTTTAGAGCAGGAGCCTGCACAAATTGTTATGTGACATCCACCCAGGCAAAGATTTATCCCTGAAGCAATTGAACTCTGAAGTCACACATATTTAAACTACATCCACATCTTTTTGACACCAGCATCACATACTACAAGTTTAAAGAGCATCTGTCAGATCACTAATCCAGTTATAAATGTATATTAAAAGCCTTTCAGATCGGGACTGGTACATCTCACTTGTTTTTCTGAATAATTTCTTGAATTTTTTAGGTTTCCAGCCTTGTCAGAACTCTGGAGTAAATGTTCAAAACTTAAATGCCCTAAGAAGAGTGTCTCTGAGGTCAAACTTCAGCTGGGAATATTCTCTCAGAAATCTGCTGCAGTGAATCCATCCATCCATCCATCCACTGGTTGTGGGACATAAAATTGGTGCTTCATGTTTGTTTATTTGGGAAAATCAAAAGTGGATTGTTCTTGAAGTTCTCTTTTTGAAATCAGCTGGGCAAGCCCACAGGATTCACCCAATTTTGTATAAAAAACCAGTACTAACCACAGGGCCAGCTGGGATTTGTTCTCATGTGGTTTCCATCTGACCAAGTTACATGAGCCTGGAATCACCTGCTTGGAGAACAGCTCTAATTCCCATTTCCCCCCCAAATCTGGCTTTCTCAATCAAACAATAAGAGGTGTTAAACAGGGAGCTTGTGCTTCCTGCTTCTCTACCAGCTCCTCGCTCAGAGCAACACCAGCCATGGCACAAGCTTGATTTTCAGCTCCCAAGGTCCCTATGGAGCAGTTTTGTGAGGAAATCAGCTTATTTTAGGTGGAAGAGCTGGAAATGGAAGGCTTTGGCAAAGGAAAGATAAGTACGTATGCCTTAATATATTTATAATGTCCTTCTTTCCCTATTTGAAAAGCTTTTTATTAGTAAGAGATGAGCAAAACAGTAGTGAATTGAGTCAATGCACTTTTCAGAACATTCAGTGTATAATTCTTGGTGCAGAATAAACAAGGAACTGTGCTTATTTCAACCTTCCAACCAGGACTAAGAATCTGAAATACTCAGTGGTGTCAGAGGCAGATTTGCTAATGCATTTCTTTATTGGGAATGATTATTATTGACTTTGGGAGTCAGTGGTGGCACAAGTTTCTCTCTGACTCATTTTTAAATTGGAGAAATCTTTGGGTTCTCAATCATATATGAGGAACAAGGACAAAAATATTATTGGCTTCTTATTAAAACCTCTCGCTGTTTATGTATTGATCTCGTAATTTTTGAAACCTTTTGGATTAGAAACACTGTAGAGGCTGGTTTATAAATGTATTCCTCTGACTCCCAGTTTTCCCTCTGCTTTCCATCTGGTGTTATCCTGATCTATGTTCCTGAGCTGAAAACCCAGCCCTTGTCACGAACGTTTAATTTATGTTGTTCTCGTGAGCTGGAGAATTTCACTTTCTGTGATAATTTCAAAAGGCTTTAAAAGATGATTGATCCTTGCTTTAACAGCAATTTTAGAATGTCCCAACTTTATTTCCTAAATAATTGGAAGAGAGGAGTAGAAATTTGAAAGAGCATTTAGGAAAAGTGTCCTTGAATCTTCTCTAAAACTAAATGAAGTGAGACCTTGTGTATTGTTGGGGGTTTATGTGGGTAATTAGTCCTACAATTCTGTTGGCTTTGCTTCAAAAGCTGTAAGGGATTCATGGAGAATTGAGATTAGAATCTGGTTTGTGCTTCACAAGAGGTTTAGATAGATATATAAATTCTTATGAATAATACAGTGCATACTTTAATATATATAATATATAATAGATGATGTATTATAAATGTTACAAGATGATATTATATATAATATGTAATTACATATATATATAATTTTATATTTTTGTATTATATTCTTATATACAATATATATGAGTACCTGGCCTCTCTTGCAAGATGAAAACTTGCCTGAAGTCAAGTGCAAAGCCATCTTTTTAAAACTTGAACACATTTTTTGCAAGACAGGGCGATAAAATGTTCAATATTTCATGTCCCTGTGATTCCCTGTGTCTTTTGTTGTATGTTCTATGGTTCCAATGTTGCTTATGAAATGCCCACAATGCTATGGGAGCTCAGGACCATAAAAATTAACTTTAAGTGTTTTATTTATTGTCATAAACCCCTTTTCCAGACACTCTGTTACTGTCTCCAGAAGGAAGCTGATATATGTTCTTTTCCACCTGTTAATTTAGGGAATTGTGACAGGACACTGTAGGAAGCTGCTGAAACCACATCATGAGCGTGTGACTTGATTTCTGGCTCTGAGTTTGCCCCACTGCACAGAGGCAGCTTCATTTTCTCTCTAGACTTTTAAGGAATTCTAATCTCACTGCAGCTTCCCATGAGTGATTCTGTTAGGTGGTTTTCCAGTGCCCTGGGAATAAATCAGAGTTGTGGGTTTTTTTCCTGGGAGGAGGGCTCTGAGTAGTGTGTGTATGGAATAGTAAAATAACAGATGATGAAGCACCCATTGGGCTGTGGGAGAGTGGCTATGGAGAGTTGGCTCGTTGGATTTCCATGGACTGCAGGGGAAGCCAATCCATCCCCTGACAGCTTCTTCTGGTGTGAGAGGGTGCAAGGGGGCTGAAATTGCCCTAATTCCAGCTCTGGTTGTGGTTTCCACCAGACTTCTTTTTGTTGGTCCATCACAACTGGGCAATACTAAAACAAAGCCTCTGAATGATGTCAGGTTTTATGGGTTTACTGGGTGGAGGAGCCTTTTGAAGAGGGTTGGAGAAGAAGCTGTTGCCCTTCCTCCCTGCACAGAAGGGATTTGCATTCCAAAAAAAATCGAGCCTTGGAGATTTGCCTTCAGTGCTGCTGGTGCTTCTCCAGTCCTGTGTAAGGGCAGGTTAATTACAAAGAAAAACAAGCTTAAAGAAGCTTTCCCAGGGGTTCATCTCATCCTGAACAAGCTTTTAAAAACTGTTCAGCGAGACAGTCGATAGCACCTCATATTTCAGTTTTAAAAGCAGGTGTTTTTGAGTCATCTCAGACTCCATCACCCCCTCAGCCATTTAGACTGTAAACTGAACCAATACCAACTTACTGTCACCATGAAAACAATATGTCAAGGTCTACACTGCCACAGACTGTACAGAATGAAATAAAGTATTATTAAAAGACTGTGCCACCTACTGCAGAGCCTCTAGTGAGGTCCAGCTTCCCTTAAAAACTCCATATAGCTGGAAAATGTCAGGCAAAATCCTGACAGCTTCCTTTGCTGCTTGGTGTTCTGGAATGATTTAAAGCCTGGAATGTGTCTTGCCTGATGGAGAGCAGTATTTGATTAAAAATGTCCTGCAGCACTGGTTCATGACTGTTATTGATAGTGCCATGTAAACAGTGCTTTTTTTTTTTTCCCTCTCATCAGAATCAGGTGCCTTGTTGGAATTTACTTGTGACAACATAACAAAATACTGACACTCGTTCCTCAAAACAATGACAAAAAAAGCTAATAAAGGGCCCTGCAGGTGTCTGCATCCTTTCAGAAGGACTCCTGAAAGGCAAAGTTGGCATGAGTGGTGTTATTTTGGCACCACTCTTTCTCACAGAATCATTGATGGTTTGGGTTGGAAAGGACCTTAAAGACCATCCAGTTCTGATGCTGCCATGGGCAGGGACACCTTCCACTAGCCCAGATTGCTCCAACCTGGCCTTGGACACTTCCAGGGATGGAGCAGCCACAGCTTCTCTGGGCAACCTGTGCCAGGGCCTCACCACCCTCACAGCCAAGATTTCCTTCCCAATATCCCGTCTAAACCTATTTTCTTTTCAGTTTAAAGCCACAGTACCAGTGGTATTGATCTGTATCTCTTGTCTTTTAATATTTTGAGTCTGTAAATCAATGTTAAGCTTGACTAAAATTAGCCTTTTGGTGCCTCTGTGGAGAGATACAGGAGTGTGACAGCCAGACACTGTCCTGCCTCAGGTGAGCAGGAGGAAGGCAAAGCAGAGCTATTTGAATTTACCTTTTTTCCCAGCACAACAGCAAGTGCTGGTTTGCTCTGGGAGGTGGAAGGGGGATTCATCCCTGTCTCCTCTTCCAACATAATTCTTAGTGCTCAAACTGATCATGTTTGCTGTAACTCAGACTAAAGACCTACCACTCCTTTATCACCTATTACAGAGGAAGCATTTTTGCTATTTTGGACCAGTTTTGCCCTGTATCCTGTATTCTGTTTATTGCAGAAGGATGGTGCTGCCTGTTGTGCTTCTGCCATCCCCAACCCCATCATACATTTTACCTCATGCTCTGACGGTATCTCTTGCTGTAAACATTTAGACATAAAATTCTTGTTTGGGTATTTTCCACAGTTGTAAAACCCATCAAGATTCCTGTACTCCCTCCCAGTGTAACAGTTGAAACAGCTTCAGACTGTTTACTGTCAATATGATCTCATGTAATAATATTTTGCTGCCTTTTCACCTCTGGCCCAGGCACCAAAATACAGAAACATCACAAATGGTGAAGGAGTTCACAGTGCTGAAATGTTACTTTCCTTTTTCTGCTTCAGGGCTCTTGATTTTTTTGACGGAAAACAGATCTCTGGTTGAGGAGAAGCACTGGGGAGGGAGAATTTTGTTGGGTTTGCTTTGCTTTACTTCAGCTCAGGTGTGTTGTAAATCTGTGTGTGGGCTCCTAAGGCTCAGCTCACTGTGCTGGGTGATGCCTGCTGGCACTTACCCTGATTTCCTCTAGAAGTACCAAACCTGGGGGTTCCTTTACATCCTACATGACATCCTGGGTGGATATTTGATACCTGGGTAAATCAGATGGCATCAGACAGCAATATCTGGCCAGCAGGACTGACCTCAATGAAGGTTAGGGGAGTAGCACAGTCCTAAAATAAAAACCTGCTTTCCCCAGGGTGGAGAACTGGTTGGGATTTGAACTTTTGGAATCTCTCCAGCTCTTCTGATGCCACATGAATTGCTGAGACAAAAAAAAAAAAAAAACAACAAAAAACCCCAAAAAACTAGCAAAGAAGTTGCTGGATTAGCTCTGGAACATTGAAGTCCCCAGGCAGCTTGTGTGGGGACTCGTTTCTTTTTTGTCTGAGACAAGAATTACTTGATGCATAAAACTATTGATAATGTGGCTGGAGCCAAGGTGAAAGAGCTGGAAAGTGGTGACAAATGACTGTCATAAAAGACCTATTTAGAAAATTCCTCTATCTTCTGATTTTCCAGTTTCCTTAGAAACTAGGATATCTGGAAATTTTGGTACTGATTAGAAAAAGAATGACAGTATTTCTCTGATTTTCTGCCTACTGAATGCAATGCATTGATATGGAGGTCAGGACCTTGCTTCATTCTATCAAAAATATTGCAATGCTTAAAAATCCCTTGTTTGATCTTTTTTTAGTTCAGTTTCTGAAGTGAGTTTCAGAATAGGGGAAGAACATTTCTATATTGGTAACGAAGAAAATCTGTTTTACAGGGCTGGAAAGTCAAGTGTAATACAGTTCCCTCTTACAGATGGGGGTATTTTTTATTTCCATGGAAATATTTCTACAGTTACTTCTATAAAGCTGCTACCTCAGGGTAATTTTCTCTTTATTGAATTCATATTTTTATGCCCCCAGAATGTTTTATTTCATACTGGGAAGCTGAGAGCAAGTAGGAGTGTGCACATGTCTGTGGGCTGTGACAGAAGTCACCTTCTCATGTCTCACCTGCAAAAACAGTGAAAATAGCTCATCTTGATGCAAAATGCTGAGTAAGTTAAAGCCAGAGGGGATGAGAACTTGAAAGGATTTTAAATAGCTCTGAGTTTCAAACACATTAATTGAAAAATCACAATATAGTCCCATTCTGGTAGAGAAGATAATCCTGGAAGTGCAGTGTTATATTGCTGATTTCTGTGTCACGTCCTGTCAGATACAATAATGCTCCCCACATAACACCCAGTGCTAACTGGACAAAAAACTGGGCTTCTGTTCCTACCTCCTGTACTTTCCACTGCCCATCCAGAAGCCCTGGAAGTGTGGGAAGGGAACCTGGCAGGGATTTCACAGCCTTGGGAGGCCAAACCCACCCTCCTTCATCTGGAACTGGCTCCAGTGAGAGAGTGCCCAGCTGATAGAGCAAGAGGAAATGGCCTCAAGCTGCCCCAGGAGAAGTTCAGAGAAAATTTTATCATAGGAAGGTTTTCCAAGTCCTGGCAGGGATTTAAAATGGAGTCCTTGTTCCTGGAAGGATTTAAAAGCCATGTGCATGTGGCACCTGGGGACGTGGGTTAGTGGGGGCCTTGGCAGTGCTTTAGTGGTTGTACTCACTTATCTCAGAGGGCTTTTCCAACCTGAAGGAATCTGGGACTGCAGGAGAGAGGACAAGACACACCTGACTCAAGGCTACCTGGAACTGAACAACACAGATGCCGGAGAGTGAGGGAACCCCCAAGGCCCAGCTCCTTGTTCACACCACTGATTTCATGCCACAAGTGCAATATTTTGGTAAAGAAGCTTGCAGGTTCTGTCATGTCCATCACTTAAAAGTTTTTTAGACACTTGGCTTTCTTCTGTCTGCATAAGCAAGTATTTCTGTTAGTTGGTGAGATGAAGAGGAGTGAATTTCTGTCTCAGGAACATATAAGTGCAACATCTGGAACACCTGGAAGTGTTGATCTGGCAGAGACACTGGAAACCAGGGGCAGGTGTGTTCCTGCAGAGATAGCAGGTTCCTCAGGGATACCAGATTCCTGCAGAGAGACCCCCATGCCTCTGAGTATCACCCCATGTGAGGGGCTGCAGCTGGAGTGGTTCCAAAATCCACTATTTGTCCGTGTGTTGCTCAGTTTTGTTAACACACTTTGTCATGAGATGGCCAAAATAATCTTTGCTGCATCTCTTAGCTGAGTCTAATCCAAACCTGCAATTATACTTTGCTATTAAATATTTTAAGGGAATATAAGCTGAGAACTGTACCCCTTTTTCAGGTAAGAAACATGTTTTCTTTTTTGGGGGGGGAAGGAGCAGCTCTGGAGGAAACATTTTTGTTCAGCCCCCTTTGCACACCTGTTCAATTACTTGTCACTCAAGGAGAAGAGAAAACTTCAGATCTCAAGTCACATAATCACTGCAAAAACCTGTGGGGAGAAACCAAATACCTTGGGAATAGTTGCTGCTGGCCTCTTGTAGGGTTTGAACTGCTGAGAAGAGTTTGAGAGAGATGTCAGTGCCAAGATTAAGAGGAAGTTTCCTGAGGCAAAATACTTGTGGGTCTTAAAATGTTTTCTTTTTCCTTTCAAAAAGTACACTTGTCCAAATGTTTCCCACATGGGCTGAAATTCTAGTTTCTCTAGGACAGTATAATTTCATACCTGGCACCAGAGGGTGAAATACACTTTGGAGATGGGCAGGAGGGGAGAAGTGAACTTTGGAGTCAGATCATCTATAAATCCTGATGTTTTAGCTCAGAAAGCATTCTGACTTTATGCTCCAGTGAGCACTGTTTTAAGAACCTTTGCTTACTTGTTTTCCTCTCTACCTTGGCGTGTTTGAAGTGTCATTATATCTACTTCAGCTCAGTGTTATTCCTCTGTCACTGCAGTAACATCAGAAGTGCCAATCTCAGACAAACAGAGGAGAGGTTTTCAGCCAAACTGCTGCTACAATGCAACTCTTCTTTATTTTTATTTTTCTAACTGTCATTTGGACAGGCTGTATCCTGGAGGGGTGGAAAAAGCAAGGTGTTTTTCTCCACGTGATCTCAGGGACTAGCAAACCCTGAATGGGAAGGTCAGGTGGATTTTCCCACTCCCTGGCTGGGTTGCAGAGGTATGTGCAGCATCCCAGCTCCTCTTAACTCAGGCAACACCAGGGCTGCAGCTGCCTGCATAAAACACAGCTTTGCATGGCTTGCAGGGGAGTTTTGGTTCCCCATCACACCATGATTTTGTTGTAGGATTCTTTGTTTTAAGACAGGCTGGAAGGCTCTGGGTAGTGTAGCAAACTATAGCTTAGTTTGCTAAAGAAAAATAAGAAAGCAAAAAAATACAGAGAAAAATACAGCCTGTGGGTTAATGAAACCTCCAATCCTTGTGAGAGCCTCTGGCAGTGCATAGCTAAAGTGCTTAATCCAGCCTTTGGAAGCAGAGCTCTGCTGTGCAGCACTTGCTGGGCTGATTCTCAAGTCCTGACCTTACAGCATTCCTCCATCCTTCTACTCCCTTCCAGAATTTCCTGTGCTCTTTCACCCCTTCCCTGGACCTCAGTGACCTTTGCTGTCTCTTTATTCTTCATTTCACACTCCTGTGTCCATCAGAGGCTCCTGTAGGCACCAGAGTTTAAACTTTACACCTTCTTGTTCTGGACTGCTCTCCCATTTACCTGAATCTTCTACTGGTGGGTAAATCCTTTATTATACACTTTTAAACACACTGGAGACTTTTTACAAAATTCAGGCACAGAATTTTTGAACTCTTCAGCATCCAAGGGCACTGACATGGGTGCTGCTGTTCCATTATACTCCTGAAATGAGTCTGCTCTCTGAAGAGCTGCTCCCAAGTACACTGTGGCTCTTGGGGTCAACGTGAGAGCCCATTTATCCCCTTAAAACTATGTGGATGATTTTCAGGGGCATTCAGCTCCCCTGGGAGTTATGGCCAAGGTGCCTTGGATGTATAATGAGGTTTTTCTAACAGTATCACTGTCCTTCTGAGTGCCTTTAATATTCTTTTTCTGTTTGATATGAGCCATTTGGGTTTTGTGCCTCATTTCAGCTGATTGATGGCTTAGCTGATAAATTTTGTGTGGTTTTTGTTTATAACATTTATCTGTGAACTAAAGAAAAACTCTTCTGAGTCGATTTTATAATAAGGCTGAAATAGATTTGATGTCTCTTAACAAGACATCCAGGATGGGAAAATCAGCAGGAGTCCTCCTAATTTTTTCATTCCTATACACAGGAACCATACCAGGGGTATAAAATGCAACAATGGGCTTGTAAAAGCCAACTGTTCAGTTCCCTGGATTAACAGGAGAAACCTGAGTGTTCTTCAGTTCACTGGGATGTGAAACAACAGTCAAGTTGTGGGGACCTGGCTGGTGATCTGATCAAACACTGCCCAACCTCCAGGCAGGAACATCACCAGGGGATACAGAACCTCCCATGGACCCAACGTGTTCAGGGTGGGCTGGGAAACAACTCAGCAGTGAAACCTGAGGACAGGGGTCAGTTAGTCCAGGAGAATGGTAAATTCTTGGTGATTTGCCATGGAATAGCTTGGGTTGGAAGGGACCTCAAAGCCCATCCAGTCCCACCCCCCTGCCATGGGCAGGGACACCTTCCACTAGCCCAGGCTGTTCCAAGCCCCATCCAACCCGGCCTTGGACACTTCCAGGGATCCAGGGGCAGCCACAGCTTCTCTGGGCAACCTGTGCCAGGGCCTCCCCACCCTCACATGGAAGGATTCCTTCCCAATATCCCACCTATCCCTGCCCTCTGGCAGTGGGAAACCATTCCTGCTTCTCTTGTCCTCCATCCCTTCCTCCATCCCTTGTCCAAAGTCCCTCTCCAGCTCTCTTGGAGCCTCTTGGAGCCCCTAAAACCCCCTTCCAGTGACTACAGGTCTCCCCAGAGCCTTCTCTTCTCCAGGCTGAACAATCCCAATTTTGCCTACAAGCCTTGAGCTTGGAATTTTGGGAAAACCAGAATTAAACCCAAACTGTTCTGTTGGAGTTGTACTCCATTTACAAGTTCATAAACAAGTTAGAAATATTGAATACTGTCTATAACATTATTCAGAGCATATTTTTCATATCTTGGCCTAAACTCATTTTAATTGATTGAGAGACTCTTTCCATCTGGTCACATCTTGGTGTTAGGCACCCTTAGATGCTGGGAGGAAAAAAGATCCCTGTCCCATCCTGACACTGACAAATTGAGTCCTTTTATTTGCTAGACTTTCAATGAAAGACCTGCCTGACGTTTCCATGAAGGAATGTACTGGCTTCAATATCTTCCTCTAAAAAGGATTTGGAGGAAGCAGCTCCCTGCAGGCAAATTCCCCATCCCTGAGCAGCACCTGCCACTGGGGGAGGAGGAGACCCTGCCCCTGCACAAAAACACCACCTAAACCTCTTTACATTCATAAATATGCCCCCCATTTATTTATGTCTTAGTTTGATGTGCTATGAAAGCTCACTGAGTGTTGAAAATACAGGGGTTTATTTTTTTTTTCAGCCATAATTAAATCAACTCCACAATGTTTTCACATCAGAGGGATCTTCTTTTCTTTCAACCTGGGGAAATGAAACCATCCTTGGCTTCAAGCTGTTCCACAGCTGAGAATGAGAGTGCTCTTAGCCTTAATGAATGCTAACAAGCACCTACAGCTGCTTGAGATTTCCAAGAGAGGAAAATCTCACAGACTAAATCCTCCTTCAAGATGCTTTATGACTTTCAGATGAATATTTTTGCCTTGAAATTCGTCTTGGGCACCACTCCATGTTCACAAAGTTTGTTTGTCTACACTATTTTTGCTTTCAGAATTACCAGAGAATATTTTAACTATGAAGAAGAGGGTTCCTACATCCCTTCCAGTGTGTGTGATTGGCACTTCTGCACTTCCTAGAGAAAAAAAAATTTGCTCTTTAAATTATTTTGGACATGTGTAACACATCAATATAAATGATGAAATAAAACTCTGGGCTTTATTGTTGCAAGTCCTTGCCAAGGAACATTTCTTGGAATGAGTGATGACAACTTCTTTAGAAAAAAGAGGGATGAAGAGTATAATTTACAGAAGGGGTCCCTGTTCCCTGACTCTCCTTTATTGAGGAAAACCAGAAGGTTCTACCCTGTTCAGGTCCTTTCTATACCTGATTCTATCTGCTGAACCCCCTTTGATTAAGGACTTTGATACTCTCCTGTATCTTACAGTGTCCTCTCAGCCTCACCTGTGCTGCTCAGCAATAAACAGCCTAAAAGCATTTTCAACTTGCATGTCTTTAAAACATGGCTGAATAGTCAGCCCAGAATTCACCAGAAGCTACAGATCCTTTTCAGTAACCTCTTCCTTTGATTTCAACAGTGGAAATTATTTCCAGATTAAAAGTACTCACCCTCTGGCTGCTGAAAAATAATTTGAACGCACCCTTGCTTGCAGGATCCTTTCCCATCTGTGGGCATATTTCATTCATTATCTCATATTAAACCCAGAGATGCCACTAAAATCTAATATACTGCACAACATTTTGGCTGTGCAGGGAGCACTGGGATAGTTGTAACAGAAGTGACCTAAAATAGTATTAAAACTTCACTGGTGTGTCCATTTAAATGTGGGTTTGAATGATATCCCTTTGTGTTCTTTTCTCTCCTGCGCAAAGTTTCATTTCCAGAGAACTGCTGGAAAAATAAACCAACTTTATTTTCAATTCCAGGAACTGTGGGCACTTGAGCAGGTCTTAATTTATAAGGCCAGGATTGAGGGATAAAGAGTCAAGGGAGAGAGGGGGATGAGTAACTACCAAGATGGTATCAGTGAGCAAAGGTTAGTGCTGAGAGATGGGGCCCTCTCACCTTCTCATACTCATGAATGACAAATGAAGATGGATTATTATGGATTATCAGTTCTCTTCCCTCTATAGCTTTATTACATCTAACATGCCATGCCTGGAAAATAGCAATTTATGGGCTGAGAAACTTTGTAAGTTAAACTTGTTCCTTGAGGGGTGTGTTTTCCAGGTTGCTCCAGCTTTATAGACACCACAGGTTTGTTTTTCTGGGCCTTTCAGTGTTGTTTCTCTTCAGTGTTCTTGGGGATTTAACAGCAGCATCAAAGCCAACACATAACTTGTGGTATATACCATGACTCTTTTCATTTGCCCTCTTTTGCTGTTGTTTCCTCCCTGCAGACAGACTGTGAAATCTGATAAATACACAGGTTTGTTCTTAAGAGCTTGTTTCTTAAATTCAGGTGGTAAAACATCCATTTAAAATACTGTGTGAAGGCTGCAGCCCTGCTGGCCCAGGTAAGTGTCACATCCCTTGGACTGTGATGTTAAAAATCCTAATCCAGTTACCTGGGTGGAGTGTGTTGAGGGACAGGTGAGGACCTGCTGCTTCACACAGTTCATAGAACCCCAGAATGGTTTGGGCTGGAAGGGACCTTAAAGATCATCCATTTCCATCCCCTGCCATGGGCAGGGTCACCTTAATTACTATGTTTAAGCACTTGTGGTTTTTTATTCAGCAGTGTATCAGTACTGCAGCAACAATCTGGGGTGTTGCAAATGCAGAGGTCTCTATTCTCAGTACTTTTATATTAGTTTAATTTAGGTAGCACTGGATGTGTTTTGATTTTGTTTACTTCTCCCCAAAAGCTGCAAAAGTATCTGGAGAACTTCACAGTCGAAGCAAAAATTGCTCTTGGCTCTCTCTAATCCCTGTTATCTTCTCTTTAAATGAAGGTGGGGAAAGGAAGTTAAGATTAGTGGAGATATTTTGATCCCCATCTGTTTCCCTTAGAGGATAAACATGAAAGACCCCCATTATTGTCATGTTAATTTGTTCACAACTCAATCCAAATCCCACTCAAATCAATGAAAGTTCCTGTTCTCCCCTATTTCCCTTAACTTTCCATAAAACTGGAAGAACACAGAAAGATACAGCAGGAAAACAAGTTTTCAGTCACTATGCTGGACATGCTTCTGCTGGAAAGAGTTCAAAAATCACAGAAAAGCTTGGGAAGAGGCTTGAAAAGTCAGACTAAAATTCTGGGAAGGGATTAATTGAGCTACTGCAAAGTTAGAGATCATGTGGGGGCAGGAGGCTCCCACCTGGGCATTAGACATGTGCCTACTCTGTGTCATCCCCGTGTCATCACTGTGTTTTGCCAATTTGTTCAGCTGCCAGAGCAAATTTTCTTTTTTTTTTTATTGATGAGTTGGATCGTGGAATCTTTGAAAAGTTCGTTTGTTGCCTTAGTAACAAATTTGAAGTTGTCTTTTTCTTGCATTGAACATGTGCTGGCAGAAAGAAGGAATTTTCTTCTTGATTTGCTCCAGCACAGGTTGTTGAAGTATTTCCTGTACAAAATAATGGTGTGCAGAGACCAACACAATTTGGATATATGATCCAGCTGTGATTATTTGGCACTTTATATGAGATGTTTTTCTTCTCTTTGCCCTGACATTTCATATATGAAACCCTGAGATCCATAAGGGGGCCACGGGCAGATAATATCCAGGCTGGACCCCAAAGTCCTTAGGAAATCAAGCTGTGGCTTTATTGTAATTAATATTTTTCTTTGAAGTTCCTGTACTTAAGGTATCATCCATCTTCCACTGGGTTTATTGGCACTGGCAGCTTCCTTGGGCACATCAGGCATTGATGCATCACCCTGTTTTCCAAAAGTCTGGAATCACTTCCCATCATCTCAGTTCCTCTTCAGTGAGTGACAACTGTCTTCACAAATAGTCCCATTTAGCAGATGGGAGATGAATCTGATCCTTAAGATGTGAAAATAGACATGAAAGTAGCCAAAATAACCTGGATTTTTATTGGTGACCAGTGCAGGATCTCCAACACAGGGAAAGGTCCCTCAGCAGAAGCTGAGTTTTTTTCTGAAAATTCCCCTTTAATAAATAATGGTTTTTACTGTTCCTTTAAGTATATTTTTCCATATGGCATCAGAAGTGTGTGTATATATATATATGTATGTATATATATAACTTGGATAATCATAAGAAAAATCTATCAGATGAATCCTGGCACTGGTCAGAAACTTTGGAAACATGGGAAAAAGACTTTTTTTTAAATCCACTGTGTATCTGTATTGTGCCAGATTGATGTTTATTGCTGAATGAAGTTCACTTTTAACTACATACAGTTTTCTTCTGTGCTGCTGATTCTAAGAATTGCTCTTTGCCCTGAAAGCTTAAATTTGAATATTCTAATAGTCACTCTGTGTCTGATGCTTATTCTGAGGCTTTAGTAAGTGGAAATAGATGGAAACTACTTCTTACTGCTATTAATCTCCAGAATCACCCTGTATTTTTCAAGGATTTTTTCTATCAATAGTCTTTCTATCAAAGTCTTGGATACCCCTCTCATGGTCACTGATATGATTACTCTTTCTTATGTCCAGGGGATAATTAATCATGTTAGTAAAGTAATTTTGAGTGCTACCATTCTGTTCTTACTTGAGATGATTTTTTTATCGATATCCTACTGATCAAGAAATATAAGTCAATGTTGCCTTGGTTACCTTTACAAAACACAGCATTTTTACATTTATTTCTCACATTGGGACTGTATAAAATCCCATTTTTCTCTTTGAATCTGTATTTCTAACCATTATTAACCAATAGCTTTGGTAGCTCTGATTGGGGGGCTTTGAAAATCTTGTTGCCTCCTATGCCCTTGTTTTTTAGTTGGTTTTTTTTTGTTTGATTGGTTGTCTGTTTGTTTGTTTGGATTGGGTTTTTGTTTTGTTGTTGTTTTGGAAATTTACCTCTTTTAATACTGGGAATTAACCCAAAAACCTTTTCCAGTGTCTGTACAATCAATCCACCACTCTGCTGTACCCCCTGTGCTCATTTCCAGGGCACCCACAGAGTTGGGGTGTCAATTAGAGCCTTAAAATTAATGTATCATTTCAGTAATGTTTTTAATTTGTTTGGCTTTTTGGTTATCTTTTTTCCTGTGTCTCAAAACAAGGAGGGGAAATACAACATTTCGTTTCATGTAGAATTAGGACAGGTCTCTCTGTCCCTCCCTCTCTGTTTTGCTCTCCCATTCACAGGAAAATAAAACAGAAAAGCCAAGCCAAGGCTGGCAGTGAATTCTAGGAAGGAGCCTGCTGCCCTCTCATGGCTCCCGAGGCAAACAGCCTCAGGAAAATGGGAATAAACACCTGAGAGGATCCCCCTTATTTTCCTAGAAAAATTCTCCTTTTAGGCATAGGAGCAGAACCCAGATGTTCACCTGAACAGGAAGGGATGCCTCAACATCCTGAATTATTGCAGCAAATGCTGTTTTGCAGGGGTTTATTTCCTTATTTCTCGTTCTTCCAAGAGGTTTTGATGTGGTTTGGCACCTGCTTCTCCAGCAGAAGCCCATTAATTGCTGGAGTTCATAGCCCTGAGAGGAATTGGGTCATTCAGGATTTTTTGTGTGTCCAAGGAAGTGTTGGATGGGACTTGGAGCAACCTGGTCTGTGATGATGAGATAAAAAAGTCACTTATCAGGTAAGTGCCTTCCATGGCTTTGGAAGCACCTTTTCCATGTTAAATTGCGAAATAGAAGAGCTCTGGAACTGTCCATCTCCTAAGGAGAGAGCAGTGGACCATCCAGGACAGGGCTGGCCCTGCCAGGCAAATATGTGGGATGAACAACAGGAAGCAAAGTCCAGGTGTCTGTTGGCTGAATTATAAGCTCAGGAGAAGGGATTGTGCATCCTCCCATCAGAGGAAATAAAAAAAGAAGAAAACACAAAAAAGGAAGGATGCAACTTAATCCAACCTTGCGTTAGGTTTTAGGATATCAAAAAGGAATTGGGCTGGCTCTTGCCAACCAGCCATCCTTTGGAATGAATGGAGCTGTGTTCAGTGCACTTATCCTCCTAATGAGGACAAATTCTGGCAGTTTCCCCTCAGGTGAAAAGGGAAAAGCTTGCACTGTCAGCCTGATGCACTCCTGAAAGAAAAATCAAGCTCTCATCTTATCTAAACCCGGGGTAATTCTACACATTCATCACTTGCCAGTAGCTGAAGTGTTGCTTTTCAGCAGGAGCTGTGTCTGAGCAGGTCAAGGGAAGGATCCTGGCTGAAAGATGAATCCCTGCTCCAACATCAGATTCCAGCTCCCAGCTCAATGGGACCAAGGCAGAGTGTGACCAATGTGCTCCTTGCCTTGTGCCCCAGGTCTGAAGGTGGCTCAGAATTGCCAAAACCTGAGCTGGAGTGGAGAGGAACCAGAGGCAGATTATCCAGCAAGGCAAACAGTGGCTCCCATCTGCTCCCCTTTCTTCCTTCTTGTTCTCCCCAGAGGAAAAATCCAAGGCAGTCCCTTGCTCCCATTCCACGCTGACATATCCATAGTGGTTACTCTGACTAAAAAAGTGACTTGTTTTTCTTTGGCTAAATGAATCACTTGAATGCTTCTACGATTATTATTGAACTACAGCTTTTAAAATAATCAAATATAACATGAACTTGATAATACATTCTCACCTCGCTTTCTATAGGGGGACAGGATAAGGAGGCATGGTTTTAAACTAAATACGAAATATTTAAGTTAATCAGGAAGAAAATCTCCCCTGTGAGGGTGGTGAGGCCCTGGCACAGGTTGCCCAGAGAAGCTGTGGCTGCTCCATCCCTTGGAAGTGTCCAAGACCAGGTTGGACAGGGCTTGGAGCAACCTGGGCTAGTGGAAGGTGTCCCTGCCCATGGCAGGAGGTGGAATGAGGTGGGCTTTAAGGTCCCTTCCAATCAAAACCATTCTGTGCTTCTTTTTATGCAAGATCTGTTTTAGCTTTATGGTTCATTCTAAAAGTTTCACACTGGATAAAAGTTACACCGAATGCAGAAACAGTAAAAATGCAAAATAAAGGCAGCTTTTCCTTTGAAACCACAGAAGACCCTCAATACTCAGTAAATTACCAGCCACCTTAATGTTTAGCAGCATCTGAAAACATTTAATAAGACACATTGCAAGCCTCACAGCAGGCAAATGCAATAATTTCTGATGTAGGCACAGCTACTTGACAGCACAGCAGAGGCTGCTTAACTTCACAATTACAGAAAAAAGAGCCAGTGTAGCTTTGCTGTTACCCACAGGCAAAGAGACTCAGTCAATAAAACCAATCCCTGTCCCCCAGGAGCAATTCTGCTAAAGAGTCATCCAGCTCCTGCTATTTAAAAATCACAGCTGGTAAGAGAACTGCCAGAATTAACAATCAATGTTCTAAATCAAGCACAGGATTGCCAACACAGTAATGATTTTTACTATAGAGAATTAAAAATAAATATACCCCTTGCAGCCCTGGGGCAGGTTTGGGTGGTGGGTGAAAGGGAGGAGAGCCTGAAACCAGGATGACCAGGAAAATATTTCATAAAATCCAAGAGTTATTTGGGTTGGAAGTGACCTTAAATCCCATCTTGTTCCACCCCCTGCAATGGGCAGGGACACCTTCCACTATCCCAGGTTGTTCAAAGCCCCATCCAAACTGAATGGAGATGCAAAATCCAGAGGCATCAGGAAGCCAAAGATGAGATGGACATGTAAACTCTTCCAGCAAGTCAACCCACTTCTCCTTAACTGTCTGCAGGGAATTTCTTATATTTCAGTTCATATTTAATACTTATAAAACTTTCAGGGTCTTTCTGCGTAGATTTGGTTGGAAGGCACCTTAAAGCTCATCTTGTTCCACCCCCTGCCACAGGCAGGGACATCTTCCACTATCCCAGGTTGCTCCAAGCCCTGTCCAACCTGGCCTTGGACACTTCCAGGCATGTGGCATCCACAGCTCTCTCTGGGTGACCTATAAATTATAACACCCCCCACTGCACACAGCGCTTTGCTGCGACTGTGCAGGGCTGTCGGGGCGTTTTAGGGAAATGCAGGGTGAAAGGCTGGTGACAGTTCTGTGTGTTCCCTTCTCCCCACGTGCCTCGTGCTCCCCCAGCCGAGGTTGGGTGAGTTCAGCCGTGCAGGGATGTGCAGACCCTCCTGAGGGCACCACGGGGAGCTCTCGCCTTCCTGGGCCTCATCCTCCCCCCTGCTCCATCTCCATGAGCAGCATCTGCCACGCTGACACCCTGGCACGAGGCAGAAAGGGGGCTGGCACAGGGCTGAGAGGATGGTTTTGAGCCTGAGAAGGGAAATCTCGTCCTTAATTTGAAGTAAAACATTCAGACAGAGAATCTCAAGGCAGCCTTGTTAGTCACTTAGAACTTTCAACTCCTATTTAAATTAGATTTCTTAGTGTTATGGTGACTTTGATCTGTAGTTCACATCGAGGCAGGGGAGTTCTTGTTACCCAGTGACTTTCCAGTGCCACGTGTCCCCCCACCAAATATCTGCAGGCAAACAGGAAACCTCCAGGTTCATTTTTAACAGAGCCACGTGCTTCAAACAGGCCCACAAAATCAGGATTTATTTAGTTTTTCAGCTCTTTCATAGGTATTAGTGCTTCAGTGCAACAGAAATTCCCAGGTAGTGGTAAACCACTGCTTTCCAAAGCAGGAATTCTTGCTCCTCCAGCTTTATGACTTTATTTCTCCGTGAGGGCTGCTCTGAGTGTGAGTGTGCTGTGAGATGGATGCTGGCTGGGTCCAACAGTGACAGCTGAACGCTGAAACTGTGTGAAAATTTTTGCAGCCAAAGCAGAACTGGCAAATGTTTGGCTTTTTGCCACTGCAGCACCCAACTGTTTCACTGCAGTGTTTACAGCTCTCACAGGGCTCTGTCAGAACTGCAGAGCAGGTAACATCCCTGGCTTTGCTGACCTCAGGTCTTAGAAACCCTCTCATATTTCTAATTTTTTTCCCCCATTCTGCCCTCATCACCCTGCACATAAGCAGGATGGAAAATCCCCCTGCTTTGATTCCTTGGATAGAGCACAGCTGCACGAAGTGTTGGGTGTTTGTCATCTTGAAACTTTATTTTTTGAGATAAATAGTGAGAAGTCACCTCTTGTATCTTCTCATCCCTTCTACAAAATGCTTTTTTATGTCCACGAGCACCTCTGGTATCACAGGACAGATACCAAGCGTGGCTGTGAAAATCATAATATGAAGGAAAATGAGTCTCTTTTTCCTTTTTAAAGGAACAAAACCAACTCTCCTTGCTGAAGAGGCGAGGGGCAAAGGAGCAGAAGGTGCTGGCCAGTTTTGCACAGTGAACTTCTCCTGGGACACGTGCTCCAAGCATGGTTTTGCACTGTGACATCTGTCCCAAGGTCACATTCATCTGCTCACTGTCCCCTGAGGGAACAGGAAGGGAGATCTCTCACTTCTGTGCAGTTCTAGAGTTGTTTGTCTTTATGTGCATATTAAATACTAATTAAACCAGGCATGGGGATGGTCCCGGCCACAAATCATCACTAATAAACCCCCTCGTTGGGATGTTGTGTCAGGGCAAGGTGACAGCCTGGGTTGTGTGTAGGTGAGGGGACAGGCACACCTGCCCGAGGTGTGGCTTTGCCCTTTGCTCTTGGCAGGAATCAAAGGTCTGTAAATAGCCAGAAACAGGATTTTCCTCATGTTTCTACAAACTAATAACTTGTTGATATTCGACTCCTGTGCTGTTACAGAATTATAGAATTGTTTAGGCAGAAAAAGGCCTCCAACCATTCCCCCAGCACTGCCAAGGCCACCACTAACCCATGTCCCCAAGTGCCACATCCACACAGCTTTTAAATCCTCCCAGGGATGGAGAATCCACCACTGTCTTCTGTGGGCTCTGTCCACAAGTGCTCACACTCCTGCCCACGGACAGGAGCCTCCCCAACTCCCTGTGGTCACCTGGGCAGTTCCACAGGGACCTGCAGGAGAAGATCCTTAAGTAGAGAAAGAACAAAATGAAGCACCAAAATGACCATTTCTCATTATCCCAAGGGATACTTCTGTCTCTTGAGATCCCAAATTACATAAACAACTAAAACACTGTCTTTGATCTTCCTGTTCAGACCCAAAGGGTGAAGCAGAAAGTAGCTAAAAACCAATTTGTTAATTGAACTGCACACACAGTTCAGTTTGTATGCAAATTACTTGTCCACATTAAATAGTCATTTTCCTTTGCACCCTCTTTTCTGTGGTGTCCTTAAAACAGAATGACATCTTTTGGTGCATTTTCAATGGGTCTTTCCTGCTCTTTCTTCTTAGAATAGCTTGCATGGTCATAGAAATATATGATGATGAGAGAAGCAAGGTTCAGGAAAAGGATGAGCAGCATGATCCAATAGGAATATCCATAACTGTGCTTAGATTTGATGTGACTCTGCAGAGAGGTGGAACATCCATGGGCCAGTTCTTCAGACAGGCTGTGAGCTTCTACGTTCACTGGGAAAAGTATCATGGCTATGAGTATGAGGATTCCTAGAAAATAGAAATACAAATATTAGGAGTGAAACCATAGTGATATTTATATAGCTGCTTGTAAAGAGTCTACTTAAATTGGTTAAATGCCTGCAACTGGACAAAATATTTTCCATTAGTGCATTGTAGGGGCATTTATACAATTTTTGTCCCACCTAATAATATCTGCCAGGTGTTTTGAAATAGGCAACAATACCATCTTCTAAAATTACTGGATGCTCACTGATTATTCTTAGCCAAGGCCATTTAATTTAACTTTTTTTCACTGAATTTAGTGCTGATGAGTATAATGTATTCATAGATTGTCTATCTGATATGACCCCAAATCCATGGGGTGGGCAGTGTCACAGCTGGATAAAACCTTGTCTGGGTTCAGGGTTGGCCCAGCTTTGCTCAAGAGCTTAAATTTAGAGACCTCATGTTTTCTCCAAGTCAAATTATTTGATGACTCTGTTTTGAGCCAAAATTCAATGTCTTATATCTGTATCTATTTCTTACAGCCTTCCAAGTGTAAAAGGAGTTCAGTTACTTTGCCATTTAGCTAAATAAGATTTTTACATCCCTGCTTTCATTGTGCTAACAGAGGTGCAATCTCTGAACATGGGTGGAAATAGTTCCATTCCTTTCCTCCAGGTACATCATCCTACACAAGTTCAGGCTGAAACAGGTTCAATTTTTTTTTTTCAGGAGGACTTTCAGGCCATCTGGTAAGAGAATTAGGAACCTCCAAGATAACCTCCCACATCAAATGATGTGTGAGTGTTCATAAAAATACACCCACAGAAAAATAGGCTTCCAGGTCACAGAACTTACAGGGCTGTAAAAAGGAATCACAATCCTCAGCCAGCATGGGGAGTTATTTTCTCACCAATATTTATTTTGGCAGGTCCATGGTCTCCTCTTATGATGAGACAATGATCTGCTTGTCTCAAAAGTGAGTAGTTGTCTGATTGAGGCATTTGTTCCATTTTCTCACTGCATTTCACAGCTGTTTCTGTCTCTATCTTTATAAGATGTGTTAAAAAAGGGGGGAGTTTCATACCCCCACCTGTGCTTGCTATGATTAAAACTAAATTTATCTGTACAATTCCCTTTCTGCCAAGGTCTGATTTTGACGATGGTGCTGCTGGGGACACACCTCCCTCCCATCTTCAGACCTGAAGAGCTTTTGAAGGGTAAAATGCTCTTGCTCAAGTACCCTGTAATCAGATGTCTTAAAAGGAAATTATTCAAGTGCAAACCTATTATTAGAGGGACACATAATCCTCTTGAGACAAATCGAGTGTGAGAGCTGGAGTCATTGCCAGTGCATGACCAGGAGGGCAGGAGGGTGTGTTGGGAGCAGCCAACCAGGTGAACCTGGGGTTGCACTTTCAGGGAGCCCTTTGTCAGGGTTCAGGCTCTAAAGACTCAGTGTCTCTACCTTTTTTTTTTTGTTTTTATGTTTAGGGAATGTTAAAACATACTTTGATCTGTGAAAGTGTTTTTTAGAGAAGGAAATAAAGTTTGCCTTGGCTCGGTCCTTCTAACTGCTGCTCCCCATACATACTATTATATATATATAATTTTACTACTATATAATACAATTTTACTGGTATTTAAAAGGTCTTCTGTGTCACAGAAGACACAGTTAAAAACTAAACCTACTGAACAAAATGCTTTTCCAAGTGTTTTGTTTTCCAGGTATATATCTCTTAATCTTGGAATCAAGTTATTCATCCAAAGGTAGACAGGAAGCAGGATGGGGTGGGATGTGTTACTCACCACATATGGAATTCCAGGTATAGACTCCAATGGGCCCCAGAAATGTCTGGTAGGGATTGCTGACAGCATTGGTGCAGGTAAATCCAGAGCTCAGAAGGGAAGTCAGTAAACTGAGAACCAGAATCACAATAATGGCAACGTTGGTGCTTTTTGTCTTGGTGCTGCTCAGGGAATCTGCAACTGAAATACAGGGGCTCAGCATNCTTGATTGATCTGTAGAGATCAGGATGTAAAGAAACAGTAGGTTTGGGCACAGCACGTGAACCCAAACCCCACATGGTGTGAAGGTAGACAGGGATGAAAAAAGTGCATGTCTGCTACTCCTGCAGGCATAAAAACCTGGGCATTGGCTGGGTGGGAAACTTCTCTTCCTTNTGGATATTAGGGAAAATTTATTCACTGGAAAGGGTGGTCAGGCACTTGAAAAGGCTGCCAGGGCAGTGGTGGAGTCCCCATCCCTGGAAGTGTTCAAAAGACATGTGGATGTGGCACCTGGGGACATGGGTTAGTGGTGCTGGGTTAAAGGTTGGGCTTAATGTTCTTAGAGGTGTTCTCCAATCTTAATGATTTTATGATAATCAGCCTTCCCCTCGTGGTCCAGTGGACTCTGACAAGTTCATGAGTTACTGATGTGGCTGTAACTACAAGCTGATAAACACAGACTTGATTGATCTGTAGAGATCAGGTTCACAGCATGTGAACCCAAACCCCACATGGGGTGAAGGTAGACAGGGATGAAAAAAGTGCATGTCTGCTACTCCTGCAGGAATAAAAACCTCCTGGGCATTGGCTGGGTGGGAAACTTCTCTTCCTTAATACTTCTGTAAAACTTCCTCTTGATGTGGCCAGATAGAAATTTAGTGCCCAAGCTTGACCAGAAAACCATGTTTTCCTCTGCCCTTGTCTGGTAAACTCCATAATTATTTAAAACTGCTCCAGTTGTAGGTTATTCTCTCTTAGCATGGCATCAGTTTCCCTCCCATGGAATAAATTTGACAAGAGGAACAGCTTCTAACGGAATAAAACTCTCTCAGGAAGGGCCAGGTGAATTTGCAGGAATAATGTGGTTAAGCATAGTCATACATGGACAAGTGAGGGGGGTTGAGCTCATATCCTGACTGGGTCTGCCCCCATGCCCTGCAAAAAAAAAAAAATAGTGGAGAAAGAAAGAAAAGAAAGGAGCAACTCCTACTTTGAGATGTTATTGGATGCCCTGAGACTTCTGACTCTGAAGCTCATCATGCTGCACCATCCATCCTTACTGCAGCTTCAGTGTGGTGATGTTCCTTTTCCCATTCCAATTCTCTTTCACCCCTAAATCCACCGAATTTTAAAATTAATTTCTTATGTATGTGGTTTTTGGGATGAGCTGGGCCATTGTGTTCAGGGGTGAAAATCCCTGCCTGCTGCTCCCACCCTGAGCTGAGCAGTTCCTCAACTGCTCAGGGTGAGTGACTCTTAAAACACAGCTCCTTGGATTTTGCTTGGCTTGGACATTTCAATTAAGTCCTGCTCACAGGCACTGTTTCTGTAAAGGAGGGAAGATGAGAGAAATACAAATCTGGGGTATTTTTTCATTATTTTGATGTGATGAAGATTTCAGTGGAAGCTCAGACACCCCCTGTGCANGTTTAAAATTAAGAACAGGGAGTGCATTTGGTGGCCACTGAAGCTGCTGCTCGTGTGGTGCTTGTGCCTGGTGCCCAGGGAGTGACTGCACCTGGCACTCAGTGCCCTGGGCTGGGTGACAAGGTGGGGATTGGGCACAGGGTGGACTCCATGGGCCGGGAGGGCTTGTCCAACCTCAGGGATTCTGTGACTGTATATCCAGTGTTGTGGCTCCCACAGGGCTCAGCTTTGTGGTCACATGGTGGCCCTGGCATTTCTGTTCTCGAGGTCTCCACCTTGGCCACATGCCAAGGAATCAGATCCTGGCCCTTCTCCATTTTGCTCCTGTTTATTACAGTTGATACACACAGGCCATTGCCCTCTGTAGTTTCTGGAGCTGCAGGAGTGTCTGGCCATATGTTCATGGCACATTTTCAACCCCTTCAGGACTGCCATCAATTTTATTGATTTTTTTGCCTCAATCCTTCCAGTCATTCCATAGGTTGCTGATAATAAGAGACACAATATCCTCAAAGTGTAATTGCAATATAGCTGTGTTGAGATACATTATTTTCCTCGTTTCAATTTAAAGATTGAAAAGGCAACTGCAATGTGCCTGTGGCTGTCTGATGTTGTAACAAATACAATGACAATATTTTCCAGCTCTATTCAAATGGGTGTTGTGATAGACAGACATGTGCAGGAAAATTCCCCCTCTATTCTGCTTTTAACACAAAGCCATTACTGCAAAGTGTTCAGGTAGTGCCTAGATGGGAGAAATCATAGCAGGGAAAAAAAGTACTAAAAGCCTCATAAAGAGAAATAAACATAATAAAAAGAAGAGCTATTGGGAAGAAATGAAAAGGAGAACTTCTCTTTCATTTTATGTAATAGTGCAGGTAGAAGTTAATGTCTGTTTGAGGTAAGGATGTGTTATGGAAATCAGCTGTAAATGTAAGCAATTTTCCTACAAGAACAGGAAAGAAGGGCATCCAGGGGCTATCACTCAATTAAATGGAAGTGAGCACGCTGCTGGTTGTACTGGCAGTCAGGCTGCAGCAGCCTGGGCATCACCTCTGATGTATTTCTTGCAGAAGATACAAGTCTGCAGCCAAATCAGCCAGGCTTGTGTAATTTCCCTCTGGCAGCCTCACTTAATTTTATCACTCAGAACATCTCCAGGATTGACTGGCTACACCTATTGCAGCTCCTAATTGATCTTGTTTATCTCTGACAGCGATCAGCAGTTTAGGGGATGTCATTTTATCAGGCTTCAGCTGTTGTAACAGCACAAGGCTAAAGGGTTTAAAGAAAAACTTGTTTTCATGGCAGCAGATTTTTTTTCCCCCCCCTAAATAAAGCAGTCTGTGCAAACTGAAGGATCTGATCTATTTGAGTGGGGTCAATAGTAACCTGCAGCATCTGTGTAAAATAACCTCATTCTAAAATGGAAACAGAGGGCTTTGCGCTGCCCAGGTCTCTCATATTCCTGTGTCTTCATTCTTTCTTTATTTTTTTTTCATCCTAATTCTTATATATTTGGATAGAATTTCCCAAACTTGTACTGACCTGAGTCAGCCTTCCAAGCAGTGCTGATCTGGCAGCTTTTGTGAGCTCTCTGATCAGTTATGACCCATAATGAATTTTTCAATAAAAAAAAAACCAAACAAGTTCAACTGAGCTTCCCCAGTTTTCAGGAGATCCCACAGCACATCTGGAAATTGATTTTCAGGCATTTGTCATGTAATTTAAAAGTTAAAAAGTGAATTGATTCCTCTCTGCTTACAGCAAATTTCAAAGGCTTCCTCACGTGTTGTTGGCCTTGCTGGCTGCAAACAGCTGGATAAATCCTGATGTTCCAGGACTCTCTGGGTGTGCCTCTTCCTGGGCCTTGCTCAACTTCTACATGGACACAGGCAGAGCTGTAAACAAGCTCTTACAGACTGTTACATTCATAGGTGGTTCCTTGCTAGGAGAAATCATTACAACAGCTCATAAAGACTGTGAGGACTTTGGTTATTAAATAACTTTTACATTGTGCCAGACCATTCATCCCCAGAGCCTGGGAAGTGGCTGTTTTGATTTATTGCTCTATTAAGGTTGTTCCTGGCAGTCTGTTTAAGGGACACCCTGACTGGGCAGGTCATGCACAGCACAGTGCAGAAACCATATTCATCTTTAATCTTTACACTCAGAAATTGCTTTAAACGCTGTGGTTTCTACAGGAACAAGTTAAGTTTTTTGAAAAGGCTGTTGCTGACCTTTTGAATGGCCATTAATAAAAACCAACCTGGGCTGTTGCTAACGAATATTTCATCTCCCCAAGCCATCACCTTTGATTTGCCCTTCTATAATTTCCATCCTCCTTTTCTCACACCCAAATATGACAATGCCATTTGAGAAACACACACGGGGTGCACAGCAGGGCCCCCCAGCAAGGACACAGTTGCTGAGTGATGGATCACACTGTGAGTTAAAAGGATGTTTTTAACTCCTCTTAGTGGTGTCTGAAACATTAGAGTGGAGAAAAGCACATTGCTTTATTTCTCCATAAAACAGGAAATCAATTTACATCAGAATCAGCAAAGACATTTACTGCCTTAGGAGGACCTGTCTATGTGAAGTTAAAACACTGTGTATTCAATTCTGTGAGGTACCTTTCCTATTTCAAGTATGTATGGAATAGGATCATAGAATAGAATGGTTTGGACTGAAAAAGACAGTAAAGATCATCTCATTCCAGCCCCTGCCATGGGCAGGGACACCTTCCACTATCCCAGGTTGCTCCAAGCCCTGTCCAACCTGGCCTTGGACACTTCCAGGGATGGGGCAACCACAGCTTCTCTGGGCAACCTGTGCCAGGGCCTGACCACCCTCACAGCCAACAATTCCTTCCATAAATGACAATATAAAACATGACAATAATGCCTAGTATGAAGCCTAACAACCAATTTAACATCAGTTCATCTCCCCTTGTATATAGGGAGGGATGTAGGCAAACCCAACTTTGGACTATTCTTAAAGCATCGCTTTCCTGCAGCAGCTGTGGGAAACAACTCCTGAAACTCACTTGTTTTGTTCATCCCTAAATAATTGGTATGTGAGAACTGAGATAACTTTCTGTAAGTGTTATCTCAGCATTTGATAAATGGTAATGACAAAGCCCTGAACCTGGTGGGAGAAAACCCAACACCACTAAGATGCACATAAACTGTGCAAAAACTTAAACCCTTCACTGATACAAGTGTTGGGTGAGTCTTTTTCATTAATTTTAATTAAAATTGACCTGTTGGTAACAACCAGGTCCTGGGACTGGCCTGTGTGAATCGCTGTACTGACAAAGAGAAGACACAGGCCCTGAATTCCAGCCAACCTGTGTCCTCACCCTGCAATCAGCTCCTCCTGGGAGGACTCCAGGTTTCCCATGGAGCCCAATTAAAATCAGCAAGAGCCTGCCCATGTGGCACAAGGTTTGGGGCTTGAGCCAACTGCCATAGGGTGCTGGAACCATGTAGAAACCATTTTTATTAATGCATATTTACTGTTCTAAAAATAACATGATTGTTCTCATATGACTTTAAGTAAACCAGCTTTAAATGCCTCGTGGTTTTGTGTTTATTACATGACAATCTCAATCCACGCTACATGTTTTGCTGGGAGTGCTGCTGTGTCCAGGTTTTCATGACAACATGAATGTTCCCAAGAAAGCTGGCTTGTGTAACACAGCTGTGCCACCGTGGGAATTTGGGTGCCTGCTTGTACAGGGACAGTTTCTGTGATAAATTAAGCTGGGAAAGATCTGGGAGATGGGAAACACCTGCAGGCTTAGATCTGCTGTGCTCTGCCTTGGTGGCTTTTCTGGGACATCTCACAACAGCCTACCAAAAAAATGAAAATATTTCTTGAAGTATCTTAGAATCCCAGACAGGTTTAGGTTGGAAGGAACTTTAAAGCCCATCCAGTCCCACCCCCTGCCATGGGCAGAGACACCTTCCACTACCCCATGTGGCTCCAAGCCCCATCCAACCTGGCCTTGGACACTTCCAGGGATGGGGGAGCCACAGCTTCTCTGGGCAACCTGTGCCAGTGTTTTACCACTATTAACTGTAAAAAAAATCATTCCTTTACCACTGAAATTGTAAAAAATTTCTTCCTTTTATCTATTTTAATTCTGTATCTCATGTTTTAAAACTGTTTGACCTATTCTTCCAAATTTTTGTTAGGTTTCTTTTGCCTGGCTTTTTTCCCCTCGCACATGTGTCATCAGCATTATTGCTTTGAACGTGGTGTGACAGCAGGACAGATAAAATGAATGCAAACCTTTGATCCTTGCAACAGCTTTCAGGCTTATCTACCTTTGGGTGTTGTTTTACATGTTTTATTCTTTTTCTTTCAGGAGTCTTAAAACCTTTTTCTGCAAAATGATGCTAATTTGGTAGTAGGTGGAAAATGTTTTAAATCAAACAATAAATTTAACATAATGAAATTAAAGGAAATCCTGGAAGATGAATTAGGTTTGTAAATCCCTTAATAAAGTGGTAAGTGTTGCTTTTCTGTTCCTCACGGAAAACTTCTGAAAATGAAAGTCCATTTTACATAAAGTTCCCATTTTTTATTTTTCCCTCGTTCCAAAGGGGACGAGGTAATTATATAGGTGATTAAAATAAGTTGTTATTGTCAAGAATGCTGCAGAATTTCTGTGCTTTTTGGGGGTCTTATTTTATACTACTTAAATCCCCAGACTGTTTTACAGTTGTTCTTGATCTCACTTAAAGTATTATAGTTATAGATGAACATAAGAATGAGCTGCTGGTCCCATGTCACTGGCACAAGCAAGAAGATTTTAGGTTTACATTAGATATTGGGAAGAAATCCTTCCCTGTGAGGATGGGGAGGCCCTGGCCCAGGTTGGGCAGAGAAGCTGTGGCTGCCCCATCCCTGGAAGTGTCCAAGGCCAGGTTGAACAGGGCTTGGAGCAACCTGGGCTAGTGGAAGATGTCCCTGCCCATGGCACGGGGTGGGACTGGCTGAGTTTTAAGGTCCCTTCCAATCCAACCATTCTGTGACTCTCAGAACCATTTCCAGGTGTGACACCACTCACCTTGGAAGGTCTTTTTGGACACCTGAAGTCCTGCTTCAACAAACTGCTCACAGGTGCCCCTGAAGAGTCCGTAGTCGAGGCTGATGGTGACGCTGGTGTCGCTGCGAGAGAAGCGAACCTCGCTGCTCACCCACTGCTGTGTCCCCAGCACCACACAAATCAGCACGAAGGAGGAAACAGAGGTACAAAAAGCAGATGCAAACATGGTTGTTTTCTTCCTGGAAGGCATCTTGGCAGAGATTTTTCCACCAGTTCAGGATATTTTGTTCCCTTTCGTCCAGCTACCATGGGGTTGTTTCCTCCTCCTTGCTGTCTGGGCTCTGTGCTCACAGAGGGTTACCCTGGTAAACTTTAAGTGAACAGCAGTGGTAATAAAAGTGTAAAATAATTGAACTTTGGTCTGGGGAAAAGGTGTTGCCATAGTTACACCACCACCAGCCTGGCAAAGGCTGGTAGGGAACTTTGGCAGATGATTTATGATCCTTGACAAACCAGCACTTCCCAGATCGTGGCTCTGAACTCATCCAGAGCCTCGGCATGTTCCCAGCTCACCTGAGCCCTTCTGGGAGAGTTCTGAGGTTTTTCCTCTTAAAATTCTGATAAACAGGCTGGGAAGATGTTTTTCTAAATCTGTATCTAATGTCTTACGGTAAAAAGTCGTAAAATGTTCCTTCTCTCTTCAAATTCCCAGTTTGCTGCGATCAGACCAACTCTCCCTTTTGTGAGACCTCCTAAATTCTTTACAGTTGTGAAAACACTGGCTTGGTCTTGGGTTTTGGTGGGGTAATGACATTCTATCTCCTGTCCATAGATTATTTTCTAAGAAAAAGCCTTTTTCCTAATTAAATTGTACATATTTTCTCACAATAACCTCTCTTATTATTTTTTTACCTTTTTTTTTTTTTTTGTCAGGAAGGAAACAAATACCTTGAATAGGGATTCATTTCAATGAAGTAGTGGATACGTAAATGGAGCAATCCTGAAGAAAATCTGTTCTGGACTGTAAAGCAAGAGAATATATTAACTTCTTCATCCCAAGTTGACCTAAACGAAGACAAAAGACAGTAAGAAAATTATATCCAACAGAATCTATGTTCCTTAAAAGACTGAAGCCAAATTTCTAGAATTTGAAGTGGGTCCCCATTTTTTGGGGATGAAACCTGAAATATAAATTAATAATCTATTGTCAGGCTAACAGAGAATCCATTAGCTTTTATTTCTATTAGTTACAATGTCATTATTACACATTATACTGAACCCAAGCTCCTGGATGATCCAGAGTTTTTAACTTAACCTTTAGGGGGAAACTAAATAAACCTGTGGAGTTCTTGTCCTGAAGCTTCTCTGGTTTGCACTTTAATGACAGGGAGAGATTTTTGAATTTTTTATGAATTTGAAATGGCAAAGAATTTCTTGGGAGGAGAAAATCCCTGTTCTGCACTGCAGTGTTATTGTACTGTGATTCTTCTGGTTTTATGATTTCTTGATCCAAAACTTTAAAGCACCAATTAGATTTGAAATCAATGTATTTTATTTCTGCTCTTTATATAATATGATTACTTTTTTCAAATTACATAGGATTTAATAATACTTCTGAGGCAATTGCTTTAAAGAATATATACATATAAATTTTAAAGAATACATAAATTTTATTCTAAATAATCTATATTCCTAAATAATCTATAATATATATTTTTAAAAATCTATATAATCTATATATTTAGGAATTTTTATTTTAGTTGCCTTGGTAATAACTTCAAGGGAATTATTTTTCAGCTCCTGCTTGGTGGTTTTCTTTTTCAGTTTCGACAAACTGAGTATCCAAACCTTTAAAAATACCCAATAACAGAGACTAAGAGCAGTGAGGAGCCTGTAGATCCTTTCTGAGCAATCTGACTAAATTTATTTAGTTTTTGGTGACTCAGCTCAAATTGTTATGGCTCAAATCATTGAAATTCTCCTGTGGCTCAGAGAATTGCTCTGTAAATGAGACCATAATTTGCCTTTTTCTTGCCTGTCACCTTGAAGTTTATCTGTTCTCTGCTGAAGCTCCAATTCCTTGTCTCTTTTTTTTCCCCTTCACAGTTACCTGAAAAAACATCACATAACTTGGAATGAAAATTGATGTTTGACATGACAACCTCATCACTTGAGAGAAAGGAGAGACTGGGTTCCTCTGACTCAGAGAAAATATTTCCTGATCAGCACCTTGCAGACTCTGCCCCCCCCCGAACTGACTCAGCCCTGCACAGGAGTCAGACAGAAAAATCAGATTAATTGGTTATGAATCAGATGGGCAGCACAGAGAGTTGGAATCCTTTGCTGTATAAAATCACTCATTGCCCTGTATTTTGAAAGGTAAAATACGTATTTCCCTTCTGTTTATGTGCAAGTCAGCTTGCTTTAAGCAATATAAATATAACATGAAAGCCTTTAAATGCAAACATTTCATATCCATCTATTTTTTAATGTGACAGACACATTCTTAGTTTTAAAATAAATAAATAAATAAATAACATGGTGGTTTGTGGCTTTTCCCACAGCTCCTGAGGGATCAGAGGGGGAGAAATCCTTCTCTGTGAGGGTGGTGAGGCCCTGGCACAGGCTGTCAGCTTGTGGCAGACAAGCTCTGGCTGCCCCATCCCTGGAAGTGTCCATGGCCAGGTTGGAACTGGGCAAGGGGAAGATGTCCCTTCCTATGGCAGGGGGTGGAACTGGATAATCTGTAAGGTCCCTTCCAACTCCAACCATTCCTGGATTCCAGGATGCTGTCTCCCAAGGGATGCTGACTCTGACAGGTAGGATGTGAGTGCTGGCTCACAGGTAATTGCTCTCAGCAGCAGCCAGGGAAATTCAAGGTGAAGCCACTGCAAATTATCTTCTGTTCTGCTGCAACCACAACTTTTGTGATGGTTGCTGGTGGTTTAAATTTTCCATGTTCAGTTTAAATACTTAATTTAAAAACAATTGGCAGGTGGCAGGATGACTTGGCAGTGTGGTTGGCAGGAGGTTTTGCTGATATTTGTTGTTTTCCTTGGGCATGACCCTTGTGGCACAACCTTGTGTACCCACAAAAAAGCCTTTACACCTTTTTTATTTTCCATTTTCCATGTCTAGTTGCAGAGGAGCTCAGCTGCTTCATCCTTCAGCTGCTCTTGGTCCCCAAAAGAGCTGATGAAGCTCCATGGAAGGCAGATGATGTGCAGGATCAGCCCATGGATTGCATGTGTGTATTCCAGGATCAGGCCATGCATTATCAACGTTGCTTTTACCTCTTCTATGATGGATAAATTATAATTAAACCAAACTATTGAAAATTAAGAACAAGATTGATTTCTTTCTCTGGTAGTTTGCAGCCAGAATTCTGGGAGCTGCTGGAAATAGAGACTTGTTTATGCTTTTTGGGCTGGGTGAGGGAGATGGGATAAAGCATCATGAATTTTATTGTAGCTGGAGTTGAAAAATTTGAAGCTCAACTGACCTGCAAAATTACTGCAACAGCTCTTTGGAAAACTGAGAAGGATGTGATCATGATTTTTGTGGATCCCTGCCCGGAGCTGCTCTGAGGTGGGTTTGTACAACTCCATCTTTTGATTTTGGTCTTCTCTTGCTCTGACCTTTTTTTACAGCACTTTTGAAAGACAAAGCAAACACATTGGAAGTGTTGTTTGGATTTCTTCCCAGAAAATGACTTGAATGTCTCAGCTGAGAACTCCATCACGAGATCTTATTGATCTCTGAGCTCTGACGCTGCAGCATTGGTTGGTGTGAGACAGCTGGAATATTGTGCAGCCACCTTGGAGCAGGGTCCTTTCACACCTGCAGTCAGCAGGAACAAGCACTGCTGGTTTCCTTATTGACAGAAAAAAGGTGGAAGATCCCAAAGACACCACACTGGCATCAAGGCAAACACAAGGAGCAAAATCCTGTTTGAAAACGGTGCTGCAAGGACATCCCTCAGTTCACAGCCTGGGAGAGCCTGCTGGGAATGCTCTGGGTTCCTTGGACAAGGGCTTGGAGAGACAGGACAAGGGGGAATGGCTTCCCAGTGCCAGAGGACAGGGATAGGTGGGATATTGGGAAGAAATTCTTCCCTGAGAGGGTGGTGAGGCCCTGGCCCAGGTTGCCCAGAGAAGCTGTGGCTGCCCCATCCCTGGAAGTGTCCAAGGCAGGTTGGAGCTGAACTCCACTAAAGCCTCTAAGATGTCTCAGGTATCATTTTCCTTATTCCAAAAGATGATTGCACAACTATAAAATAAAGTGTTTAAGTGTTAAAATGCTGCTTTCCTTTATGACTAAGTACAAGTTGAGTGGTCACGTACAATTTATTGAACAGTGGGGGGGAAAAAAATCCTCCTGACATTGTAAGAATCATATCAAAATATGGCCTTTGCAATATTTTTACTTTAATAAAATGTGGCTTTGAAGCTGCTTCAAGATTTGTAGTATTTAAAACAAACCCTTGAGGTGGAGATGGAGAGAAGAGCAGGCAGGGCAGGCTTTCATTTATTGCAATTTCCTGTAACAATTATAAAGATATGTAGTTTTGAATACTTAAATCTGTTCCTCTGTTCTCATAATTTTAGATTCCAAATGTAAAAACCTTAGACAAATAGCCCTTTGAAGTCACTAAATTAGCTACTGCTGGGATGTTACACAGCCTCGTGCTTTTGCCCAATTATCCACACTTTAAAGAGTTTTTCTTGTATTTTTAGACCAAGATATATTTGCAATTACAGAAATCACGTCTGTGTCTGTTATTCGCTGTCCTGCCTCTGATTTTCCGACTTTTTCAGCACATTTCCAATTTCTGTTCCAGTATATCAGTAAAAAGACAGACTTACCATGTTGCTACCATGTTGGAATACCCAAAACAAAATTTTGCTGTTCAAATATTGCCTCTTTCCTGTCATTTATTTCCTGAGCTCGAAGCAGAGGAGGCACCTCTTTGTAACAGAGAGTAGCAGAGTAACTGTAATTGCTCAGGGCCAATTTTCCAGCACCTCTGCTGGAACAATGTCACTTCCACGCTGCAAAAGAAGGGATTCAGGTGCTGGGTCCAGCCAGAAGCTGTTGGAGGCCCTGGAGCATCTCTGGCAAATTGGAAATGAGGGTGAAACGGCTGCCAAAGAGCTGACATTTCTGAGAAAGTGTTTGAGTGGTGACGGAAAGAGATGAACAGACAGATGACCAGTGGACTGTGAGGTGGATAGAAGCTGCTGTGGGAACTGTATTGGGCTAAATTTTGGAAATATTTTTGCTACAGAGTTTCAGTCTTTCAGTTTCTTAAATTTATTCTCTCAGTAAGCTTCTACCTTCTGTCGAGGTAGTTGAATTGCTACTAAATTGCTTCAAATCCCACAACAGCTTGGTTTTTCATCCTCTCCCCTTTTTCACTGGCATAAATTCTCTCCAGACCACTGAAAATCAGGTTCAGGACACTTCATTCCTCAGATTCCCAGCTCCTAGACTTTTAATCTGCTTTTCTGGGTAAAACACTAGATGAGAACATCCTCCTATGCTCTTTTTCTCCAGCCAACAACTGAACATAAAACCAGCCTCAGGCTGTTGGCTCCAGCTCATTAGTGTATCCCGAAAAACATAAGTGGCATAAACACAGGCCTAGAGACTCCTGGCTGTGCTGGAAGGAAGCTGAACTAGAAACACTGGTGTGGACTAACAAGGCTAAATTATCAATATCATTATCAATTTAGGACTTGAGTGTGAGGTGTTGGGGCAAGAAAGATTGGATGAAGTTCCTTTTCCAACTTTATTTCACAGTTGTACAATTTTTTTAGATATTCCCCTTCTCTATAGCAAATCTCTTCCCCTCAAATAATCTATTAATAATTATAATGTTCATGTTCTTTGGTGCTTTACTGTACAACTTAGTTTCTCATTTCTTTCTCATGACTAATTAATTTTGGAACCACATTATAATAGTGCTTCTAATTTCTGTGCTAATAAAAAACGTGGTAATTTTTTCTAATATGTGTAATAATTCCATTTACTTTATTGCTGGGATATAAGCAGTGATTTAAATTAATATGAAATTCCTTGCAAATGGTTACTAGGGAGAAAATTGCTGACTTGCAGTCATTTGAGCTACAAAAATGTTCATTAAAACCCAACACCTCCCTGGTGCTGTGCCCACTTGCAGTGCCATGGCTGCTGATAGGATTTTAGCCTCCTCCTAAATTGCAGTTTCCTAGTCAACATGATGCCAAAGGGACATAATTAGGCTCTGATTAAGTTTCCTGCAGAAGACACAAATATTCACAGATGTTCTGATATTTCTGTCCCAATGGGTCTTTCTGTACAACCCTTAATTCTCTGACATCCTTTGGAACACTTAAAATAAACGTGGTTTGCACGGAAATGGGGGTTCTGGAAGTAATGCATGGAATCATTAAGGTTGGAAAAGGCTTTTCAGATCACTTGGATCCCTCCTGGAGGAGGGATTTCTTCTGCTGGGAGACTTTACCTGCTCTGGGAGAGGCACGTTGTGGGGACTGGAGACAAGAGGCAGCAAGATGTGCCTTCAGCCGCCCTGATTCTTGCCTATCCCTCAGTAATCTCCTCCTCCCTGTCCTACTTTTCCACCTGACGTTTCTATTCTGGGTCTCCGTGTCCCGGTTCACGGTCCCGGTGCAGCCCCGGCTCCCGGAGGTCCCGTCGGAGGGGACGGTGGGTACCCAAATCCTCAGGTGTGTCCCTTCCCCCCGCCCCAGGGCAGCGCCACATTAACGGGAGGGGGCGAGCAATGAGGCGAAGGATCTTGGGGGTTGTTTGGTCCCCGCAGCGAACTCCTGGACCCCAAAACGACACGGGGATGCCGGACACGGGGCGGTCCAGCATCGCTCCCGCTGCCCGCGGTGAGCCGGACTCTCCGGAGCCCCGGGAGCCGGGGATGGAGGGAGACGACTCCAGCATTCCCAGAGAGCGGGTGTGGCGCGGGGGGTGCGCGGGGATGTCGCGGCGGTGCCGGTGACAAGGAGCGGAGCCCCAGCGCCGCGTTCCCGCTTCCCGGCGCCGCTCCCGCTGCAATGCCGGCCGTGTCCGCCAGACGGCGCCGCGCGCGCCGCGCCGCCAGCGGGACCGGGAGCGGGAGCGGGATCGGGATCCAAGAAGGGTGGAGGGACACTCGGGATGCCGCGCCCGCAGGTGCCGGGAGAGCCGCGATCCCGCCGGGCGGAGGAGCCAGGGGGGAGCCCCGGGCTGCTCCCGGCACGGAGCGGGGGAACGCGGGGCTGCCCGCGGCCCGCCCTGGCGCCAGCGCTGCGCCCGCCGGGGCGACATCCACCCCGGCGACATCCTCGGGGCGACATCCCCGTAGTGACACCCCTGGCCGGTGCCTCCTCGCCGAGCCAGTGGCACCGGGCGGGTTCGGGCGATGCGGGACGCGCCCGCAGCATCCCCGGGCCGAGGGCGCATCCCTCGGCATCCCCCTTGTTCTGGGAGACAGGGGTGCGTGTTTCGGGCTCTTCCCGGCTCCCGGGATGGAGCTGCCGCGTGAACTTCGCCTTTAAAGCCGTTTATCTTCTATCCATCCCTTGCTGAGGTGAGCGGGGCTGGGGGCACACGCGGTGCTCAGGTGAGCTGAGGGCTGATGTGGCTGTGTACAAACTCTTCGAGTCTCTCTTGGCCAAGACTAGTGTTGTTTACACCTCCTGTGTTTCCATTTGTGCCGTTTATTAGTTTGCTTTCACCAGACTTTTAGCTGTCTCCCATCACTGGATTTTATTTTTCACTTTAATCGTGGTTTGTGGAAAGGGTTAATGGATATTTGCAGTGGTTTTTGTTTGGGAAAGGCTGTCTCCTATTTTTTCTAATTTTTCAGTGAGGTTCCTCTCCATGTGGCTTATTTCCATGGAGTGAAGTGCTTTGCTGTGTATTCAGCTGTGGAGCTGTCTGTGTCTGATTTGGATAGGGGAGAGACTGCTGAGTTGAAAGAAATGACATCTCTTATCGAGCTTGTTTTCCTAAATAATAAGCCTTGAAAACTAGAAATAAAGAAGTTGAGATTTGGAAAAAAATATTTGGTATGTGCATGAAAATCTTTATTTTTGTGTTTTAGGCTTGTAAATGAAAAAAAAAAAGTGAATTCTAATGAAAATTAATGAGATTCAGCTGGAAACTGGGTGTGATTTACAAGAGATTTATATGCAGATATAAAGTGCCAGGAGGCACTTTAAATTTCCATTTAGTTTTGCTGGGGGATAAATGAAACCATTTAAGCCTTGGTGTGGGAAGATGCAGGGTGGTTTGGGGGCACCAACTCGGTCTTGGTCTTGCCCAGGTGGAAGTTGGGCTTTGATGGGAGGAGTCCCTGATGGGGTAACAATGTCTGATTACTGTTGGTGATGGGGTGGGATGGGCTAGTGGGACAACCTGCCTCTGCTCTGTGCTTGGGGTGGGGCACTTGTGAGAGGAGAGGGGGTGACATGGAGTTGGGACAAGTGGAGACTGTCACGGGGAGGTCTCTGAGATGAGCGGGGCTGTGCTGGTGTGGATACAAACCCCATGTGTGGGAGCTCTGCATCAGGGGAGTGAAGAGACTTAAGGTAAAAATGTTTGTTTTCTCAACTGACGGAATCATTCACTTCTTTTAGAAGTGTGGGAGAAGAAGGGAAAGAAAATAAATGAAGGAAACAAAATGGTGTGGGTGTAGTGTTTGATTCCTTTAATTGGCTCTGCCTGTGCTTGCAAATAAAAGACTTGTACAGGAGCTGTGTCACACCAGCCAGCCTTGCTCTGCTGTGACTGGCACGCTCTGTATTCCTGAAATGCACTGAATATGTTCTTCCAAGTCAAAGATAAATCCAAATTCTTAGTTTAAAAGCTTCCTGTGCCCCTGACACCTTTAATAAACCCAGACATCTTTATGTGCTTCAAAGCATTGTGCTGATGCTGTTTGGGCTATGGGCGTTCATCCTCAGCCTGTGAAGTGCAGGTGCAAAGTGGATAATTTTAGCACATTTAGGTCCTAGTCAACTTCTGTATCTTGCTTTCTCTCCTTGTTTCCACCTCACATGTTTATGTTTATCTATCTGTTATCAAGCTCAGTCGAGGTTTTTCACCTCTGAGTTAAGGGCTGACCTTTGACAGGAGAGCTATCTCCAATCCCTGGATTTCCTTGCTGTTATTTTTCTTCCCTCACCCTCTGTTGCGTTCCCAGCTCCTGGTTTATACAACTTGGGTGATGGCAGAAATACACTGTGTGGGCTGAAATTATGGGAACCTGGAAAATGATTGTCTGGGGACTCTGCTGGTTCAAGGTCCATATAAGACCTTCCTCTCCCACCCAAGTTCCTGTCAAGCTGGATCAGAGCTGTGGTCCTTGTGTGCATAGAGTGGGCTCTTGCACATTCCCAGCTGGAAGGTGACAGCAGTGACTTACGGGGATATTGAAGTTTGTTGGTTTTCTGGAGCTGTTGGTTTAGGGGCCAAAGCTGCAGAGCTCTGTTATTGACTGAACTAGTTTTAAAGTGTTACAGGAGTGCTTTGACCAGTGTGTCTGGTGACCTTTTTCTTTGTCATTCAAGAGGTTCTGTGAAGGAAAATGGGTGGACAGGGCTGACAAACTGCTAAATGAAATAGAGCTGGAGGAAAGCAGTGGTACAATTCTGCCTTGTCACAGATGTCCTGAGAAGTCAGGTACACGTGTTATCATGGAAACATGAAAATATTTGGGTTGGAAGGCACCTTAAAGGCCATCCAGTTCCACCCACTGCCATGGGCAGGGACACCTTCCACTAGCCCAGCTTGCTCCAAGCCCCCTCCAACCTGGCCTTGGACACTTTCCAGGGATGGGGCAGCCACAGCTTCTCTGGGCAACCTGTGCCGGGGCCTCACCACCCTCACAGGGAATAATTTCTTCCTAATATCTAATCTAAATTTACCTCCCTTCAGCTTAAAGCCATTCCCCCTTGTCCTGTCACTCCAGGCCCTTGTCAAAAGCCCCTTTCCAGCTCTTCTGTTATCAGGAAAGTGTTTATATAGTTCTTCATGCTTGATGATGCCGTGTAACTTTCTTCAAGGTTTTGGAGCAGGTCAGTTGTACAGCAATGAAGAATAAAAAAGAGCCAAGGCAAGTGTTGAATGTTGTGTAGGGTGAAAACCAGGAAGATCACAAGCAACACTGAATATTTATCGTGCTGATGGGAGCACAGTCCATCCCTCCTCGCTGAGGGAGTGGGAGGTTCTGCAGGAGAAATGGTTCAATTATATAGAGAACCTGAGGATTACGTGGGTCACTCCTTGGAATGATGCTGTCACTGTGTAAATGGGATACTGTATTTCAGTCTCTATCTCCAAAATACTCTTCAGCATAGATTTATGGCAGGGCTGGAGATCCTGTGTCTGAAGGTGGGATCAGAGCACTTGAAGGCCATCAGCAGTGAATTATGATGTTTTAGTGGAAAAAACTTGCCTTTATGTAGCAAGTTAAAGTGAATTACTCTATCTGGGCATACCCTGAAAATGTCCAAGAGTAAGACAGTGAAAACAGATGTTTTTGCTAGAAGGGGCTGTTTTCATCAGTGTCAGGCAGGAATGGACCAGCAGAGCAGTGGTGGCTGATTGTACCATGTGTAAAAAGTGTGGTAAGAACAGCTCAGTGTGATGGCTTTGGTGAATCATCTATGCAGACTCCAGCTCAGTTCCTTGCCCTGAATCCAGCACCCACTGGGATGCTGCAGCTTTCCAGCTGCATCCTTATGCATCCTTCCTGCATCCTTGTGGTCTGGGAAGAGGCAGCAGAGCAGCCAAACCAAGGGCTGCCCTTGGGGTGCCTGCAGTGAGCAGGACTCTTGCTTTATAGGCATTTCATTATTGATCTCTTGATACAGTATTAATGAAAGCAGAATCCCTCAGTAACCCAAAATATAACCTGGTGCCCCGGCACTGAAAGTGTTGTAAATTGGGTTGATACATTATTAAAGAGTCCTGAATTACGTGCTCTCACTGGAGCATCTTTTACGGGTTCCCTGGAGGTGGTGCTCGTTTTATGGGCTGGGAGCTGTCCTAGGGAATGACTGGGATATTGCTTTAACTGATTTGTGATGTGGTGCAGCAGAATTCAGGCTGAATGAGAAGTGGCTGTAGCCACCAGGCTGCTCAGTGCAGCCTTTTAACTGTAATCTTACCTTTTTTTTTCTCATTGTCTGTGTCCTTCTGCACAAGGTTTCATCCTAGTGTTGTTTTTATCCTGACTAATGCGTGTTGTATAATCCCAAATGGGATTCCAAATCATATACGGGTTAATATTTAAGGGGGAAAAAAAGGAAAAAAGTGGCTGTATTTATTCTAAACTCCTTGCTGAAATGTAGATATCTTTTCTGGTTTCTTGTGCAAATATATTTAAAACCTGTGTAAGCCAGAGCTGAATTGAGATGCTGATAAAACAGAGATTAGGAGGAGCTCAGCAGCAGCATTTTGTTGAAGTATTTGTACGGGATTTATTTTTGAGTTATTCACAGTATTTTTAAGGCATGTGTGCAGTGTTGTGCCTTTTAATACTGCAGGTATAATAATTCCACCAGTGACATCCCCTTGGCTGCCCTAATCCTGTGTGTTGTCAGCAGAGGATGCCTCACCCACCACATCTGTCAAGCAGCGTGCTCCAAAAATGCCCTTTTCCCTTCGGCTCCTGGCAGTGATTCAGTGCTGAAGTGGCAAAGTAAAAAAGCTGGTTACAGACATCTGTCTGTGTTCAAAGGTGTTTCCTGGCTAATGGAAGAAATAAAACTGGAAAGAAATTTGCTGGGGTAGTTTGTTGCTTGCAGTGACACCTGACTGTCACTGGAAATGTAGCACAACTCAGTTGTGGATTTTTCTATCACTTTTATCCTCTCTGTAAAAAGACTCAGTCCTGAAAACTTGACTTATCCAAGATTTACTTTCTAATATAAAGTAATAATTTTTGATAGGAATGAGAGATCTGAGTAGGTAAAAGCAAAAAAACAGAACTAAATCAGGTGGAGGTGACATGAGATATAAACTAAAAAAACATATGAGGGATGGAAGTGACAGCTTTTGGATTATTGCTGCTGAGAAGAGGCAGCTCTTTCACCAGGAGAGTGAGGATGCCCCAGCAGCTGGAAGGAGCTGTACCAATAACAGCTGTTCTCTGAAGATAACACACACAAACAGGGATGCAGCAACAGGAATCACCAGGAAGAATGAAGGCTTGGAAAGTCTTAGGGTCAATAGTACTATGAATTTTAAAGAGAGAGCAAATAGCAGATTTACCAGGAAAGAAAGTGAAAAATTTGTTACTTGTCACTTTAAAGAGATGGGGACAAAATAATTAGGTAAGCTGGAGGAGAAACCTCCTCCTTCTAGGTTTTGTTGCTCTGGAGGTACTAGAAAATAATTCAGAATGAATTATCCAGCATGTCATTCATGACAAGATCTTACCCTTTTGAGACCAATGCATTTTGGGTTCCCCAAAGGTTGGATGTTCCTTTAATTGTTGTGGGTTTTGAGTTTTCTCCCTCTTCACTGAAATCAATCTCTTTCACATGAAGTAACTTCTGAAGGAAGCTTGGCTAAAATGGAGCATGGCTGTGGTTCATCACGGTGCCCCTTGTAAGGGACTGATTGAAGAGCAGCAGAGTAATTTTAATTATCACCCAGCATAACCAGACTGGGATGAACTGTGGGAAGAGGATGCTTTTAAACATCCCTTTCCCATGGACGTGTTGTAATGTGGATTGTAAAGTTTGGTTGGTTGTATGGAGTTGGTTCTTCCTGGCTTGTGATCCTGAAACCCAAAGGATGTGGTTTCCCAAGATCTGCTGGTGTCCTGTCTGTGTATTCCCAAGGGTGGGACTGTGCTCCCTGTGCTCCCTCTTCTTTTACCTTGGCATTACCTCCCTTGGTTCTTTTAATGGAATTTTTTATCCCAGACACAAGACAAGTCTGTGTTGAGAGGAACCCCTGTAATCACAACTTGAGCCAATGATGAGAATTGATGGTTAAAGACCCTCCTATTTTCAGTGTATTTGGTAAAGGTTCTGTAAATATTTCCTTACCAAGAGCTGTAATTCTTCAGCTTCAGAGCAGTGTTTACTACTAACCCTTCCTTCACCTTGCCTCCTTCTTTCAGGAAATTCTATTTTACCATCTTTTGCCCTTTAGTCTTGTCATCTTTGCTGTTTGTCCTTGGATGATTATTTTCCTTTGCATCCCTAGCCTTAGTTTCTGCTGGAATATGCTGGACATTTCTTGAGCTACAGGGCTGTGCTTTTCATGAGTATGTGGTATTTTCCTGAGTATTATCATGAGCTATTGATTTAAACAAACCATAAATAAGGTTTGTCCCATGTTCTATGGGTTTAGATGTCTCAGGCACTGAGTCTTTTTAACTTAGCTTTGAGTTTCATGAATGTATTCAATCATGCTGCATAATGTCTAATTTTTAATTACTGTTTAATTACTTGACAATATTAATTTATCTGTAGCTTGTCTTTCTACTAATCTGATACAATTGGGCAAAGTTTGCAAATTGCTACTGAGTGCAGGATTATGCTGAAAGAGCTTTCATATTGCAGGAGAAAAGCCTTTGTGTAAGCAAGTTAAAATGATAGATGCTCTCCCTGTTAAATATAGGGATGAGTTTAAATGGGTTCACGTTATCATTTTGTTTGCAGATGTCAAAAGCTCATTAATTTTAAGTCAAACTACCCGACTTGCTGCTTCAAATGGCTTTTAAATTACACATGTGCTGATCAATCTTGAAAAGCCCAAATTAAAAACTCGGCTCAGGGCACGTTTCAAGGCCACAGATACAACACTTAATTCTAATCTGTTTTTCACAGGCAAACCTCCCACCTCCAGCTCTGCTTCCCGGCAGAACTGGGGGGGAGAGGAAGTTGGAGAGACTTAAATGTTTCTGGGAAGGTGGGGAGGAAAGGAAAAGCTGGAAATGGAGGACTATATTTAAATAATGACCTATTTGCCATACTTAAACTATTAGAAACAGACTTAGGAAGGTATGATGTTGAGGTAATTGGTACTATTATAATGTGGCATTTTTCAAGGAGAAATCTCGAATCCTGGGGTCAGTTTTGGGCCCCTCATGACAAGAAGGACACCGAGGGAAGGGAACAGAGCTGGGGAAGGGTCTGGAGCATCAGAAGCAGCTGAAGGAGCTGGGGGGGCTCAGCCTGGAGAAAAGGAGGCTCAGGGGGGACCTTTGGGCTCTGCAACTCCCTGACAGGAGGGGGTCAGGCTCTGCTCCCAGGGAATGAGGGACAGGATGAGAGGAAACAGCCTCAAGCTCCGCCAGGGGAGGTTTAGGTCGGATATTAGGGAAAGTTTCTTGATCAAAAGGGTTGTCAAGCACTGGAACAGGCTGCCTGGGGAAGCAGTAGTATCACTATCCCTGGAAGTGTTCAAAAAACCTGTGGAGTGGCCCCTGGGGACATGGGTTAGTGATGGGCTTGGCAGTGCTGGGGAATGGTTGAGCTTGGTCTTAGAGGGCTTTTCCAGCCTAAATGATTCTGTGATTCTATCCCACTGGAAGTCCCTCCAAGTTTCACCTGAGCACGACATGGCTTAACCTGGGATACAAAGTGATCTTGGCAATCAGATTCTTCACTTTTTCTGTTTTTAATACCTTTGACTAGTGAACTGCAGAAGTTATTTAGAAGTTGTGTGTGCGTGTAACTTGAGTTCTAAAGTCTACTGAAAAAGCTTGAGAATTGCTGTACTACATCAAACTATTATCCCTTGAAATATGGCCTAATTTATCAGGATCTTCCGAGGAAGGAACCTGAATAATTTCCTTGAAAAATTGCTGAACCCTCGATTCTTTCTCTGTAAACAGTTCTGAAAGCCCTTGTTTTCACTAATTAATACTCTGCAGGATGTTGGTGCTGAACATGTTCTTTAAGGACAGTTTTGCTCTGTTTGCTGTTACTGAAATCAGATTTAAAGACGGACAGACCCTCCCCGAGCTCTTTTCCCCAGGGCACCTCATCCCAAAAGCGGGACTCTGCCATCACTGGGAGTTGTAATCGGAACCAGCTCCGGAGCGTGGGAAAGGAAGGAACTGTCCCGATGGATGCTGTTTGCAGGACTGTGCCCAGCTGTCCAGGGGCCGGGGAAAGGGGGAATGCAATGTTTGGTCAATTTTTCAGCTAGAAATGCATTCACAGCTGTCTGTTGGTTTTCTGAGGTGTGGGATATGCTTTTTGAAAAATTTGTACGTTTTCCTGAATTTACATATATTTGAAACTCTTAAATTCAGTGACTTCCACCGACACTCCTGGTCTCCTAAAGCTGAGTATAAACCAGTGTTGTCTTGTAGTGTGGCACAGCCCCATATCCATCCAGCAGTGCTTTGGGCAACTTTTACCACTTTAAATGACCGTATTATTATGGAAAAACATGTTGCAAAGATGATGGATTTCTGTTGATTCCTTTAACTTATTTATTTCTCCATGTGCTGGTGTGTGCCTGTCCTGCCCTTACTCCGTCCTACTTCTCTCACACCTTGTTGCACCCAAGTAATTAATCTTCTTATCTCTGATTGATCCAGCAGGTTAGATTTTTATTAAGCTGCTTGTCAAATCACAGCTGTCAGTGACTGAGATGTGTGACAGTTACTTCCCCAAGTTACCTGTGCTCCCCTGGAAGTGAATGCCTGAGTTCTCATCCTCATCCCTGTAATAACCATCAGGTTGGTAACAGGAACACTTTCTTTGTAGCAAACACAAAGTAAGGGCCTGATGTGGTTCAAGAGGTTTTCAGGTGTCTGGGTTCTACTACAGAAAATGTCATCTCCTCGTTTACTGCTCTCTGTGGGTGTGTTTTGTGATGGCCAGGAAACAGAGGCTGATGTTTCCTGGTCAGGACAGCAGACCTGCTGATGTGTTGATAGATATCTGGTAGCAGGATTTTTGGAAGGACTCGTTTGAAGACATGCCTTTTAAAAAGTAGTTTTATGGAAAATGTCTGTACTGTCTTTTAAAAATCGTAGAGAAGGACCACAAAAAACTAAAAGACTTGTCTTGCAAAGAATATGTCCTTTTGATAGTACTTCCATGCTTGGGGTCACACGCTCTATTAAAGATGGACAAATTGAAGTCTAAGCATTGGATTCAATGATCTCAGAGGTCTTTTTCAACCTAAATTATTCTGTGATTCTAAGGTCAGTGGGGAATAGGTGCTGTGTTGCACATGGAGCATGAGAGTTAAAATTGGCACTGGGATATTCTGTCTGTCTCCCAATATTGGATTATCCTCTTAACAAGGAGAATAAAAAGCTCTGTAGCCTCTCAGACTAGTCCTGTTCTACAGTGTGTGGGTGTGACCTGGCATTATTTTCCTGGGTTTGGGCCCAGCCCCAGCTGGGGTGGGAAGAGGCTGTGCCCCTTCTGCCAGAGCAGGCTCAGCCCTGGGGCTGCCTCTCCATGGTCACTTGGTGTTTGCACACACAGAATGCTGGGTTTATGTAGATAAGAAATGTGTATTCACACTGACTGCATTTGACACAACTGCTTTTGCCATGATCAGAATGGGAACTTGATGGCTGAGTAAATTTTCAAACTGTTGTATCCATGTGGGAGGCACAGTGTGGTTCACATCAACCTCACTGTCCTGTTCAATGCTGTGTTTTTTTCCCCAAGATTAATGTAATGTATTCATATGTTTTTCAAAAGCAAATTATTTGTGCCTGTCACATGATAAAAGCTTCTAGGAACCTAGATACATTGCTATTTTAATACTGCATGTGTTTCCCAGTGTGTAAACTTGGGGCTGTGAGCTCTCCAGCACACTGAAACTAGAAGGTTGGTTTACTTAAGCTCTGTCTTTATTGTAGGGATAATTTGGACAACCTGTGGCCTTCTGCTCCATACTGAGAGTCCTTCTTGTCACTCTCTCTGAGGGAAGGGAGATGGAGGGATAAACTGGTTGAGTTCCAGTGTTAGGTAATGTATATTTTATATGTCTATTTGTGTCAATACATATATAGAGATTGATTCTTCCCACCAAAAGAAACTTATCAAAGCCAACAGAACAAGACAAAATAGATGAAAATATTTTTACTGTGCTATTTCTAGTACACAAATAACAGCAGTCACCTTATAGACAAAGTACATGGATGGTTTGAATGGGAATGAAGCTAAAGCAAGGTGGGATTTGAAGATTTGATTAGAAGTGAAAATTCAACCTGTTCTTTAATTCTGAGGGGTGGAAGGGACTTGTGTTGGGGAAAGGCAGGATGAAGAGAACCATGGATTCAAGTGAGGTCTGTGGTGATGCCCAGGCCGAGTGGCAGATGGGCAAGGTGATGAAAATCCCACCTAAAGGGCAGGGTCTGAAAAGTGGGAGTGGGTTTGCAAGGTCCTGTCTCTGCTCATCCCCTTCCCAGGATAACCAGGTACATAGGGCAGAAGTTGCAGCTGCTGAGGGTGATGGGCTTTGCATAATTTCTGCTTTGCATAATGAGAACCTATATCCAGAGAACACCTTGCACGTGTATCCTTCTGTGCATAAAAGACTTTGTCAGAAAAGTGATTTTTAGAGCAAGATCTGCCCTCATTTTTTAACGACTTGGATTGGGTTGTGCTGTACCTTTCACTCGGGTAACCTCATTTCCCGACTGCCTTTCATTTCGAGACACTCCGCGGCTTTGATGGCAGTTACTGGAAGTTGCTTCAACGTGCAAGAATGAAACAAAAAAGCTGATTTTTTCAAGAAAATATTGTATTTTTATGGGGTATTTTCTCCTGGTGGTGACACAAGCCCATCTGTTGATGTCTGGTAGGCCCAGCCTTGAGGAACCACAAGCCCCCATTGTGTTGGCCAAGGCGCCGGGTTCTGGAGCTGAACACTGGGGCTATTCATAGGGACTGGTTCAAGGGCTCACAGCAACCTTTATCCCTGCACAGAAACCAGAATTTTCCTCAGGGACAGAAGCAACAAAGCTCAAGGGGGAAAATGAGTGTGTTCAGCACTGATTTGTTTCATGCCGTCAACAGCAAGGCCGGAGCGTAGGGAAGTCCCTCTTCCCTCAGCCAAAGGCAGGTGATAGAAACTTCTGAGCATCTGGGGCTTATGGCTGTGTTTTATATGTGTGAGGTTTATTTTTCTCTTAGTCTCACTAGGTTAGAAGGGCATAATGCTTTTCTTAAAGATCAACCTTTTTATTATCATTTTATTTTAAAAATACTGTATTAATTCTATATATAGAGAGAAATTGTATCTGTGGAATATAAATGAAGCAAAATATTGTGTTCTCAGGTAGAAGGGGAACTTTTTAAGCTGCTTTCAGCATCTCAAAGCAGTAATTACAGTGATACAGCACATAAATACCAGTAGTAGTACTGTATTTGCTGGGAATTGGTGGCACGTCAGAATTTGCCACTTAGGGATTTGCAGCAGTTGAACAGTAGCTAATAAAATTTCCAAGTTATTAAAAAGATTCTGTTAATTTTCAGGGCCAGAAAGAAACAACACTCAGAAAGCACAGAGGCATTTGGGGAATTTGGAACTCCGTGTTTAAGAACTCCCATGGGAACCTCTTAAAACCACCAGGTGTTTTTTAGCTTTTTATGTCTCCCTGGAAACATATAAACAATTGCATCATGTCCCTGCTCTTTGATCAGAGTCTTTACAAACCGTAGCTCTTCTTTAATTGCAACATGGGATGTTTGGTAATAGGAGTTTGGGAAATAGTGGGTACTTAAAATAGCTTCAGACTGAAGTAAATATAGAATCAAATTCTAGTTGTTCTGGGATAGTAAGTACAGGCAGTTGGGAATTGTTGTAGTAAAATTAATTTGAGGATTGCTGGGACAGCACTGCTGGTGTGTTTCTTTAGTTTGGGTTGGTGTTTTTTAAATATTATTTTAATTATGACCAAATTTAAATAATGGAGCAAGATTAATGCTTGTGACAGTTGATGTTGCTGGATCCCAAATATGACATATCTCTGTAGCAAATCCCCGCAGCCCAAGTTGATTCTGAATTGTTTGTCACCTATTAATTTTATTTAATTCTTTTCTCCAATTCATGCAAACACGTATGAAATACATTTATGCTGATGTGTCTTTCTGTAGGAAGAACAGGCAAACAGGGCATGGCCTGTTTATAAATGTCTGGGATGCTAAAATCATTTGTGGGCTTTGTTTCCAAGCAAACAAGTCAGGACAATGGGGAAAGGATATTGTTGTTGGGCCTCTGGGACTCTACCAGTGCATTTGATTTTGAAATAGCCTTTAATATATCTGACCTGGTATCCTGAGCGGTAGAAGAAAATTCCAAGTGGGCAGCTAGGTTTCCTTGTTTTGGAAATGTCTCTGCTGTTGTTGTTTGAGGTTGTCTTGAGTGTCTGTCCAGGAGCTTTTGGCCAGATAGGATCAGATTTAAAATCTGTTTCAGATCTTCTACTTGGATCTGAATGAACAAGGAACCTGGATCCTAGAAGGGACTAAAATTATCTCAATGCCTTGTGATCCAGAGATACAAATCCAAACTATTTCTCCTTTCACATATTAGCAAACAATATTCTGTAGCTGCCTATCAAAATTGGATTTTCAAATGTAGTTTCGTGTTACCTGATGCCCTGGAGCAGGCAGGGACCCCTCGCTCCTGCCAGAAGGAAAGCACTTGAACAGCACTTCAGCAAACCAGTGCAGTTTCATGGTACCTGGGTTTAATTTAGCAGATTTGGGGCATTTTCCAAGGTTGTTTTTACAAGAGAAGGAACAACTGTCTTGCTGGAAATGCTGAGCAGTGGTTATTGTGTGTGGGTGGGCCGTGTCTGGCCGATGTTACGCCTCATTTCGGCTCATCCCTTTGGGGAGACCTTCTCATCATTGATGTCTTCAATAACATTTTTACTGGTAGCATTTAAAAGAAAAATTCTCTTGGTTTTCATTTTCCTTTCACAATGTTTCTGTGCAACAAATGGAACAGATTTATTGCCTGTTCTTGCTGAGTTGACCTCAGTTGCCCGTAGCCCACGAGGACCAGCCAGGAGCCAACTGAGTCTGTGCAGACTCTATTTCAGCAACACTTCTGCTAATCTTGGAATAAAATATTTACTGGTATTGTGGAATAATTCATGCTATTGTGAAAATACCGGTTATATATAAGGATGTGGAGCTGCAGGAGTGAGTCCAGAGGAGACCACAGAGATGCTGCAAGGGCTGGTGCCCCTCTGCTCTGGAGCCAGGCTGGGAGAGCTGGGGGTATTGAGCCTGGAAAAGAAAAGGCTTCAGGGAGACCTTAGAGCCCCTTCCAGTGTCTAAAGGGGCTCCAGGAGAGCTGGAGAGGGACTTTAGACAAGGGCCTGGAGTGACAGGACAAGGGGGAATGGCTTCCTGCTGCCAGAGGGCAGGGAGAGATGGGATATTGGGAAGGAATTCTTGGCTGTGAGGGTGGGGAGGCCCTGGCACAGGTTGCCCAGAGAAGCTGTGGATGCCCACAAGCAACAAAGGCCTCTCTAAGCCAATTGATTTCCAGCTCTGTGGCGTTTATAGCTGAATCCATCTATGGAGGCTCATCTGACTACCAGTTCTTGAGGGAAAAGTTCATCTGAAAGACAGACTCCATAATTTGAGCCTTTTGAAGACAACCAAGTCACAGAGAGTGTTTTCTTATTGGAAAAAGAGGCAGTCTGTGCCAAAAGCTGGGCAAAGCTCACCAGTATTTAAGGAGTGGAAGTGACTGGGGCAGCTGGAGAGGCCATGGAGAGTCAAATCTGTCTTCTGACTTCAAAACCCTGTCATTTGTGGACTTCACTGTGTAAAAATGTGTGTAATGCACTGGAAGTTATGACAGTCTGGAGGTGACAGGAGTCACTGTATTAGTTGTCATCCTCAGCCCTGAGCAACTCTTGGAGAACTCAGAAGATATATCAGTGTCCATTATGTGTTTCAGCTTGGAATTGTAGAACTCCTTCCTCATCAGAATTTGCAAAATAGAGTCCACATGAAATCTTGTATTTTTGTAAGGAGATTGAGCTATTTTCATTTCACCCTCCCACTGGTAGTTTTTGTTTTGCATCTGGATTTCTGGTTGTTTATCCAGTCCTTTGAACACGAACATCTAACGTGCTCCTGGAGCCAGCAGTAATAATGACTCAAGGAGGAATGAAGTTCACCATTTCTTTTGGGATATTTGTATAGAAGAACAGCTGAAATAAGCAAAAACTGATACAAGCTGGAGTTTCTGTCTCCCACATTAGACAAATAGTGGTTCTGGTTTCTACAGAAAGGGATTGGGACAGCAGCATTCAAGTAAAAAGGTCAAATCCCTGTAGCACACATCCAAAATATTCAAATGAAGGAAATGTATAAATGCAAACATGAAATGCTCCCTGAGGGCAGGAACTTTTATTTTTCCCCTCAGTGTTACAGAAAACAAACTTGGAACCAATTTCTGCTCCTTCAGCCATCACTGTGAGTCTCTGGAGGATGCTGTCCTCTTTCCTGCACATTTCCAGCTCTCCCAAGGAACAGTCCTCTCCAGATGGCTCAATATGTGAGGCTGGAAGTTTCTTCTGCACTGAGGCAGAGAAAGAGTTTATTCACATCGTGTTTATTCTTAAAGATAAGGAAGAAAAGGCTGTAAGTGAACTTGGCATCAAAACACATCTATAATGAAAATTGACAGTCATGTGAGGGGAAGTCACATCTCTGTACAGCAACATTAGATGACAAAACAATTACTTGATCTTGCTGATTGATCGTGGGATGGTTGGGGTTGAGGAAAGGCTGGGCTGGGATGAAGATGAAGGCAATACTCCAATGTTTCCTGCTGTTGAGGTATGAGATTGTGAGAAACCCCTTGTGATAAAACTTAGTGCCTCAGAAACGAGGGGATTGTATGTGCTTATCTGGAAGTTACCTTTCTTTCAGGCTGATAACATTCTGAGCAGAGTAAAAATAGAAATTGCCATCCAGCGCCTCGTGTTATCACACTGGGAACAGGCTTTGCCGTGGATGGAAAAATATATTCTTTTAATAATATTTAACACAATCTATCATGTTTCTGAAGTAGAGCTGCGTTATATGGTCTGTGGAAGGGGGAATTGAAGGAAATAACTTGTTCACTCTTATCAGTGATCCCACTGTGTAGATCGTGCTCCCAGTATCCACTGCCTCAGAGCTGAGCCGGCAGCAGGACAGGGAGGGGGTTCATGCTTCTGTTTCCATCACACTGGGCAAAATCCTTCTGAAATCTGTGGAAATCATTATTTTCTGGAGCTGTAGGTGGGATGACTGCAGGACCTACCATTCCCTGGCTCCTGGAGAAGCTGCCTCACTCATCCCAGTTGGTCTTTCTGGCTTGTTTATCTTCCCTTTTGCCCCCAGGGAGCCATTATGGGAAGGAGATTTTTGGACAGGAAAAGTTACAAACTAAACAGAAAAGGCAGACAAAGGCTGAAATAAATGAACTAGTTATGGTGTTGTTTAGTTGGTTTGAGTGAAGGCTGTTGTGGTTATACAAATGTCTTCTTCCAGTAAAAAATTAATAGCTTTCTGCCTGTTCTCAGCTACTTATTCATGCCCCTGAGCTGCCACTCACTGAAGATGTAGAATGTTATTTGTGGGCTGTAAATCACATCAGGGAAATGTTTCCTTCTGGAGGGCTCTTGCTTTTCTAATTTTTTTTTTTTTTCTTTATTTATCTTAAGCCAGGTAGTTTCTTGGCCTGGCTTTCAGCAGGTTATGACAGCACTGGTGGTGATGTGGTGCAGAGCTGCTGAGGGGGTTCTCAGCTGTGGAGGGAGGGGAGAAGAGAGGAAGAGGGGAAAAGAAAGGAGCCTTTGATCTTGGGTATTGTTTTTCTGCTGTTTGTGTTCATGCACGTGCTGCACTTTGTTTTTTCCAGTGCTGTGAGCTGTGCTTGCTTTCAGTGTAATTTGAGAAGAGGATTTCACTATGGCTATGGGGTGTGTTACATGTCTGGGTGTTTTGAATGGCTGTTGGGTGTTTTCCATGGTTATGAGGTGGCTGTGAGGTGCTTTAGATGTCTTTTGGATGTTTTTAGATGGTTATGGGATGACTGTGGGGTGTTTTAGATGGTTCTTGGCTCTTTTAGATGATTTGGGTGTTTTAAATGGCTGTGGGGTGTTTTGGGGGCTGTGGGGTGTTTTAGATGGATGTTGGGTGATTGTGGGGTGTTTTAGATGGTGAAGGGATGTTTTCAATGGCTGTATGTTGGATCTGGGGTATTTTGGATGGTTGTGGAATGGCTGTGGGGTGTTTTAGATGGTGATGAGGTGGCTATGGAGTGTTTTAGATGGCTGCATTGCAACGGGTGGTTGTGTCTTTATAGACAACACACAAAGCCAAAAGTAAAGGAATGGACCAGGAGGAATAATAACCCAGTTATTCCTGACTCAGATGAGGAAAACTGTGCCTATGACAGCAGGGAGGGCTGGGCTGGAGCTGCCCCTTCCTTGGGCAGTGGCAGGAGGTGCCCCAGCCAGCCCTGCCCTTGGGACACATGGGATTGGCATTGCCCAAGCCCCAAATTCTGAGGTCAGTTTGTTGCTTTCCCTGGACATCACTGTCTGAGGGTACTTTTGTACCACTGAGCTTGTTATGTGCTTTTGTACACTGTGCTCCTGTGGTTGTCCCCTTGGCCTCAGTGATCATTCCAGAATGTCATCAAACCCCAATGTTAATTCTGGACGTCGCAGATAAAGTTGTTTTCAAGATGTTTAACACCCCAGATTGATGCAGAGCTGAGTCATCAGGTTTTGCTCCTCTTAATTTCTTAAATATCTACTTAAAGCTCTTTGATAAGAAACACATCTTGGCTGTTAAAGGAAAAAAATCCTATATCCTCTGTGTCCATCTCCTGCAGAATTCCAATTTCTCCTCTGGCACCAGAGGTAGATCCAGAGCTTCTAAAGCAGAACCCAGAAATGTTTGCTGCAAACACACGTCCCTTGTTAACCAGTATTTACATAAAACATGCTGACACCACTTTGGGGAGATTGAGTAGGATGCTTTCTCAGCTGCTGAGATTTGCACACGAGATGGAAGATGTTTTGATTAAAAGAAGGGGTAGGTGAATATTTTTTTCCATTTATTCTCATGTGTCAAAATCAAAGCAGCTTTTCTCCAGGCATTTTGCCCTTTTTTTTTTTTGTTTGTTTGTTTCTTTTTGGTTTTTTGTTCCTCTTGTTCAGTTGTTTGGATTTTTTTTTCCCCTCAAGGTTGGGATTTTTGTAACTTTTTCTTATTGGAAGAATTCAGTTATTTAATGAAATAACTACATGTTAAAATGCCTTTAAGACAGAAATAAACACTATCACTGGGTTTAGATTCCTGTTTATTTTTAGGAGGATTTGTAAATTCATTCTTTTAGTTATTGGAGAGGGAATGGTCAAGTGGGGACAGGCAGAGGGCACCCAGTGAGACCTCACCACTAATGTCATCTTGCTGTAAGAACAACAGTCAAATACTACTTTTGTATTGCATTTTTTACATATTTTTATAATTATTTTATTATAAACTACCAATTTATTGCAGTAATAATGTCTATTTTACTCCTACACATTGTGACTTTTCTAATCTGGGACCATTTCTGTGATAACATTTTATTATGTGGTTCCTTAGTTTATTTTTTGAGCTGTATTTTAAAAGCCTCCTGCCGAGGAGGAGAACTCCAACTTTTTTAATCAGTGTTGAAATGACTTTTTAAAAGCAGTAACCAGAATCTTATCTTTTTGTGTTTCCCCTGCAGTGAGAAAAAACCATTCCCTTTCTAATTTCTTTATTGTTATTTGCTCTGTGTGGGTGTGAGTGCTTCTGGCCACTCAAACTGGAGCAAAATCTTTTTTTAGAAACTAGAGCAGAATTTTCATAATAAACCTGATCTCGTACAGCTCCAGAGCCTCCTTTGGGGGGAAGTGAGGGAAGGAAGCTGGAATTAGGGAGGGTTATAAGCACTGGAACTTCAAGGATCCGTATTCTAAAAACTCTCTGCGGATTTGCTGCTGCTGCCTGGATTAGAAGATCCTTTAATTTGCTTTTAATTAAAATGATTTTCATTTATTCTGGGCCTTTTTCAAAGGTCCCAAGGCACCTCACAAACTTGTGTTGCTGTGTATGAAATGCAAAATCCATATTCATGTGCTGCTGAGGCTTCACGTGGAAGTTAAGGATGAAAAAGAGTTTTACCCTCCTTTTTTCTCTTTGTACTTTTAGAGCCTCAGTTCCCCGTTACAGAGGGAGTTTGAAAGCACTGGAGTTGTACATGTTTGATCTCAATGAGACTGGAGTCCAAAGTGTAAACATTGACCTTCCATAAATAGCTTATCTGGATACTATATTTAAATAGCCAAGGATTTATTTGTGCAACCTCATTCAACTGGAGGGGGAAAAAGGTCACATAGATATCTTTCTCTTCTTTTTTTTGTTTGTTTTTTTGTTTGTTTGTTTGTTTGTTTGTTTTCTTTTCTTTTAAAGGAAGTGTACCTATTGCAGAAAATTCCAAAAGAAAATGATAGATTAAAATGGAAACTGTTGCATAGCTTGTAAGTATAGTTAGGTTATGTTAATTTTCTTTTAAATAGCTGATCTTATTACAGTGTGTTTGGAGTTAAAAAAATCCCCTTTCCTAAAGATAACTTCACCGTGCTACATTTCCCTTGTGTACTCTGGAACTACTCTATCCTCAATAACTACTAAAGAACTGAAGAAATAGGATCATCAGCTGGTAAAAACTCTGGTAAAACAAGGACTTGTGTAGTGGTTTCTTTCTTTTTGGATTACTTGCTGTGGAATTAAACCTGATGATCAGCATGGAAGCCTGAAGGAGTTCAAGGAGTGTGGATAATGTAGTTTCAGGGATAAATTTGATGTCCCAGATGAGCTGATGGTGACAGAGATGTTGCTGAGAGAGCAGGAGGGTGGCAGGAGCAAGGATACACAAATGCTGGATTTTTCCAGAGACTGGAAAAGTTGCTATGTTGGTTTTTGTTTTGGGAGAGAAGCATAAATTTGAGTAGCAGAGATGCTGAGATTTCTTGTCATGCTCCTGTGAGGTGGGGGTTGGTCTCTCCTGCCAAGGAACAAGCCACAGGATATGAGGAGGTGGCCTCAGGTTGTGCCAGGGGAGGTTTAATTTGGATATTAGGGAAAATTTCTGGATAGAAAGGGTTGTTCAGCCCTGGGAAAGGCTGCTCAGGGAAGTGGTGGAGTCCCCATTCGTGGAGGGATTTAAAGCATGTGGATGTGGCACTTGGGGACACGGGTTAGTGGTGGCCTTGGCAGTGCTGGGAATGGTTGGACTCAGTGGGCTCAGATGGCTTTTCCAACCTAAACAATTCCATGATTCTGTGAGTTTAGACAGCTCTGAATTCAGGAAGGCACATTTTGTGAAACCCCACAATCTGCTGGAGGCAGAAGTTCTCTGTGTGCTTTCACATGATGCCGGCAGTTGTGCAAATTCAGGAACTGCTCCATGAGGTTTTAATATCTGGTCATTAAGAGGGAAAAACAGAACAAAGTCCTTAAAAACAATATAGACGTGCTCATTTCATAATAATAAAACTGAAAAAAATGTGTCAAAGGAGAAAACCTTAAGCTTTTGCTTGCTTGCAGAGCATCAGAAATCTCAGTGTTCGAGTTCGGGGAAGCAAAATACCATTTTTGACATTGCACTGTGGTTTGGGGATGTTACACCAGAATTGTGAGCAGCAGATTTTCTCATAATACCAGTTTTGTTTTCTGAATGAATGCAGCAGTGTCTGCTCCTACGGGGGAGTTATTCATGAGGAGTTCACAGAGCTCACCCAGGATCTACGAGGGCAGAGGGCTGCGCTCAGCAGTTTGACTGAGGATGGGATTTTTGAGGGGTTTTTGGAGGTTAACTTTTGAAACATTGTAATCTTTGCATGGATATCTAATGAAAAAGTAAATAAACCCTGCATGATTTCATTTTCTGCAGCAGCTGCAATCCTGTAGCCTGTCCAGGTAGAGTAGGGGTGGTGCTGGTGGAAACTGGTTGAGTAGCAAGAACTGAGTGATCCCAGTGAAGAGACAACTTTGACTTTTAGGATTTCACTCCCTAATCATAGAATCAGAGAATGGTTTGGGTTAAAGCCCAACCAATCCCACCCTCTGCCATGGGCAAGGACATTTTCCACTAGACCAGGCTGCTCCAAGCCCTGTCCAACCTGGGCTTGGACACTTCCAGGGATAAGGCAAAACTTGAGTGATTCAGGTTTGAGGCTTGTGGGTTTGTTTGATTTTCTTCCACCCTTGTTTGCCAAATCCCTTCCCCATCTCATGCTCTTAAGTCAAAACCATAAACTCTCAGTATTATTTTCTGCTGTAACTGATCAATAAGGATGACTGGACACACAAAAGCTTGGATTTGGGACAATATTTTCGAGACACATTGTAAGGCAAACTGCCTCCTAAGGGCAGGTATTCCTCCTCCTCCCTGCTGTGTCCTCTCCTGAAGCAGATTCCTGGTGGTGGAGTCTTTCTTCAGACTTGGAGTGGTTTGTTTCCAGTGAGGAAAGGTTTGGCCTGAGAATTCATGGAAGCTGCAGGAAAACTGTATATTCAAACAGGCCTTTCATTTCTTCCCCCTGCCTTACCCCCACCCTGTGTTTTTAGTGGACTCTTACCTTGAGTGAGAAAGGTGGTTATAACCCTTTTATGGAACCACTGTGTTCCGCTGCTCTGTAAATAATAATAAATGACTGGCTTGGGGTTGTGTTCAACTGAGACCAAGGAACAAGCTGCTGCAGGGTGATTTCTTGTGGAGTTATAGCCCTTTGAAACGATGGACTTGGCGTCAGCCGTCCACACCCAGCTTGATTAAGAGCCAGTTGATGCATTTGTGGTGAAAACCCACAACAGTTGGGCATTTGCAATGAATTTCCAGCCATCTGTATTCCATCTACTGTGTTCCATTGTTTCATCCAGGCACAGATGTTGGAAAAATGACTGAAAGGAGTGATGCAGAGCTCCAGAACAAATTGTTGTTCTCTTTGAAATGAGTATGGTGTCGTCTTGTTTTGGCTCTGGGGAAGTTGGATAAAACGGGCTTCCCAGAGGATCATCAGACACCACAATCTGAAGCTGCATGTGACCCCAAACCCTGTGTGACACCTTGCTGCTCTCCACCCCTTTAGTGTTGCTACCACCCTGTGGCATCGGTGGGAATTAGGATCTCCAGGGAAATGGCATTTGTGTGGCACTGCCCATGGGAGGACAAATGGCATCAGAAGTGCCATCATGTTGGGAATCCAGTTGATGAGTCGTATCCTGTTGTCCTGATGTGCTGCTTGAGTACAAAAGGGTGCAGAGATGCCTGTAAATTATATAGACTTGATGAACAGCCTCATGGGCTTCCCCCAAAACAGTGCTCTGACGTATTTTGAAGGCAAGGGGAATGTTGATGGAGAGGAGATTCCTAGGATAACCCAGGTGGCTGCTGAGGGTTTTGGCCAGGTCAGGTCTGGTGCAGCTCCCCCTCTCTGTTATAATCAGGAGTTTCTCTGTGGGTTTATCTGAAGCTGGATGTGCAGTGAGTGCCTCAGCATTGTTGTCATCTCGTTCGTGCGTGAGAGGAAGTTCCTTAATGAGCACAGAGCAAAAGCCATTTTCATAATTAGTGCTCTCAAATAAATTTATGAAACACTGATGACTTCACTTGGCAATTCCTGGAAAACCTAATCTAAGGCCCAGCTTTCCATAGAAGATTGGCCCAAGCGGTCTCCAGAGCTCTTTGCCAACCTCAGCTCTCCTACGATCAGTTTTAAAATCAGTTGGCATGTTTCTTTCTGGACTTTCAGCCTTTTCAGTAGATAAAATTAGTTAATTTTAGGCAGAAAGAGATGCCTAAAAGAAACCTTGAGGGGAAGAGGGGGGGTGGCACATATAAACTGGATTCAGGGATTTACGTTTTGGGGGCTTTCTGAGGGGAAGTTCTGGAATTTTAATGCAGGGTGAATAACCAGAATATTTGGGATAAATGCAGTTGCACTCCTGTCAGTGAGAAGCTGAGCTGTTTGTGTTCCTGCTCAAGGAGGTGCGTGGCATTTGCGAGTTCGTCTCCCTTGAGTGCTCGAGGCAAACAGTCAAAACATCAGCAATTGCAGTCTGCTGGAATAACTGCAGGTCTTAAAGCATTTTATTTTCATCAAGAAGCAATTTCTGTTGGTTTTCTTTTTAGCATTCAGTACAAGAGTTAGATTTAGTTAATGTAGCCTTGTTTTTGTATTCTGTGTACATCTACAACGTCCTAACAAACATCCTTAGTACATCAAAAACATGCAAAGCCTGACCTCTGAACACAGTGTTTTCTTCCTGTTTATGTTGGCCCTGACCCTTTAAAAAATTATTTATTTTGTGATGCAGATGATTACCAAATAAGTTCACATCTGTAGAAGCTTGTGTGAGGTAGATATTGAAACTTGGCGTGTTCTGCAGGTTCTTGACCTTCCAGGAGATCATTCAGGACTTTAGTGTGATATCATTGTCTTATCACTGGCGACACGTGGGATGAAAATTAAATGAATGAGCTCCAGCAGGGAGCAGACTCTGGAGTCAGATCTGCCCAGCAGCTGTTCCTTGTTTGATCTGTACAAACATGAGAGTGAAGGTCTTTACACATCATTTTCCTCCGGATGCTGTTCAGCCAAGTATTCCTGTGGAACGGCTCTGCCGGAGACCTGGAGATGGGATGAAGTGCAGGTTGGCAGATGGCCCTTGTTTGGAGGTGCAGAGCACAAGGGCAGGAGGCACAAACTGGTTTTGTGAGGAGAAATTGCAACCTGTTCTATGGGGAGAAGAAAATTCCCTGTGAGAGTGGTGTGCAGGAGCCCAGGAGCCCCCCCCAGCACACATCCCCATCAGCCTGGGGCTCAGCAGGAGATTGGGCAGGATGATGCCAAAGGTCCTTCTCAGCCTCAGGTATTCTGTCTCACTGAGTGTTTTTGTCCACCTGAAACCCTCTCCAGGAAGCTGGACATGCAGTTAAGTGACTTGCTACTGTTAATTCTGAATTAAGAAAAAAAAATGCAAAAAATGAGTCCTTGGAATGACTAGGAAGGGAATTCACATCTGTGTGCAACTCCAACTGCACTCGGGTACATACAGCATTATTCTAAAGTGCTGGAAATCCTGACAATTTTTTTGTTATTTTTAATAATTGTGATTAGTCTAAGCAAATGTTTGACTTTTCTGTTCAGAGTCTGTTTTGACAGAATAGTGGGGCTTGTCACAGCAGGTGTTTGTGTGTTTTCTGGGAATTCGCTGTATTAAAACATCCTGTGGTTACAGTCATTCCCTGGAGTATATTTTAAATTAATTCTCATGCAGTGGGTGCACTGTTATGCTTCTGCTTTTAGCCCTGCTCTTAGTGGTGCAATATAGGAAATCAAAACCAAGTCTGTTGATTAAGAGGAAGGTAAAATATTACAATTATATAATGTTTAAATTATCAATGGTTATAAAGACTGTAGGGCAGAGGGAGAGCTCAGCTTACATGTGGAATAGGTTGTTTTCCTGTAATGTAAATCTGATTTGTTGACTTAGTGAAGATAAAGCAACATTATAGTCCATTTTTTATGATTTTAATGAACTAAAGCAGTGAACCTGATCAAAAAATACCAAGTTTCAGTACTGGTCACTCACTACCACCTATCCTTGGGACAAGGTTCATCTTGAGCCACTGTGGTAGTATTTTTATCCAAAATTGTGCTGTTCCTATCCCATTAAACCAGGATGTGCAGCACCAGGAACAGTTTGTAAGGGAAATAAATTATATAACTATAGATTTATGTGGTAGCAATAATACATACATATATATGTGTGTGTATGTGTTTATATATATATGCCTGATCACAGCTCTACATATATGAAGCAGACACACAGTTCTACTCTGGTTTGATTTTTGTGTTGAAAAATAAGCCAGTTCTGGTCAAGTCAGTACAGTGATGTCTTAAAATCCATCTACTCTTGTGTTTTCAGTGATGCATTTTGCATATGTGGCTGAACATCCACTAATTAAACATCTCAGAGTTGTAATAGTCACGAGTCTTTTATGATTTTCTTCTGATCTTTTTGTTGAAGCAGGGAAGGGTTTCCCTTTGCAGAATAGGAGTAGAAACCTCTGCAGGCATCAACTAGAGATGGAAAATGTATTTAGAGTGAGTTAGCCCTTCCTAGAAGGAAAAGGTTGGGAAGCTGCAGAGAAAGTTATGCAGATTAGTTTCAAATGATATCCTGTTGGGGGAATGCTGTTGGTTTAGGAAGGCTGAGGAATGAATCACTGGAATTGCTCCTGAGGGCCCTTTTGGGCAATATTTAGAAAAGTGATTCATTGCCGGTGCTGGGAGGTGGGGGACAGAGCTCTCAGCTGTCACAACCAGCTCCCCTGGGTACAAGATGTGGTTGAACTGACCCCAAAACCTCTGCATTTTGGTCAGAAATCACCTGGTCTGGTAGCACATGGCAACAAAACCTGCCTGGGGAGCTCCTTCCTTTGATCTGTGCTTGCACTTTATAGATAGTTTGGGTTTCTGGCAGCACTGTGAGGAGATCTTTTTACCTACTGAGTTGAGAGATGTCCAGTTCTGTAGCTTTCTTCCCTATTTTTTTTGACCAATTTACGTCAGTCATGATTGAGTGGTGTGAGATCCTTCCCTGAAATCTGATCAGGAAATGTTAACTTTGACCAAAATGAGTATCTTTAAACATGCAGATTTTGTCACCTTCCTGTTTATCCTTTTTCCAGATCCCTGAAGAATGGCATTTCTTTTATTTATGTTGTCCAGGCACCAGCACAGCTCCTCATGAAACATCACTGTGAAAACCAGTAAGTAGTTAGAGCAGAGAGAGGAAAGGGTAGAAAAATAGATTTATCTGCTCACAGCTTCTCACCTGTGTCCCGTGGTTAAAATGCAATGAAATCAAGACCTTAAGTTTTACATTTTATAAAAATTATCTTTTGGATGTGTCCTCCATCAGTGTTATTTATAGTGGACTCAGTTTGGGAAATAAGGAGGAAAAACCCAGTGTTTTGCTGTTCCACCTAAATTAATGGTTTTTTGTCATTACTCACGAAGCAGAAGTTTTGCTTTAGTACCAGAGAATCGAGTTGTGCATTGTTTAAAAATTACTCCCTGCAGGTTCATCTTTCTCTGGCTCAAAGGCACTTTAAAGAAGGCTTTGCCTTATCTCAGTAGCACATCTTGGGAAGTCATTTAGTGAGCAAATTGCCAGTTAATTGCCTTGATCTGCTGTTGAGAAAGATGCTGAAAATGAACTGTTCTTAATCATGATATCAAAATATCAGTTCTGTTCTATTAATTAGCACACTGGGAAATAGGATGTGTTTTTTAAGGAAGCTACTTAAGCTGATCTGGTTTGCTTTTTATTTTTAGTTAATGCCTTTAGTTGGTTCCCTGAAAGAATCAAAGCTCTGGGCCTGTGTGTGTGAGAGGGAAAACAAAGTTTCCAGGATGGAGAGTCGATTATAACACTAAGGATTTTTCCAAAAAGAAATTTTGAGGTATATCTCAGGATTTCATGCAGCTTTGTTGGCTGGAAAGCTTCTGTTCAGACACAGGAGGGTTCATCTCCTAGGATTTTTATGGCATAATTTGCACTTCTCCCACAAATGCAGTTTCCTTTATAGTCTTTACTTGACCTGTGAATAAAAGGTCTCTTGGAAGCCAGTGTGGTTTGATTTTGTAGGTTATTGGGTTTTGTTCTTATTTTGAAGTGCTTTTTTGCAGACTAGGATTGACTTAGTGTTGACCTAAATTTACTTACCGTAAATTTTGTTGGTAATTAGACTTGGCTTTCTGCTCTCCAGAAATGTATCCTTTATTAATATATATCTTTATGCAGCTTAGTTCTGTGAAATGGTCAAAAAGCCAAGAGAGTGAAACAGGTGCAAAATCAGCCTGAAATGAGTTGCAATCCCATTATTTTGTATAATTTGTTTTTCAGCAGCACAACTGTCATTCTTTGGTGGCCTCTCAGGAAAGGAATCTTAAAGAATCTTTGAGAATCATAGACTTGTTAAGGTTTGGAAAGACCTGTAATATCAAGTCTAACTGTTTCCCAGCACTGCCAAGACCACCACTTACCCCTGACCCCAAGTGCCACATCCACATGGCTTTCAAATCCCTCCAGGGATGGGAACTCCACCTCTGCCCTGGGCAGCTGTGCCAGGGATGGATAACCTTTTGGTGAAGAAATTTTCCCTGATATCCAAATTAAACCTCCTGTGGTGCAATCTGAGGTTTCCTCTCATCCCATCCCTTGTTCCCTGGGAGCAGAGCCTGACACCCCCTGGCTCCACCTCTCAGGGAGTTGTAGAGAGTGAGAAGGTCCCCCCTGAGCCTCCTCCTTGAGCAGGAGAGACAAGAATTGAGGATGTGATTATTTTTTGAGAACTGCTCCTGTGCTGCTTCTGATAAGGCTGAGATAAGTTTTATAAGACAGATAACCTGCACATCAATGGCTTGAGCTGGAAAAGCAGATCACAAGCACAAAATGTGCCCCGGGGCAGCTGTTTGTGGCTGATGCCTGATGTGACAGGGAAGGAAGGGATATGTTTCAGACACACTGCAGAGCTGTTGGTAAATGTAGCTTGGTTCTGTTTCTCTCCCTGCAGACGTGTATATATATTTTATTTTATCTTTGCTGTTGAAATGTGTGTGAGACATGGAGAAGCCCTTGGCACCCCAGCAGTGCCTCCTGCCACTGGGATTTCTGGGATTATCCTTACAGGAGTGAGCAGCTCTGCCAGGCATTCTGTGCTTGGAGCTATGTGAGCCAATTATCCTCATTTTCTTCTCTTCATGGAGAGAGATTGACTTGAATCTCACAAAATCAGAGCTAGCCGTTGTCGGTTCTGCAGCTGCCAGAAAGATTTCTGGGCAGCAAATCAGTTCAGCTCTTCCATCTAACAAGGCTTTGAGTTCTTCATGAGTCTTTCTGAGAATCATTAACTCATATCTGCCATTTTTCTGATTTTTTCACTATTAGCAATTGCTACTAATGTCTAAGGAAAAGGCCTTGTGGTTGTTGGTCCCAGAAAACACATGGGTGAACTCTTTCCTCTCCTCTTCCCACCATCCTTTTCAAAATGAGCTGGTGTGGCTTCCCAGGATGCGATTTCCTTGTTTTTCTACATCTAATAGGCTTTAAATTCGCTTGTCATCTCACAAGGTACAACTCTTGGTTCTTTTAAATGCCTGTAAATAGTTTTCTAGAGCCTGCTGAGCTCTGAAAATATAATATGGTTAAAATTATTCTCACTGGGAGATAAAAACCTGGTTGCTTTTTCCAAAGGGACCTGGTTACTTTTTTCCAAAGAGACTTGCTCTGGCAGGTTTGTCTATCTTTTTAAACACAAAATTTCTGTTCTTCCTGTTTGTCAGATGTTTCCCTACATGAATGAAGATGTGGAGATGGGATTTGGAATTTAATCTCCTGCAAATAAGTTGAAGGAACCCACTTCTGGGGGTGAGGAGTGAGGGGCACCCAAGCAATGGAAACAGTGTCCAATCCTGCTCTTGGCAGGGTGGAAAAAGCTGAGCCTCAGTTTCCCGGCCTGGGTTTTCCCATGGCTGGGGGAGGCCTCTGCTGTGGGAATCTGCTGATGGTCCCTTGTAGGGAAGAGGAAAAATTGCAGTAAAAAAAATTCCCTGTGATTTCCCCTTCCCTTCTCCCCCAGTGTTTGCAAGTTGGGTGTGATGAGACTGAGGGCTGTACATGGAATATTTTGTTTACCTGTCCATAAGTAGATTTTCTCTAATATTTCCAGGGATACAAATACCCAGCCAGGTCCTCAGTAGCAGCTCTCTTGGAAAAAAAAAGGTGATTTCACTTTGTTGCAGCTTCAACCAGTCATTGATCGCCCTGAACATTTATTTTCCAGTCACAGGAGGAAAATTTTGATGTTATAATGTGGCCAGAGCCTCTCAGGTTATTCCATTGAATCTATGGGATGAGCACTTATCACATGCTAAAGCAAAATATTCAGCACTCAGGGTTTCCATCACCAGGGTGGGACTATACAAACTGAATGTACTCTATAAAAAGCTCACCCTTTTTTTGGCTGATACATCCTCAAAGACAAGTTTGAGAGGCAGAACATTCAACTGAGCTGAAAAAATGGATCCTTTGGGGTGGTGTTGTTTGCTCCTGGGCATCTCTGCATCAGTTTGGAAGCAGGTAAATAAAAGGAAAATAAAAATAATCAGTTTGTAGATGCAATTTAACAAAGTGCACCTGTATTTCTAAGTGTGTGTTGTCTTTGGGACCACTGAGGGGAAATTCAGATGTTTTGGGTCTTCTGTTTTGCCAGACAGGGATAAGTCTTTCCAAATGGTGCTGGGAGTGCAGGGAGGGACCAGCAGCCCCAGGACTGGGCCAGTCAAAATATATCTAATGTGCAGGTCTTGCTGAACTGTAACTTAATTAGTTTTAGATTGAAGGCCTGAAAATTAATCAGAATTACTTTTATAGGCTGTCCGTTGATTGACTTGGAATAAGCTCTCCAGGAATATTAAATAAAAATTCATATTATGAGGGGAGGACTGTAGAACAGCAAAATGTGAATTCCTTGGAGGAAAGGAGTTGGAATATAATTTGGATCTTCTTCCTTAGTCTCCTGGACCTTTATTTTTTTACCCTAAAATGTACCTGTGTGTGACTTGTCTCTATGAAACTGGTTTTATGGTTTGGGCTTAGAAGGATGGGGGTGGATTTGTGCTTTGAGTGATTGAGGGCTAGAATATACAGGGGAAAAACCAAGATAACGTTCACTGGACCAGGAACCACAGAGAACTAGGGGGGTATTTTAAATAATCACTGCTTTGAAAGTGTCCTTCTTTTAGAGAAATTGATTTGTTACAGTGTGGGAACCAATTACTGCACATTTAAGATGAAAATGCAAAACAAACTGCAGAAGTGACAATATTAGTACGTGTGTGTTTGTAAATTATAGTGCTGGAGATTTTGGTGATGCTGTTTTAAACCTGTTTCATCTGAAAGGGTTATTAAAAGGAAGTCAGGTTGACCGGTTTAGTTTCATATCCTCTGAGGTTAAAAGTGTCATTTGAGTAATTTTAAGGTCTTTCTGTGTGGTTTTGGTTGGATGGGACCTTAAAGCTCATCTCATTCCACCCCCTGCTATGGGCAGGGACACCTTCTACTATCCCAGGTTGCTCCAAGCCCCATCCAGCCTTGAACACTTCCAGGGATGGGGCAGCCACAGCTTCTCTGGGCATCCTGTGTCAGGGCCTCCCCACCCTCACAGGGAGGAATTTATTATCTGTATAATATTCCCTTGTAAAACCCTGAGAGCAGCCAAGCACCGGGCAAGTGTTAGGTCTGGATTAGCAGCCACAGTGTGTGTTGTGTCTGGGACCTTGGGACACCTCAGTGTCCCCATAATCCCTTTGCAGGGAACAGAGTCATTCCCAGCAACCTTGTGGTGCCTTGACTCACGCTCCTCCTGGAGTGTGAAATGTGCTTTTCACCCACCTTTGCCTCTTCCCCCCTAAACACACCCCTGCTTGTGTTTTATCCTCAATGTTTAATGTGAAATAAGTGATCCAAACATGATGCCAGGACCTGCCTGGTCCCCAGCCCTGTGGAGCACAGAGCAGAGTGTGTTTGTGGATCCTTCACGTGAGTCGGGGCCACCAGCAGGTTCTCAGTGGCACCAACAGATGGTTCAGGCAGATGCAGAGCCCTCGCCAGCTTTCTGTGTTCAGAGGATGCCATAGTAGACACTGGGGGAGAAAAAAGCCTCCTTTCTAATTAAAAGCAAACCCAAAAATGTGCTGTTTCAGAAAACAAGTGGTTTTACAACAGGAGGACCTTTCCAAGCCCATGATTTCAGTGGATGCTGCTGGTGCTTGGCACCAAAGGAGCAAGGGCAGGACGTGTTCCTGGCAGACTGTACCATGGTGTGGGCTCTGCTCCTCTGCTGGTTTATTTGTGAAAATAAAGCCTGCAGATTTGGAACTCTGTGTCCTGCACAAATGCTGGGTTTGTATTTGATTTTTAAGCTAACATACTTCCAAAATAGAAATATAATTCTCTTTGATCTTAGGTCCAGGATACAGCTCTGTCCAAAGAGCTATTCCCATGGTAACAAGCCACACTTGAGCAAGGGGTATTTTCCACCCAAAAATATTTTTGGATGGAATTTCAGCATCTCTAAATGTGATGGTCAAATCTACAGCTTTATGTTTCACTCCAAGGAGATTCCAAGTGGGACTGTCCTCTATTTTCTACACATAGTGTCAGACACAGCTGTCAGGGGCTGGTGGGAAAACACTCTGCCATTTTTTTTTAGTTCTGTCCTCAAAGAAAAGCATTCCTTTATGCAGAAATCCAACTTGGAAAGTAAGGAAGAGAAATAAATAATTACAAGAATCCTTTAGAAATTCAAAATGATGTTTTTGTGAGCTGTAAATACAGCTCTCAAAACTCACTTGTGCTAAATATTTGCCAATAGGATGTTTCTATATTATTGCTGTGATTACTGTGCTGTTATTCACATGTAGTTTTTCTTCTGTTCCTTAGTAAATATGTTAAAGAGTACCAATTCTTTTTAATGCCATGTCTTGATAAGAATTTCTAAGGATTTGAGTGCAAACTGGCTGTGGATGTTCAGTGCTTTGCCAGGGATTTAAGATACATGTACATTTTACACAACAATGCCATCAGGAATTCCAGTGATGATTTTGAAAACACATTAAATAATAAAATATCAGTTTATTCTGCGGAAAGTATGACAGCAAATGCATACTGATGCTGACACCAGCTGTCATTGGAAAGCAAACATTCCTTGGGTTGTTTATTCGTAGGCAGCAGGAGCAATGACAGCAGCCCATAGGAAAATCAATAGCTGGATTTTCCATCAGCCACTGCCTCTTGCCAAACTGCTGCTCCTGAGTGATGCTGCCTGCTAATTAGTGCTGTCAGCATCTGAGCAAAAGGGAAAGGAGATTGTGAGGGTGGTGAAGCCCTGGCACAGGTTGCCCAGAGAAGCTGTGTCTGCCCCATCCCTGGAAGTGTCCAAGGCCAGGTTGGATGGACCTTGGAGCAACCTGGGATAATGGAAGGTGTCCCTGACCAGGGCAGGGGGGTAGAATGGGATGAGCTTTAAGGTCCCATCCAACCCTAAACCATTCTGTGATTGTGTATTAGAAGCAGATGTGTCCTGTCCCAATATGCTGCTCCCATGGGATCCAGGCAGATTTGCCTTCCTCAATATCTGAGGGGAGACCTCATTGCAGTTACACCTTCCTCGTGAGGGGAGGAGGAGGAGCAGGTGCTGATCTCTGCTCTGTGTGGACCGGGGACAGGACCCCAGGGAATGGCCTGCAGCTGTGTCAGGAAGGTTGATGTTGGATATTAGAAAAAGGTTCTTCCCCCAGAGGGTGTCTGGGCACTGAACAGGCTCCCCAGGGCAGTGGGCACAGCACCAAGGCTGACAGAGCTCAAGGTGTATTTGGATGATGCTCTGGGGCACCTGGTGTGACTTTTTGGAATGGGCCTGTGCAGGGCCAGGAGTTGGACTGGGTGATCCTTGTGTGTCCCTTCCTACTTGGCATATTCTGTGATTCCATGATTTTCCTCCCTCATGGTTTGGGGAAGAAATCTCCTCATCCTTTGATTTATTTTCCATCCTATTTTCCCAGGTACCATATATCCAGATCCTCTTCCTTCCCTCTGAGTGATGCTTTATTGCTTTAAATTTAATTCTTGAAATTATTTGCTTATTAAATGTTGCATTGCCATTTTCTGATTGAAGTCCAGCCCCTACCAACCTTTCTTATCTTCTTCAAGAATTTAAGTTTAGNTCAAGAATAGAAGAGAAGGGCCTACAAGGGCTTTTTTCATGATAAGCAATGGCAAACTGGGACCTTTTGGTGTCATCTGCTGCTGCTGCTGCTGCTGCTGTGGGGAATTCTTGGCCAGGCTGTGATTTCTCCTCCCATTTGGGTTGAAAACTGACTTTAAACCTCTGATTCAGTGTAGGTTTGGTTCTGGTAAGGTCCCAGAGGAGACAGGTACCAGAGTTGCTCTGTTTTCTGTGCTGGTCTTTTCACTCAATGGATATTCCTGATTTTCCTTAAATACAGACAATTCCAGTGGTATCCCAGAAACCTGCTGACATCCATCTGCTCCCATGCTGTGCAAGTGTTTCCTTCTCCCAGACTTGTTTACATGTGCTGGAAGTGNATTCCAAGTGGGACTGTCCTCTATTTTCTACACATAGTGTCAGACACAGCTGTCAGGGGCTGGTGGGAAAACACTCTGCCATTTTTTTTTTAGTTCTGTCCTCAAAGAAAAGCATTCCTTTATGCAGAAATCCAACTTGGAAAGTAAGGAAGAGAAATAAATAATTACAAGAATCCTTTAGAAATTCAAAATGATGTTTTTGTGAGCTGTAAATACAGCTCTCAAAACTCACTTGTGCTAAATATTTGCCAATAGGATGTTTCTATATTATTGCTGTGATTACTGTGCTGTTATTCACATGTAGTTTTTCTTCTGTTCCTTAGTAAATATGTTAAAGAGTACCAATTCTTTTTAATGCCATGTCTTGATAAGAATTTCTAAGGATTTGAGTGCAAACTGGCTGTGGATGTTCAGTGCTTTGCCAGGGATTTAAGATACATGTACATTTTACACAACAATGCCATCAAGAATTCCAGTGATGATTTTGAAAACACATTAAATAATAAAATATCAGTTTATTCTGCAGAAAGTATGACAGCAAATGCATACTGATGCTGACACCAGCTGTCATTGGAAAGCAAACATTCCTTGGGTTGTTTATTCGTAGGCAGCAGGAGCAATGACAGCAGCCCATAGGAAAATCAATAGCTGGATTTTCCATCAGCCACTGCCTCTTGCCAAACTGCTGCTCCTGAGTGATGCTGCCTGCTAATTAGTGCTGTCAGCATCTGAGCAAAAGGGAAAGGAGATTGTGAGGGTGGTGAAGCCCTGGCACAGGTTGCCCAGAGAAGCTGTGTCTGCCCCATCCCTGGAAGTGTCCAAGGCCAGGTTGGATGGACCTTGGAGCAACCTGGGATAATGGAAGGTGTCCCTGACCAGGGCAGGGGGGTAGAATGGGATGAGCTTTAAGGTCCCATCCAACCCTAAACCATTCTGTGATTGTGTATTAGAAGCAGATGTGTCCTGTCCCAATATGCTGCTCCCATGGGATCCAGGCAGATTTGCCTTCCTCAATATCTGAGGGGAGACCTCATTGCAGTTACACCTTCCTCGTGAGGGGAGGAGGAGGAGCAGGTGCTGATCTCTGCTCTGTGTGGACCGGGGACAGGACCCCAGGGAATGGCCTGCAGCTGTGTCAGGAAGGTTGATGTTGGATATTAGAAAAAGGTTCTTCCCCCAGAGGGTGTCTGGGCACTGAACAGGCTCCCCAGGGCAGTGGGTACAGCACCAAGGCTGACAGGGCTCAAGGAGCATTTGGATGATGCTCTCAGGCACAGGGTGTGACTTTTTGGAATGGGCCTGTGCAGGGCCAGGAGTTGGACTGGGTGATCCTTGTGTGTCCCTTCCTACTTGGCATATTCTGTGATTCCATGATTTTCCTCCCTCATGGTTTGGGGAAGAAATCTCCTCATCCTTTGATTTATTTTCCATCCTATTTTCCCAGGTACCATATATCCAGATCCTCTTCCTTCCCTCTGAGTGATGCTTTATTGCTTTAAATTTAATTCTTGAAATTATTTGCTTATTAAATGTTGCATTGCCATTTTCTGATTGAAGTCCAGCCCCTACCAACCTTTCTTCTTCAAGAATAGAAGTTTAGAAGGGCCTACAAGGGCTTTTTTCATGATAAGCAATGGCAAACTGGGACCTTTTGGCCTCTGCTGCTGCTGCTGCTGCTGCTGTGGGGAATTCTTGGCCAGGCTGTGATTTCTCCTCCCATTTGGGTTGAAAACTGACTTTAAACCTCTGATTCAGTGTAGGTTTGGTTCTGGTAAGGTCCCAGAGGAGACAGGTACCAGAGTTGCTCTGTTTTCTGTGCTGGTCTTTTCACTCAATGGATATTCCTGATTTTCCTTAAATACAGACAATTCCAGTGGTATCCCAGAAACCTGCTGACATCCATCTGCTCCCATGCTGTGCAAGTGTTTCCTTCTCCCAGACGTGTTTACATGTGCTGGAAGTGCATTTTTCTTTATTCTTTCACCCACTCACTCCCTCCAAACCGTGTTTGAAGCAAGTGAGGCAGTGATTTACTGCACAAAAAGACGGATTATAGCAAAAGGAAGGAGGGAGTATCATTAATTGTGGAAAACAAGCATTTCTTGAAGTTAATTGAGGTGTAAATGAACTTGCTTTGCTCTCATTAATGTCAGTGAAACTGAATATGCTATTTGCTAATTGGAGTGAGGGCACACAACCCTCCAGATCCAGATTACTTTGGATATTTTTAGTTGTTCCTTTAGTCATCAGCTTCCACTTTTGTCTGTTCCAGACACTGGTGGGAAAACACAGCAGCCCTTTTCTCCAGCAGGGTCACGCTGTTCTGAGGAGACAGAGGGGTTTTTTTCACTTCTTTTTTTTTTTTTTTGCATAAAGGGAAAACACAGCGCTTTGGGCTCTTAGAATTCTTGTGGTGAATGCTTATTCCAATCACAAAACTGTAATGTTTCTTTCTCAAGGTGTCAGCTTCTTGAGGATTACTGGATAGGCGTTAAGCAGGTCTGAGTTTCTCAGTTGAAATAAGAAACCATTACCTGTGATAAGCAACTGAATATTTTCTCCAGTTAAATTTTCCTCTGTCTGAAGTGCAGTACTGGCATCAGCTTGGAACTTGCTGGTCTTTAAGGTCCTTTCCAAACTAGTCTGTGATTCTGTAACACACCTGGAGATGTGCCTCCATCTTTTGTCTATTTCCTTGGTTTTGTAGTGGATTGGATAGTCACCAAAAGTCTAAGCAAACTCAACCATTCTTGGCAATTTGAGAATGGAATTGCTTTAAAATGATTTCAAGGACTTGGCTGGATGAGGTGTCACATCCAAAGACTGCGTGATTTATGAGTCTCCATGTGGTTCTTGGGTATCTCTTAAATGCCCTAAATGAAGCATTTAGACTATGAGGGGAAAGTATATGATGAAAATGCATAGAAAGGTGGTAAAACTCCTCTTGCTTTCTGGAAAGACATTCTGCTCATTCTTGGGCTTGTTAAGTAGAGGCAGGACTGTGGAGCTTTCCTGGAGATGGTGGTGATGATGTGAGTGTAGAGGGGAGTATCCAGAGGTGGGAAGAGAACATCCATGGACATAAGGGAAGGTTGACCTTGTTCCTTTTCCCTCAGTTGCTGGCCTGTACTTACCCTTGTCATGTTATCAGCAGTAAATCCGTGAGTGAACTTCTAGAGTGGAGACTGTGATCAGTCTTCATCAGAAGTCTGATCCAAAGATAACTTTTGTGCCGCAGCTTTTCATAGCTCCTTAAATCTACAGGTCACTATGAAAGTAATGAAGAGGAAATCCAGTGTTTTAGCAGAAAGTCTTAGGAACTTGGGCTCTGGTGGGGTCAGTTTATTGGGGCTGAAGCTCTCCCTGGCTGAAGACCTGTAATACTATGGCTCATCCACAATAACATAATATTTTCCATTTTTAAGGAACTTTGCTCTTTTTCTCCATGTAAAATTTTTCAAACTGGTTTAAGGTGCTGTACTGGTTTGTAAACCTGTACTGACTGTAACAGAAATGAGGGGGAGCAAACAACAGTCAGAGCTGAACCCTAAGTGGAATGGGGTGAGGAGAGGGAAGGAACAGCTACTCCTCTCTCCCAGGCCCAGGCTCCAGCAATAATTGAATATATTCAACTGCAGTCCAAGGGCTAAAGCGAAGTTTACAGCTGATGGGCAAAGTTGGGATGAAAAGGGGAATGTCACACACACAGAAATGTACCAGGAGTGTTGAAATGGTGCAGACAAGGTCTGGAGGAAGCAGAACCTTTCATTTTCATTTGCTCTTAGTCTGTGGGCTCAGAAAAGACCCTGGTATTGTAAATTAGGGAATATCAACCTCTCAGGTGGTTATTCTTGATGATAATGTCAGGGAGTGTTTGTCTCCTTCAGACAAGCAGCCGTGAGATCTGTGTGATGTTCATTGATGTGGGCACTTACTGTAACCCAGTCTGTGCACAACTGAAATTAAAAAAAGCAATGTATTTATTATTTATTCCCTATTATTTAATAATATATTGTTAAATATTATTTTGTAAAATTATTCTAATAATATTATTCAATTATATTTCTTGAATATCTGTAGTTATTTAATATTTATTATTACAAAATTCACTGTCAGCATCGGCAGCACTTGAGCATATGTTTGCTGTCAGCTTGGCTTGCAGATGAAAACCTTCATGTTCCAAACCAACTGGCTCTTGTGGGCTCTGGGTATTGGTGGGGGGGGAGTGTAGCACCCCTGAGAGCTTTGTCTGTGGGCAGACTCAGTGGTGGAATTCTTGTTTCAATGCTGGGGATTCATTTTCCTTTAGCTTCTTAAGTATTTTCCTAATAATATTCATTATACCCCATGATTTTTAGTGTATATACTTTTATAGTAAGTTTATAACTTGTTATTTAATTATTTTGATCACTGCTGTGTTACCTGGCTTGCTGAGCACGTTGTTTAATGATCTCTCTAAGGTGCAGGAGTCACTTTGTTCAGCAAGACAAGGGGGGGTTTACACCCAGCCAGGCGTCTGCTCATCGTGCTGACAGTGCTGATGTGCAGGATAACCTAAATACACACTTTTAACCAGCTTCAGCTGAATTGATGTGACCTCTTTTCTTTGAAATGTGATCAGTACAAGGGAAGGAGGCAGCTTTTGTTGTTAATTTTTGTTTTCAATCTCTCCACCCCCGTTGTATTCGAAGGGCGATGCGTTAAACAGGCTTTGTTGTTCTGGGACAGGTGGGTACAAGTGACACGTTGCTGCAAGGAACTGCACTCACAAACCAGTTCATTAAGGACATGTGATTTTGAAATAAGACTAATAGAATTGTTAAGGTTGGAAAAGACCTCCAAGGTCATCAAGTCCAACCCTCAACCAAATCCCACCATGCCCACTGAACCATATCGCAAAGTGCCACATCTGCTTGTTCTTTAGAGCACCTCTAGGGATGGGGACTCCACCACCTCCCTGGGCAGCCACTTCCAATGCTTAATAATGCTTTCCATGAAGGGTTTTTTCCTAATATCCAATTTAAACCTCCCCTGGCCCACCNTTTTTTTCTAATATCCAATTTAAACCTCCCCTGGCCCACCTTGATGCCATTTCCTCTCATCCTGTCCCTTGTTCACCGGCAGCAGAACTCGACCCCCTCCTGGCTCCCCTCTCCTCTCAGGGAGTTGCAGAGCCAGAAGGTCCCCCCTGAGCCTCCTTTTCTCCAGGCTGAGCCCCCCCCAGCTCCCTCAGCTGCTCCTGGTGCTCCAGCCCCCTCTCCATCTCCATTCCCTTCTCTGGACATGCTCCAGCCCCTCAATGTCTCTCTTGTCTGAGGGGCCCAGAACTGCCCCCAGGATTTGAGGTTCCCTCAGCACAGGGGGATGTCACTGCCCTGGTCCTCATGACTCCATTGGGGTCATATGATTTCCCATGATTATGAAAGGAAGAGAACAAAACCAAACCTGCAGCTTGTTGGGGACTTTTCAGTTTGTCTGTGGGGGTTTTTTTGACTTTTAAATTTGTAAGCATGTCTTGGCACACAATTATTTTAAGTTTGGCATCAGGAAGTGTTAAGTTAACACTTACTCTGACTTTCCTTAATTTAAGAATGTATTTTTAATTGAAAAGAGCTCCAGGATGTAAACTGCTTTGTGTTGTATTTTCATTTTGGATTTTATAGTCTAGAAGTCGAATAGTGTGTAAATAGTAGGTAGTAATATATGAGTATGTTTACACAGACCAGGGATCTGATCCTGTCTTCTCCTGTCCTATCCTATCCTCTTTTTCCAGACTAAAGCACTGTAGGTGATAAGATTTTGTACCTTTGTCTGCCTCAATTGATAATAGAGAACTGTTGTTCTCTGTTATCCCTCTTAGTAATGGAGTGGTCTAAAGGTCTGTTAATTTTTCTGAAAGGAGAAATCGTGTTGCTTTAGGTGTGCTGAAAGTAAGTCTGACTGGAACTTAAATTAATATGAATAATGGGAAAAAATGCATCCCTTGTTCCAATTCAGCAGCAACTTTGCTGGACTAAATGCAGAATATTCTCAAGTAGATTTTTTTAGTGTGTCCAAGTTGTGCAGAGCAACAGGAGCATCGCAAACCTTGTCTTGGTGGGAAACAGGAGGATAAGAAGTGGGTGAGGATAAATTCCATCTCTAGAAGTTTAGGAAAATGTTCCTACTTGGACTCTACTAGGAGCTGTGGGAGAGAAAGCTCCAAGTGATGAGCAAAGGGCAGAGATTTCCACTTGCAATTTAATGTAGCAGCTCCTGACAGCTCATGAAGCACCAAGGGTTGTAGCTCAGCCCTGCCCACCCCAGCAGGACATGGAATACCTGGGGAGGGATCTGGTACCAAGGGCTCCCCTCCCAGTTTGCATCATGACCGGGGAGGGGAAGCCACGAAACCCAGAGCAGCTCTGCTGCAACATCACCATGGCAACCAGCACAAATAAGGGCCCTTCTAGGGAAAGAGGGAGAGCAAATTTTGTTGCAGCCAAGAATTATTATTAGTGCGTGATTGCGGCCCCGTTTCAAAGTTTCCCTGCAGTGGAGATGTGATGCTCAGCTGAAGGGACTTGCAAGCTTCAAGAAAAATAGATGGGATTAAGCCAAAAAATAGAGAAGAAATGCTTCATTCATTACATTTATAAAGCTATTAAATGCAAGATTAAAAAAAGGCTGTCCTCAGGTCTGTGTGTAGCCCCCATGAAATGTGTGTACAAGATCAGAACAATGTGATTCTTCGAGTGAAGTTTAAGGTCTAATTATTTATTTTACAACATTGGAGGCAGTTATCTGTGCATCCAGTAATTTTCTGAATGTAATATCCCTACTTTTAATATTGGGCTTCTTTGCCAGTCCTCAAGGTATCAGTTCTCTTAACTTCTTTATGCACAAATCTCTGAAATGGCCTTTTCTTTCTTTTTTTTTTCCTTTTCTAATTTTTTTAATCAGGAAGTTTTTAAACTACTTAACAGAATTCAGAAACGTATAAATAAAATGAGAAATTCTATAATTGCAAAAGCAAGGTGCTGTTGAGTCATGGCTTATTTTGCATGGAATTACCATTTCTTGTCCTCTTGAGCTACAAAACTGCACTATGTGAGAAAATACCATATGATATTGCATATGGCATTTTAATAACATGTATTTTACAGAACTTCTGCTTAGCCAAACCCACAAATGTGAGATGGAGAACTTCAAGGGCATATTAAAATTTCTAACGGGAAGTCAAATGCCCTTGGGATGCTAGATAAAGATTTTGGTTTATTTTATTCTGTTTTTTTTGTTTGTTTGTTTTGTATTATTTTAATTTTTGTTTTAGAAGAAGGGTGAGTCCTGTGCCCCCATCAGGGTGGTTATTCTTTCACTGGCACTTCCCAACCTTGACGCCCTCCCTCCTTTTCTTCCTCCTTTAATTAGTGACAGCTCTTTCTCAAACATGGGTTCAGGTGGAGATCAGGGGTCTTTCCCTGTTATTTCTGGCTGCTGTATTTTCACTGTTCATCTGTGTTGGTGAGAGAGGGGAGAAGGAAAGATGGGAGAGTAGATGAGAGTCTGCAGCCAGGAACTGGAGAAGGCATCGGAGGCTGGAGTGATATACATGGAAAGGGCCTGGATTTCTGTGTGTCAGTTTTAAATGAAGGCTCAGGTGTTTTAACAGCTAAAAGTTGAGTTTAGTCTAGTTCATAATGTTGGTGTGGGAGTTCCCAATGTTAGTGCTGCCGGACTGCAGGGTTGGAGTCTTGTGTTTATCTTCTGGCTCTACACAAACCACTCGTGTGTGCTGGTTTCAGAGCCCACATCCTTGTGTTTTTAGGTCCTTAAAGGCCCTCAAAGCTGCCCAGTGAAATTTTTCAAAGTATCAAAGCACCAGACTTCACATCTAAGATACAGGATTTTTCCATCCTTGGAAGTGCCCAAGGCCAGGCTGGAGGGGCTTGGAGCAACCTGGTCTAGTGGAAAGTGTCCCTGCCCATGGCTGGGGGTGGAATGAGATGAGCTTTAAGGTTCCTTCCCACCTGAACTTTTCTATGATTTTTACCCTTCCACAAGTACCTTTATACCCAGTTTTGAAGGTGTAGTGTTTCACACTGTGGTATTTAAAAGTAAATATGAACTGCTTATAAATTATAGATGTGGATGCTGTGAATTTATCTGTGGGGAAAACTGCTCTTCTCATAGAAACAGTAGATTTTGAGGGAACTTGCTGAAATATTTTTAGCCCTCTACTTAATTCAGGAAGTTCTGCTTCCACTGTAGTGTGTAAGAAGAGTTTTTCCGAGGTTTACTGTGAATTCAAGAAGGTAAGGAGCAATCATTACTCAGACAAACATATTAACTTTATTTCCTATGTGCAATCTTAGCATTAGGCTGATTTCAAGAAATATATTTAAATTCAATATATTTCATTAAATTTGCCTTTCCTAAGGTGGAGAACTTGGAATTGGCAATAAAGACCTGACCTCTGCCCCTTCCTTCTCATTATTAACTTTTGAAGCCTGTGGTGGTTTTCCTCTGTTTGTTAATACATGGCAATAAGTTGACAGTGGGATCCATCAGCTCTATTTCCTTCCTGAGAAAGTAGAATATTTTAGGGTTTTTTATGAATGTGTAGGTAAAGTGAATATTGAATATACATAATTTTGATCATTTAAACTTATTCTTTTCAAATCATTTCTACTTTGACATTAAAACCAGTCTGAGGGGAGCGGTTGGACTCGATGATCTTTGAGGGCTTTTCCAATCTTAATGATTCCATGATTCTGTGAAAAATAAATGTTTTATTTTTTTAATCAGAGCCCTGCCCAGCATTCCTGTTTGCAGCCAGTGTAGTTCCCTGTCCCTAAAAGATGGAGAAGAATCCCTGGCCACACTTCTAATAGAAAGTCATTTAATATTTCCTGTAGTCTGAGGTTGAAGTGCATTTGAACGGGAAGGTCTCCAAGGACACTTTACAAGTATGAACAGGGTTTGAAGTTATATTTTTTCCAAAGAACTGTACCCAGGTCAACATCAAACCAGAACATTTTCAGCTGTTCTTGAAAATTTCTGAGAATGCTCTGTGAGTTTGCAGCTGAGCCCTCAGAATTATTCTGTGATTATCACATTAGTGATGAGATTATAAAAGACATGTCTAGAACAGCCCCAAAGAATACTTAAAGATAATTTTAATGCTTTTGGCTTAAATTTCCAAGGGCTTTGCTGGGTTTGCATGGAGAATTTCAATAAATATGTATTGCCTGTATTAGCTTAAGTGGTTAGAAAAACACAGTGATGGGAAGGGGTTGTAATCCTGTGCTTAACAAGAAGGGAAAACTATTACAGGCTTAGTGCTTCCATTGCCACAAGCATTCGGCTCCTTTCCTAATGGGATACATTCTTTCCCCAAAGTTGATGGGCATATTGAATGTGGGGATTCCCTGGTTTTGGGTATTTCTAAGGCATTTCAGCAGATCCATTCAAAATTTCTGCCCAGCTGCCATTTTTCTGAAGTTCTTCACAATTAAAATAATATAATGAGGTAATTTATATGTGGTCACAATGAAAATAGTTTTAGTACAGGATATTTACCTTCCAGAGTTCATTGTGGGCTGCAGAGCTACTCTGCAATGCAAATGAATATTGAAGTGTTTCTTGTTCCTACAAGTGCTGATAGATACATTCACTTTCCTTGGAAAGCAACAAATTGCCTGAATCAAAGTTTTTGTCCTCATTTAGAAGGTAATCCCTTCCTCTTCCCCATCTCTCTTTGGTGCCTTGCTTTTCTTGCATGGATTACGCTGCTTTATTACCAAATGAAAATTGCTTTGCTTTCAGATAAACAATATACTTGCTGTTGATTAAAAGGAATTAAAGATTATAGGAGTATAAAGACAAATAAAAATCCTGAAGATGTCTTAGCAATGAGTGTTCCTGCATCACAACAGTAATCTTTGACAGTTATTTATATATGGAAACTCACTGTTTTCTAAGTAGTTTTCATTTTGATGAAGAAAGGAGCCATAAAACTGCACTTTCGGATCCATCTGTGCTTTTTAGAAATGATATGGGAATGTTCTTCTTTTTCAAGGGTTACAGTGATGTTGAGTCAAGCACTTTGTGGTTCAAAGCACTGGTGCTTTGGATTTTACAGGTGTTACATTCCAGGGTCTGTGATTTCATAGAATCCCAAAATGTTTTGGGTGGGAAGGGACCTTAAAGCCCATCCCGTTCCACCCCCTGCCATGGGCAGGGACACCTTCCACTAGCCCAGGTTGCTCCAAGACCCATCCAACCTTGGCCTTGGACACTTCCAGGGATGGGGCAGCCACAGCTTCTCTGGGCAACCTGTGCCAGGGCCTCACCACCCTCACAACCAAGAAGTCTTTAGGATTAATGTTGTGTCTTTGAATTACTAATCCTTGCCTTTTGAAGTGATATCTTAGAATTACTGAAGTGATACATTTTGCTTGGAATAATCTATTTAATGAGATCAAATGCCAGGAGAGCTAAACTGAAAATTAGTGATTTATCACTAAAAAACTGTTAGAACCAAGTGCCATGGACACACTTCTAGGAGAAGGTTCTAAACTTCTCTTCAACAGGTCAGTGTGTGCATTGTACTGTTGTTCAGTTTTCTGAGCCAACAGGATATAAATATCCAGGAAGGAAAACAGAAGGTCAAGTGTGAACCTCTCACATCAAAGGAGACCATTCAGCATCTTCCAACCTTCGTTCTGCTGATCTCTGATGACAAAAACATTTATTTTTCCCTTTAATAATGCAAATAAACCAACCAAAAACAATTCCCTGAGTTTATGGGGATTAGGAATAGTAAAAGGTGGGAGTTAGGAAATGTGTGGATGGAGTGTCAGGGATGCAGGGTTGGTTCAGCTCAGGGGCAAGAGCAGTGACTGACACCAAATTCTTATGCCATATTTTCCCAGGAGGGGTTTTTAAGTAACATTTACAACTGTATTGAAGAACATAAGTGAGAATGTGCCATGTTTAAATGTGTTTCTTTTCCTGCAGATAATATTTCCAAGGAAACTCAAAATGTTATGACACTCCCAGAATTATAACTGCAGCGGAAAGAGTTTATTTTCTAAATATAGTGGTGATATTTAATTTATAATCCTCTCCTCTTCTTTGGGGCAAGAAAAGCTCCCTCTCCTCGAGTTTCTGAGCTGGTAAATATGACTCCTGAGAGTGTGGGCAGCAGTGGAAGTAATTTGTGGTTTTAGATGCTGTTCTCCTACCCATCTAAAATTCTCTGGGATTCTGATGGAGCAGGGCCCAGTTTGCCAACAGCACCCAACTGGAAGGGTGACTGGTAAACCTGGTGATCTATCAGAGGCACCTGGACCAGCAGGAACCTGGTGAAGCCCAGTGGGGATGTGCTAAATCCTGCTCCTGGAGAGGAATCCTGCCTGCAGGAATGCTGCTGCATATTCAAATCTGCTTTAGGACTTGACTTGGGAAAGCTGCCCTTTGCTGCACTAACACGATCCATATTTGTCCTACATTAGTGTTTTAAACCTAGTTTGTTAACAGAAGCTCTTGTAAAAATGGTTGGCATTTAAGTTTGGCTGTGTGTATGCAAATATTCATGGTGGCTTAATGACTTTGCTCCTTTTGAATAAATCAGTGGGGTTTCAGAGATATTTTAAAACCTGCAACGTGGTGTGTGATGGTTCTACATTTGAGCTGGAAGTAAAACCTTGTGGGAAGGTGGGTGGTGATGACCTGCAAGGTCTCTGGTTGTGCAGGGGAAGCTTCTACATCCCTTTTGTGATTTTGATGTGTCTTGGGTTGAACAGCAAGTGCTGTAGGATGGCTGTCACACAAAGATGGATTTAATGTTGTCTTTTATAAAAAAACCTGTAGAACTTATGGATATTTATGGCACTCACAGAATTATAACTGTAGCAGAAACAGTTTATTTTCTAACTATAGTGGTGATACTGAATTTAAAATCCTCTTCTTTGGGGCAAGAAAAGCTCACTCGTCTATATATAAACATATATATAAATATTTATATATTCTAAATATATAAAACTATGTATATGTGGTTTTATAATTCTATGAGTGTCATAAATGTCCATAAGTTCTGAAGTTTGGCGTTGCTGTCAATGCTCATGGTGGCTCTTCCTGGCTTTCTTGTCAATAGATTGATGCGTCTCAGATAATTTGCACTGTTTGGCACAATTTTGTCCCTTATGGATGTGCAAATTTTGGAGACAGGCCTAAAATAGATGAAGGTCTTTTCTGATTGTCCAGACCATATCAGCCTGGTGAAGGTGGTGCAGTCATCTCACAGATTCATGAAGAGATCATCTGTCCCTGCTAAAGCTGGGTATGGTGGGACTTCCATAACTGTGAGATCCCTGGATACCTAATCAGATCTACAAAGACAACATTTATGGTATAAATGTGTTGTTTGAAGCAGCAGTGAGTAAATGGATTATTAAATTCAGCCAGTACCTGAAGGGGCCTACAGGGAAGCCAGGGGGGGACTTCATCAGGAGTTGTAGTGACAGGACAAGGGGGAATGGGTTCAAACTGAAAGAGGGGAAATTTAGATGAGATATTGGGAAGGAATTCTTGGCTCTGAGGGTGGTGAGGCCCTGGCACAGATTGCCCAGAGAAGCTGTGGCTGCCCCTGGATCCCTGGAAGTGTCCAAGGCCAGGTTGGAAGGGGCTTGGAGCAGCCTGGGCTAGTGGAAGGTGTCCCTGCCCATGGCAGGGGGTGGAATCAGATGGTCCTTAATGTCCCTTCCAATCCAGCCACTCTATAATTGTATTTCCCTTCAGGCTTTCAAATCTCCAGTTGACCAGCAAACGTATTTGTGGCTTGAAGGTTGCTACTTGTATTTAGGTGGCATTGAAGAAAGAAAAATCCTGATGTAATTATTTAGCAAAGCCCTCAGAACTAAATAAATAATGTGCCCTTGGCTGCCTGATCTAATGATACATATTCTCCAAAGACAAGTAGCTCCACTGCAGAGAGATTCCTGTATTTTGGGTAAGTGGCACAGCTTTTGGAGAAGGCGGGGAAGTCATTGACCTAAATACATGTTTGTCTGAGAACTCTTCCATTAAAGGGAGGTTTTTAGTCCTCTAAATCAGTAGGGGGTTGGAGATCTTTAAGGTTACAGGACCCAATAAATTTGCATGGATTTTTCATGCTTTATTCTGTGTTTATTACACAGTTTCGGTTTGTCATTGGTTTGGTTGTTTGTATATTTTAATGTGAACTCAGCATGAAGGTACAGAGCAGATCTAAAGTGCAATGTGTTGGACTGTCAGTCATGCTTTTTGTTAATTTGTTAATTTTTAATTAAATTTCAGTGATTTTTCTGGCTGTAACAGTTCAGATTTCCTTAATACTCAGAAACCCCACGTGCAGAACCATTTTTCTTTACTGAGGCAATCCTGTCAATAATTTTTACACACCGCAAACAGTGACTTTTCTTTTTGTTTTCTGATGTTCTCACATTTGTAAGTGGCATCTCTAATGCGCTGAAGTGGCTGCAAATGTACTCCCTGGTGCGTATTTTAGTTTTCTTCCACATGAACTCACTTGCTGCTTCCTGTCAGTCCTTCTCCCTGCTCTCAGCATCCCCCCTGTAACCTGCCTGTCCCCAGAATACCCTGAGGCTGCTGCTTGTGGTTTGGAGAGGAATTGGTGATCAGGGAGGTGTAGCAGAGGCTGGAAAGGGGGGTCAGAGCAGCCATGGGTGTGTTTGCAAAGACCTTGTTTCTTCTGCAAAGTTACAACACAAAAAAAATGTGGATTTCTTGTGGGGATTCTGGTGTGTCCTGCTCCTTCCCTGAGTTAAAGAACTATTTGTTGTACAGGGCATGGCTGTAGGATGTTGTTAGTCAAGTATTTTTGAGGATGAAAATCAAATTAAATAATTTCAGCAAATGGTGCTGCCTGTGGAGAATTTTCCAGAAATCAAGGATGAAGAGAGATTTATCTTGGAGGCAGAATAACTTTTTTTTGTTTAAGAGTGATCTGAGGGTAAAGGAGCAGAAGACTGGATAAGGCAGCAACTTTGCCTGTCACAAGGCATCCTGTCATCCTGCACATGTATGGAGAAGTTTTGTCATGTCACCTCAAGGAGAAAAAGGAAAAACCATGTTTTTAAGGAAAACTTTCTGTGGACTTGCATAAGAAATCAGGAGCTTGGGCTGTGTTCTGTGTGCATACAGATGGCAGCAGTCACAAACCTAATTTTTTGCAACTGTAACAACTGTGTAGCTTGTTTTTTACTAGTCAGCTTTGTTTCTGATTAATTACTAATTGATTAAGTTTCCTGCAGATCAGAGCCTGGGGCTGTTCTCATTGACAGTTGGGATGCTCAGAGGGTGGTACTGGGTTTTCAGATGGGGGAAAAAACCCAGTTTAATAATGTTGCACTAATGAAATTTATATTTTCATTCAAAAAAGAAAGATTAGAAGCCATCCAACATTAGGCAAAAATGAGGGAAGAAGAATTATTTGTGTACTTTTTGATGCTTCAGCCTTTTCCTGCCTGAATTGAACAGCACTGGGGCAATTTAATTAGAGAAGGCAAATTAATTTTTCTGAGGTTTTCTGTATATTTGGAATTACAGTTGAGAATGAAAATATTTTTTCTGATTAACAAGAGTTTAAGTTTTCCAATTTTCACTTTGATACTCAGTGTCCAGATGCTCCTGATGAGCAGGGATATCATTACACACTTTGATCTTCTGCACTGGTTTGAGTTGGAAGGAACCTTAAAGCTCATCCCTTTCCAACCCCCTGCCAGGGGCAGGGACACCTTCCACTAGCCCAGGTTACTCCAAGCCCCAACCAACCTCTCCTTGGACACTTCCAGGGGTGGAGCATCCACAATATCTCCCCAGGGCATAATTTCTAGTAAATTTGAGTTCCTTGCTTGTGGTTACTCCTGCTTATGGCATCATAGACCAGAAACACAGAGCAGTTTATTTCCCCTCAAAATACATTTTTAAAATATGGTTAAAATGCTGCAACATGATATTTTTTGGTCAGTCAGGCCTTGGTTATCTTTCTTGAGAGCAATAGCACAAAAGCACTGGTTTCCACCATCTTTTTTGAATTTCTAGGAAAATAGGTTTACGTTATTATTTATTATTTTGATAACACCTTAATATGCTCAGTTCCTTGGTGTAACATAAAAGGTGGTTCTGATGTGTTTCATTGCTGTGCTTCTGCTTTTCGCGACAACTGGCAGAATAATGGAAATACCATCACAGTGTTCATTCTGAAGATAAATTCACTTTTGCCCCGACCTAGTTTTTGACCAGAATGACCGTACCTCTGCCAAGAGTAGATGTGCAACACCAGCTTCCTCAGCAGGGAGCTGGGCGTGGAAATCAAGGGATTTTGTTGGGCACATCACTGTCAGAGAGCTTGACAAGCTTCAGGAAGTCCTTGGAGTCATAGAAAGACCTGGACCTCTGTCATATCTGTGTACCAAATACAAGCACAAAAATGTAGAAAATGTAATAAAAAAAAGGCAATTCTGCAGTGTTTTAGCAGCTCCTGACCATATCTAATATCTAACAACTCTGCTCTGGCTGAGGAAGGGGTGGGCTTGGCGGTAAACAAAACAAAACTACAACTGGAAACCTTCAGTTTTGTTCTGAGCCATTTCCTATCTTAGACAAACTAAAAATGTGTGAAACTGGAAGGATTATTTCTGATAAAACTGCTGCGCTGGGAGGCCAGAGGTTTGGAGAGCACGGCTGGGGAGGTGAATCAGCAGCAGGACAAGGTTTGCATGGGGGGCTCGAGGGGAGGGGAAGGATCTGGACTGAGAGGAGCAGAGGGGAGTCAAGAATTACCACGAAGAAACTCAGTGGGGCAGTAGGAAACACTGGCAGAGTAATTTTTTTCAGTTTTGTTTGTTTAGGTCTTTTTTCATCTGCTTTTTTTTTCATCTTTTAACATGTTTCTTAGACTTTCACTCTGTTGGACATTTTGCCATTATAATTGATTGTATATTTATATAGATTAGTTACGTGGTACCAAAGTGCGGCCCAGTCATCAAGAAAAAGGGAGGTGGTTAATGGCTTGTTGGGTGTGTGTTATTTTATTGGTTTTTTTTATATTTGTTTTGCCTTTTTTTATCCCCCATGTGAATTCTTACTGTTTGATCAGGGCATCTCCAGGCTGAGGCTTAATCCAGTTTCTCATGGGCTGAGCATACAAAATGGAACAGTGAGCAGAGACCTGGGCATGAGAGATGCTCATACTTTTGTTTTCATCTCAGAAAATCATTGAATGATTGGTTTGGGTTGGAAGAGACCTTAAAGCCCATCCAGTTCCACCTCCTGCCGTGGGCAGGGACACCTTCCACTAGCCCAGGTTGCTTCAAGCCCTGTCCAACCTGGCCTTGGACACTTCCAGCTGCGTGACATTCACAATCTCTCTGGGCAGCAGCTTGTTCCAGGGCCTCACCACTCTCTGAGTAAAGAATTTCTTCCCAGTATCCCATCTGACCCTGCCCTCTGTCAGTTTGTGGCCATTGCTCCACATGGAAACCCGAGTTGGTGCGGTGGGAGCTGAGGGAGAGAGTCCACCTTTCCAGCTCTGATTTGAAGGGGTGACAAATCACTTTTTACAGCTCATCAAGAGCCAGGCTCTGCAATATGAATGTCATTGCTTCAAGGAACTACCATGAATCCATCAATTTGTAGGGCTGTAAAAGTGACAGGATGGTGATGAATGGGAGGCAAGTCAGACCTGGAAAGGACATCTCTGGTGGTGTAGCTGTCGATAATTTATGCAGCTTTGTGTCTCTTATCAGTGCAACCATCAGGGATCATCATCTTTTTTGGTAGATTTGACCCCAACTCTCTGTATCTTTGATTTCAGAATCATTTATCTGAAGTGAGGTTCAGCTGTCATGTACTTTGCAGGTGATACTGAGCATCATTTTCACATTTTCAGCTCAAATTTTAAACTTAACTCTGCCAGTAGTGGTGTGGAGAAAAACTTGAGAGGAGGTGAGGAGAAAAACACCTTTACCCTTTTTTCTAAGCTTGATATAAAACTATTTTTACAGCTGATTGTCTTTATCATGCAGCTTATACTAAAGGGAGTCTGTATCCCTTAGTAAGTTGGAGGGAAGTGATATATAACAGTGCAGGGTGTTTCTAGACCCAAAGTCTGCCCTATTATTTATTTTCTGAGTGCTTCACCTCCTCCCAGCTCCCTATTTCTTTGCCCCATTGCAAGGGGATGTTGGTGAGAGGGTGAAAAGCTGGACTTTTCTGTGCCTGTTAGTTAATTCCAGAATATTTTAAAGCACATTAGATAACACCACAAAACATTTAGCATGTTTAATTCCAGTGCACTGAAATATATTATAATCCATTGGAGAAGGATTTAATTCATATGTTTGAGTACAGCCCAGGTTGGTCACCTGCTGAGTTGGGCTCAGTTGACTGAGTTGTGTCCAGCGAGCTGAACTTGGAAAATACTCTCTGAACTCCCCTTACTGAAATTTATTTTAAGAGAATGTGGCCACTGTAGTAAATTTTGAATGGGGTAAAGGTGTCTTAAATGGAAATTCCAAGAGCTGAATTGTGCCTTCCTGCCCTACCCCTTAATCCTTCTATTTTTTTGGCTGATTTTTGGCAGGGGAGCAGCTGCCTGAGCATCACACGTGTCTCAGGGAGGATTTCTCCCCAAAAGGATGACAGTAATTTAGTTTTCTCCTTCAATAAGTATCCCATTCTTCAAATCCAGGACAAGCTTAAAGTTTGAGAAGGCTTCAGACTTTGAAAGATGCTCCAAGGACTCAGCTCAGCCCAACACTGTTTTATTGGGTTTTCTTGAATTTTCCCAGTCCAAGGCTGATCTGATCTGAATTGATGGAATATTCCAGTGGAAAATTTCCATCAAGTGATGGGAAAACCACTACAAAGGTGGTTTCAGTGGTGAATTGCCCTCATAATATGTATTCTGGGGAGCAGTTGGGAGTTCCTGCTGAATTTATCCTCCCCCAGCTGCTGCAGAGCTCAGCGTGTCAGACCTTGATAGCAAAGTCATTTTTCAGCTTTCCCAGTCTGTGTCAGCATTTTCCTCTTGGGGTTAATTTTTTTTTTGTTGTTGCTGTTGTTCCTCTTTTATGATACTAATTCTTTTTCAGACTTGAGCAAAGAAAAATCTTCTCCCCCCTGCCAAGAACCCTCAAAATCCTGTGTTATGCGTGAAAAGCTGCAGATGGTTCATTCAGGAGGGATTGGATTTGCTCAGTGCAGACCCAGGGCATGTGTTAATGCTTTCAGCACTGTTTGCAGAGATGCTGGAGCTGGGTGTGTATGGGAATTCCAGGGATGCAGGCTCTCAGCATCCCAGGGATGCTGCTTGCAGTTTCTATGGGCAGCCTGGAGTGCCCACATCCCTGAGATTTGATGCAGCTCCAAGAGCTGCCTGTACAACCACACTGCAGGCTTGGATTTTTTATTTCTAACAACTCCAGAGCTTGCTATTTAATTTCAATAGCAAATTCAGTTTCTGTTTATTTCCTGAGGCTTCAGGCTGTAAAGAACTTTACTAAACTTAGAAATTCACATTGGTAATGATCTTTTTTTTTTAGATAAATGGCTTATTAGCAGGGCCTGGGCCTTAATGGCTGAGAAAATCAGATGCATTTCATGTCCCAAAGCCGTATTTAGAATTAAAGCTGGTGCTGTTGATACCATAAGTTTAGTTCTATGAATTAAATATGTCAGCTAACTTAGGGAATGTCGGAGGAAAAGAGGAATAGCAAACACTGGTGACAGATGCTCTGATATATCCGTAACACAGGCCATGCTGTTGCTTCAGTTCCCGGTGCTGGAGGAGCAGAGAGCTGCCTTCTGTCCCTGAAACAGCCTACTGCAATAAATCATTGGAATATCAGGCTTTGGATGGAAGCTCAGCAAGCAACTCCTAGAAAAACAGATGTTCCCCTGGAATCCCGGCGCACGTTTCCGAGCGCTGTTGTTCCGACCCGACACCAGGCACGGAACAGGTGTTCTATGGAATTCTCTGGGGTGGAAGTTCAACATCTGGCACGTCTTGCTTGGTTGGGCTTGTAATTGTTTTGTACTCATTTAATTTCCTGTGCAGCCTGGCTGGTCAACGGGAAGGGCTGGGCTTGGAAGGGGCAGGTCTGCACGAGTAGGCCTTGGATTTCATTAACCTTGGATGTGGGTGGCTTTTTGCTGGGAATGCTGCTGCTCCCAGGAGATTATGTGAAGGTTAAATATTACGGAGTCGTTTTTAGTAGCTGAAGTTTAGGTGCTTCTTTGTCAAAAAAAATGGAGAGACAGAGTGTTATACATGTATAAAAATAAACATATATAAATACACATTTCCAAAGTGGAAGCTGTGGGGGGGGGAAAGGCTCCAAAGACTGTGGATTTTTGCTGTAAATCTTAGTGTGTGCTGGTTTGAAGCTGATGCTTCCTGAGACCCCCTGGGATGTAGGGAGTGAGCGTGGTCCTGTGTTTGCCTCATGTGATGAGTGGCTTGGTTTGAACATCAAGAGCTCCTGTTGCTTCAGCTTTAAAAATAATCCCCAAAGTGACATTTATCCTGTTGCTCTTGTGTTTGGAAAGATTCTGGTTCATGCTCTTGTCGGTGTGTGGATACAGCTGGTTCAGTGTGAGGAAGCTGTATCCAAACACCCCCATAGAGGGGTGTTTTCCTGGGATGGTTTGGATTCCTGGCTGTGGGGGAATGCCCATGGCGTGGTGGTGGTCACTATTGCCTGGCTGGCAGCTTGGGGCATGGATGGTGCATCCTTCTGCTGACAGGAGGGTCCAAATTGGCCAGGTCATGGGCTTAGGTTGTAACAGGAGTTGAGAAGAGGGTTGAGCATGATTATAGAAAATAATCTGTGCCTAAAGAAAGGGGTGGAAACCTCAGGGAATCAGGTGTGTTAAGGCATTATTTCAGCTGGAAGAACAGGTACCTGTCTGTCTGTCTGACATCAGAAGGGGCCAGAGCTGCACCAGCTCTGCCAAGGAGAGGCTGTGAAGAAAGTCCTTGTAAGCAAAGAGATGTGAAACCCACCTGCAGTGCCTGTGCCACCTGAACTGTGGCACTGGTCCTGAGCAGGCTGGGACAGACACCAGGTGAGCATTATTTTTAAATTTGCTGCTCAGTTTTTAAGTTTAACTGTGCCAATAGTGCTGTGGAGAAAAAAACTTGTGAAACGTCTTATCCTTTTTTCTAAGGTTGATATAAAACTATTTTTACAGCTGATTGTCTTTATCATGCAGCTTATACTAAAGGGAGTCTGTATCCCTTAGTAAGTTGGAGGGAAGTGATATATAACAGTGCAGGGTGTTTCTAGACCCAAAGTCTGCCCTATTATTTATTTTCTGAGTGCTTCACCTCCTCCCAGCTCCCTATTTCTTTGCCCCATTGCAAGGGGATGTTGGTGAGAGGGTGAAAAGCTGGACTTTTCTGTGCCTGTTAGTTAATTCCAGAATATTTTAAAGCACATTAGATAACACCACAAAACATTTGGCATGTTTAATTTAAAATGCACTGAAATACATTGTAATCCATGGGAAAAGGATGGGTCCTGCCTGTTTTCAGTGCTGCTGCTCTGCAGCCCCTGGCCTGTGCCCGCTTTGCACCTCAATTCCATTGGCTCAGATCATTGGTTGGGCTGTGCTTGTGAGTTTGATCATTAAACTGGTTCAGATTTCAGAAAAAAAAGTAAGTTTTCCTTCCTTCCCCCGCTGTTTTCTGCCTGGTGTGTTGGCAGTGAGATGTATGGGTGTGTTGGCGTCAGTAGGAGCGAGCTGGGGGTAGAAGACAAAGGGATGAGAATGTGTAAAGCCTCGTGCTATCAAAGCCTTTGTGTTTTCAGAGCAGCTGATCCAGCCCCTCTGGCATTGCCTCTGAGCTGTGCCTGTGTGTGCTGGAGGACGAGGATTCATGGAAACATGGAATAGTTTGGGCTGGAAGGGAACTTTAAAGTCATCTAGTGCAACTCCCCCTGCAATGAGCAGGGACATGGAGTCATAGAGTAATTTTGATTGGAAAAGACCTTTAAGATAATCAAATCATCTTCAACCAGATTGGGTTGCTCCAAGCCCTGTCCAACCTGGCCTGGAACACTTCCAGGGATGGGGCAGCCACAGCTTCTCTGGGCAACTTGTGCCAGGGCCTCCCCACCCTCACAGGGAAGAATTATTTGGGATTAATTTTGTGTCTTTGAAATACTAATCCTTGAGTTTTGAGGTGATATCTTAGAATTATTGAAGTGATACTTTCTTCCTTTCAGTCTTGGCAGCTCCATGCCCGGTGGACCTTCTGGAGGAGGGTGTCAGCCTCCACATGCAGATGTGGTGCAGAGGTGATGAGAGGGATTAGAAACCATGAAACACAGTGGTACCATCGCTGTTCCTCCAGTTTTACAACCGCTAAAAATGTATTTCTGTACATGGGAAGCGGCTTAAGCTTAACATCATGAACTTTTTCTACCCAGAGTACGTATCAGTTACCTTAACTGCAGAGTAGAGGGCTCTGTGGAGAACACTGAGCAGGGAGGAAGAGTTACCTGAAGCAGCAGATTTGAGCAGCTCTGTGGTGGAACTGCAGCTTCTGACCCATCTCACCACTGTGTTGACCTTCCACACCAGCCAAAGAGAACCTTTGCTGTTAACTTGAATATAAGCCTCCATATCAATCTTCATCTTTGGTTAAATACTTCTCTAATTAAATTCTGCCAAGTGATGGAGTTCACCCTGAAAAACATGCCCAAGACTTGGCTGCTCACCTTTTCCTCCCAGGTAACAGCTGCTTTACCAGGTGTGCTCTGAAAGGTATTTCTGGTGCTGTCTCCTGCCTGTGGGGTCTCCAAGGACCTGATGTGGAGGGAGCTCAGGTCATGGTGGAGTTAGAGGAGCAGAAGGAGGATCAGGAGTGAGCTGGTCCCGTGTGTTATGGCCAAGCTTAAAATTGGCACTGAAAGCAGTGTCAGAGCTCCCTGGGCACAGTTAAATCCACCGTTTGACTGGGGAGCCTGAGCATTCCTTTCACTGCAGGGTCATTGTTTGGGTTTGGATTTCTGCAGTGCAGAGCTGTGCTAGACTTTGGATACAATTGTAAGGTTTCCAACCTGCTGTGCTGAAAACTTTAAGCCCTAACTCTGCTCCCTTCCTTCCTGTATTACACCTCTTATGTGTTACGAGTGAATTCTCATGCATCCAGATGTCATGTTCTCCTTTTCTGCCTTTGTCTGACTCTCTAGGCAGGGCACACACTTCTGCTTTTGGTTTTTCCCTTCCTCCCCTTCTCTTCTGCAAAATGAAACACTTTTCTGCTGAAACACAAGCATTTAATCTGGCCATGGTACAGTATTTAAATTCTGTGTGTATTTTCCATTGTATGTAATTAGTTTTTGTTTTCCAAAAGCAATTTTAAATATTCATCCAGATCTTATTACAAAGAAACATCTGTATGATGATACATTTCCTGCAGCTGAGGAACAGAGGAGCCACTGGGAAGGAAGGAAAGGCAACTTCTCAAGTTAATTGTAAGATTTTATTGGTGTTTCACTCCACTGCTCAAGGGTTTCTTGTGCAAATCAATCTCAAACTGCCTAATTTATGTATGAGCCCTGCTTGAAAGGCAGCACAGATTGATCTGCTGACAATGCACGAGGAAAGGTGACCCTAATTTGTGACTTCAGTCACGGGCCTGTTGGGAGAGGGGAATACTGGAGACTTGAGAAAATGTAAATGCAGATTTTTGTGTTGGCTTGAAAGGTTCTCCATCCATGTTCAGTAAAACGTAATTAATGTGGGGTGTGGGTGGTTGTTCAGTAATACAAAAGATATCAATGAGGTGTTAAAAATCAATCAAAGTGTTTTTCCTGAAGTGTTTGTTCCTCTAAGATTTTATAAGGAAGTCATGAGACTTTCTTGTTGACCAATGTTGAATTATTTGGTTAGTCCCTCAATTAGTCCAAAAAGTCTCTTTTCCTTCTCCATGTTTCTGTGTTAATGAACTCACTCCTTTGGTGAACTCACAGGTAAAACAGTAAATAATTCAAAATACAGCCTTGCTGCAGAGACCTTTATTTATCTAAAATGAGCCCAAGAAGGATGGACAATTAATATTTATGCAGCGAGAGACACATTTGAAGGTGAAACAGGAGTGTAAAACAGCTGTGGCATAGACCTGATAGCAGAAAACATGTAAAAATAATAATATCATAAAGTTATCCAATGTTTTTTTCCTTCATTTTCCCTGTAAGAACACTCTGTGTCTTGATCTCAACTCAGTCTTGATCCTCCTGTTGGGTGTTGGGCAACTCTTGACGTGTGAGCATCGCCCAGGGGCCGTGACCACAGCGGGAGTGGCTGTGATAGCCATGGCCAGGAGTCACAGCTGCCACCACCAGCCCTGGAGTGACAACCACTTCCTTTCCCTGTGCTGGGGGCCATGGGGACAGTGGCAGTGGCCAGGGTTTCCTGCTGACTCAGCTCCAACATCCTGCCCCACCACCTCCCTGGTAACCGCAAGGTGCAGCTCGGCCCCTCGACAGGGATCCTCACTCTCGGGCTGTAACTCGTTATCTGGGTGTCATTTCTTCTGTGCTGAGCATCTGCCTCGAGACTTTAAAGTGTCTTTTAGGATTTCTCTTCTGATGTAGAACTCCCAGTGGTCTGGGGTAGGAGAGGGATTGACAGGGCAAGGCGAGATTGGCAGGAAGAGCTCAGGCAATTTATAAACCTCCTCTGCCGAAAATCAGAGGAGGCCTTTTCTCCCACGCTGTCTTTGAGTAGATTGGTTCCTCTCTGTGCTCTCCAAAGGCTGGGCTTAGTCAAATGTTCCTCAAAACAATGGTGCTGGTGAAGGGGGGGCAGGGGAGGGCTGGCTCCTCGCTCCTGATAAGCTTTTCTATATATAAAATTGCGTGGCTGGCTCCTGATATGAGATGTTCTACTGGCTCCTGATAGCACTGATGTGATAGGGAACATTCTGTTAACTCTTTCATCCATTCAGCAGCAGTTAGAGGTGTCACTTGCTGTCCCCAAGTCATTTTGCTGATGACTGAGAGCAAGGCTCAGCCCTGAATTTCGTGCTCTGCATTGCAGAAACCGCTGCTGCTGCAACCGGGAGCGGCAGCGAGGAGGAAATGGTGAAAGCAGCTTCAAAAAAAGGCAGTAAGTCCAAGCCCAACTGCAGGGTAGAAGTAAAAAGAAAAACAAAGGCAACAAACTGAAAATACTTTGTTCTCTCTGTAAAAATGTCGTAGAACAGAGATTCACGTTGGGTGATTGATTATGGGTTGAACCTGCAGAAATACGATGTTTTAAATACTGGAGGGAAATAATTCCGCTCTTCCTGTAGCTCAAGAAAATTTCTGTTAGCTTGAAAAATACTTTTACATCAGGTTTTGTGGTTTGCATGGAAGCAGATGGTGGAGAATCGCGCGTGGAGTCACCTGAGCGTGGACAGTGGGTAAGGTGAGGTTAGTGGGGTGGTGACACCACGTACAGGTGGGATGGTGGCTGCCAGCTCCAGGATTTGCTGTTCTACTTCCCAGTTTCTGCCTGTTCCGCTCTGGCTGAAGCTGTGGTGAGGTGGGATTTGGGCTCAGAGCTGCCATTTGAGGTCCAGGTTGTCACAGCAGCCAGGAGCTCACTCCCCAGAGCTGCAGTTTGCTGGCTGAGGCATTGCACTTAAGATGTGAAGTAAGTTGACTCTCTGGGGGTGAAAAGAATCAACTTCTTGTGAATTTTCTGGTTTTCAGAAATTTTTCTGAAAAGAATTCTGTTTTTGTGGAGTTGCTGTTGTTCTGCTTCTTTGCAGCTGGACCTTCATGAGATGACTGAGCGTGGTTGGGCTTATGTGTCCCTGAGGGAGCTGTTCCTTCAGGGGCTCCGTGTGAACGTTGAAGGTGGGTGAAGGAACGGGGGAAAGGTGGTGGATTAGCTCTCCTCATCAGCAGAGGATGATGGAGATGGCTCCTCCCCTGCCTGGGATGAGCTGGGAATGGGCGACCAAACCTCCCAGTGCCATGTGGTACCGTGGGTGCAGGGATGGGGACTCAGGCTGTGACAAGGGAAGGACAAACTGGCATTCAGATGAAGGTGGATGTGAAGTCAGTGGTGAATTCTCACCTGAGAACAGGCTGGAACCATCTCTGGGTTTGGGTTGCAGCGGGCAGGAGATGTGTGAGCAGGCACAGGGCACTGTGTGGCCTCACTTTGGGAATCACTGAATCATTAAGGTTGGAAAAGACCTCCAGGATCATGGAGTCCAACCTTGGAGCAATCCCCACCTTGTCAACCAGAGCAGCGCACGGAGTGCCATGTCTGCTCATTAAAGGAAACAAGATCTGGAGGCTTCACAGATTAACTCAATTTCCATAAAATGACTGAAACTATTAAATGTCAGTCCTGGAAACTGTTGGAAAGGTGTGTAGGGAGTGATGTCCTGCCATATCAGACTTCTTCCAGTGATAGAATAATATACCTTATGGATTTCAGCAGAATCTGTCAGTGTGGTGAGCTTGGCCCTGCTGAGTTAGTGCTTGGACTCGATGATCTTAGAGGGCTTTTCCAATCTGAGTGAATCTAAATGATTTTGTGCTGTAGTGGGGTTTTATCACTGATGCTTTCTCAAAAGCATATTGAGAAAAGGTGGATGTGATGGAACCTCAGCTTGCAGAGCAGCTGTTAATTAGGAAAATAAGACCCTGAAGAGTGCAGGGGTGTGGCCTTCATAGCAGCCTCAGTTATTTATTGTGTCTGTGAAGGCTTGGCCTGCATGGGAGTGTTGTGTTTATGGCATTCAAAGCAATCTTGGCTAATTTTGGGGAATGTTGTGGAGAGGAGCCATCGGCTGCACCATGGGGTTGGTGAAGAACTTTGCCTCCACAGGAGAGCCAAGGAAACGACCTGTCTGAGCCCTCCCATGGCATGATGCCAAAATAAATGAACGTGTGAGGCAGTGGCTGGATTGTTATCCGTGCTTTGGGCTGATGCAGCCTTACCCAGAGCTTCAGGGCTTTGGGAAGGGCCTTGGGCTCCAAGAGTCCTGAAGGGAGTAATGAGAATTGCTGGGGCTTAGGAATGATGTGTTGGGAGAGGCTGGAAGAACTGTTCCTGTTACTGAGTTTACAGAAGAGGCGGTTTAAGGAAGATACCTATCTTCAAACATAGAAAGCTCAAAGAGGAATAGTGTGGAATCCATCTTTCTGGGAGTAAAGGAGCAGTGGGCTGAGTTTAAAATAAATTTAAATAATTAAAAATTAAAGAAAACGTGAATACCTGGAACATAGAGTTGAGGGATGCTGAAGAACTGGAGATTTGAGTGAATGCTCCAGACTAACATGTCAGGATTGGGGTAGGTCCACCCTGAGGTGAGGGAATGGCCTGGGTAACTTGTCAAGGACTTTTTGCCAAAAGGGGCCTTTTTGTGTGGCCATATTATTGAGCGTTTTGCAACTATACTGATGTATTTAGAATTAATCCTCTTGCAGTTGTTAGGCACCTAAATAAAACATGACTCATTTAATTAATGACACAGAAATCATGGGACTTTACACTTCACTTTAGGTAGGAGTTATTTTATCTCCTTCCTTAATGATTAAAGCCTCAGCTCATGACAAAAAAGTGTATGAATCTTTAAAAAATATGATTAGGGGCTTTTCTAAAAAATAATGTAGGTATTTGTATTTGGTTTTTGGATTTTCTGGGGTTTTTTGGTTGCTTGCTTTTTTTTAATAACAGAAGGAACTACAGGATGTTTGTTTACATTTTTGGGAATATTTAAACACTTTTCTGTGCATCAGGTAAGAAGCAGTGAAATACTGTCCTTGTGCTATTGACTTTGGAACTATATGACCACTCCAGAAATGCACCTGCTGAGATGTTTCCTGCAAAAGCTGGTCAGGCTGGGGCAAAAGCTGGCTCAAGAGTTCTTTAAACAGTGTTTGAGAGTAAATGTTCATCTGGGAGAGAATGTACTAATCATCTTGATCTTTTTTTATTGCAGCATAGAAACAGAGTTTTGAGTTTGAAAATAATTTTCATCTCTCTCTCTGAAGTTGTAGTTCCTTCTCACTTTTTGGGTGCTCTTTTCCTACTGTTGTCCCCCTGTGCTGGGCACTGCTGAGGCCTCACCTTAAAACGTGGGGAGAGTGTTGGGTCCCTCATGACAAGAAGGACATTGAGGGGCTGGATCATGTCCAGGGAAGGGAATGGAGCTGGGGAAGGGTCTGGAGCAGCAGGAGCAGCTGAGGGAGCTGGGGGGGCTCAGTCTGGAGAAAAGGAGGCTCGGGGGGGACCTTCTGGCTCTGCAACCCCCTGACAGGAGGGGGGGAGCCGGGGGGATTGGGCTCTGCTCCCAGGGAACAAGGGACAGGATGAGAGGAAACAGCCTCAAGCTGTGCCAGGGGAGGTTTAGGTTGGATATTGGGAGAAATTTCTTCATGGAACAGGCTGTCCATCCCTGGCACAGCTGCACGGGGTAGGGGTGGAATACCCATCCCTGGAGGGATTTAAAAGCCATGTGGATGTGGCACTTAGGGACATGGGCTGGTGTGGCCGTGGCAGTGCTGGTGAATAGTTGGACTGGATGATCTTAGAGGGCTTTTCCAACCTAAAGGATTCCATACTTTTTGTGATGTGAAAATAGGCTATTCCAAGTCTGACTGCATAGCTTTAGATATCATGTCCCAATACCTTCACAGCCTTTGTGTTGCTCCACTGAGAGCTCCTCAGGCATGGAAAAGAAATCTTTCCTTCTTTTTTCTCCCTTCATTTCCATAACTGTGGGGCTGCAGATAATCCCTGTAGGCAATACATGAGTGGGCATGAGTGTGTATTTTTCCAAAATTAAGATTGAAGTCAGAGTTCATTCTGTTCCTGGTTTTAAACCCATCCAAGCCAATTCTTTTTTTAATTCAGTTTATCCCATAGCATATTTTCAAAATGCTTTAGATCTGATCCTGATGAACAATAGCACCAAAGAACACAGGGAAATAGTAGAAAAGAGATCACTGTCCCCCTCAACCCTCTCCCTCCTGGTGACCATGGAATAACGTGGCTTGGAAGAGACCTTTTAAGCTCATCCAGTCCAATGCAAGTCCAACTTGTTCATCTAGTCCAGCCCATCTAGTCCTGGGTCCATTTGTGGAATCCTATTGATTGAAAAATTCCCCTCCATTTTTAAGGTGTGAAATGTCACTTTGTAAGGCTGGAATGACCCCCCCTCCATGTCCCCACTGTCAATTAATCCCTGTTGGAGCAGACCTGCTAGTGCAGGGCTTAATCTGCTGGTGACAACCTGTGATTTATGTACCCAGGAGACCCCAGCCTTGCTAATTGAAATGGATTTGAACTTGTGTTCACCGTGCTAGGCTGGGCTTGGAGACTTACTGAGAAAGACAGATAGAACCAACTCTACTGGGTCAATAGAATTTAAAAACTAATATTACAAACGTGGTGATTCTTGTCTGTATTCAGGAGGTATCTTTAAACATCAACTTTTTGAACAGATAATGTATTTTCTCTATAAATCCTGATCTAGTCCATGAATGAGTGTCCCATGAGTGGCTCACTTGCCTCTAGCACATCAAAAATCATCATTTCTTGTCTGTCTGCAGCCAATTTTTGTCACCCACATCTGCTGGCCTCCCCTTACATGAAAATCAAAACAAATATATTAATTTGTCCACCTGAATTAGACACACAGTGACTAAGCAAGAAAGACAGTCTATCAAGCTTGATTATTCCAAATGGAAATTCATTTTGTTCAGTTAATTGGTGCTTTGCCTCGCTCAGTCTCTTATGTGTGATTATTCTGATTTGTAATTTTTAATCTGATTATTTCTCTCTCCTTTAGATGATCTTTACTGAGAGTGATCATGTAGAATACACCAGGAATTTTTGCTGTCAGATATAATTTTGTGAGCAGTTGCATTAAATTATAAATGATTTTAAAATTAGATATTTGTCCCTTAAATTCTTTTGTTATTCCTGAAGTGGTCAGAAACAAAGCATATTTTGTTGTGCAATATATTATATGTACAATATAATAGGCACAATAAACCCGACAGTGAGTGTGCTGTAGACAGTCCTATTAAAAAATTATGGGGTTTTATGGTGAAATTTAACTTTTCATGGCAGAATGTTGTGTGGATGAATTTTAGGGAGTGTTTCCCAAGCAGAGAGGTGCCTGCCTGAGTTTTTTTGCCTCGTGCTGGGCTGTGCTGAACCTAAGTGCAAACATCTCCACAGATATCTCAAGTCCATTTCTTTTTTTCCTCTGGATTTTGAGACTTTTGGAGTCTCTGAGACAGAATTACAGGGAATTAAAAATAAGAATATGGAAACTCAATGTATTGATTTTTTTTTTTTTTTTAAAGCAGGTCAAGAGATGGAACTTGAACAAACTTCTGGAAATTTGTTTAGTGGCTTAATTTATAACTCCAAGTAGAAAAGCATTGTGGAATGGTTACCCCTAACAGGAGGAATACTGAGAACCCCCAATAGGAGGAATACTGAGAAGTTGATCCCAGTTGGTGTCCTTAGAGTGGTGGTGTGATGGATGGGATGTACTCACTGTGGAGCTGAACCCAGGAGCCTGAGGTGCTGCTGCTCCACAGGCTTCAGTGCCAAATGCCCAAGGTGGGAATGGTGGTGCAGGGCCTGGGTTTTGGCAGAGGGGTCTGTGGGATGCAGCACCTCCCCATGATGACCTTGGAAACTCATGTAATGAAGTGTTCAAGGCCAGGTTGGCCGGGGCTTGGAGCAACCTGGGCTAGTGGAAGCTGTCCCTGCCCGTGGCAGGGGGTGGGAAAGGATGAACTTTAGGTCCCTTCAAACCCAAACCGTTCTGTGCTTCATGCAAGTTCCTGCTTTCCCCCTGTTGGTTTCAAAAAGGAAGGAGCACTTCTTTTTCTAGCTATTTGGTAAAATCATAATTCAGCTGAACAGTTTTCCTTGGAACGCTGCAGTAATGATTGCTCACCCTGATGACATAATGGTGCAATATAATGGTGCAGGAGCTATTCCAGTTAAACTGTAACGTGGCACTGCCTGGCGTGCTGGGATGGGTCACAGAGTCACAGTCCCTGACTTTGCTGAGGCCAGAGCTTGAGGAAAGAGAAAATAGCTGCAGTCAGCCCAGCTGGAGGTGAGAGCTGCTCCCAGTGCCAGGGATTTCTGGCCAGGGGAGCTGCTGCCGTGCCGGCTCACTTGCTCCAGGTAGGGAATCCCCCAGCCTGGTGGAGAAAAGACTGGGGATTAGGACTTGTAGAATCCCAGAATGGTTTGGGTTGGAAGTGACCTTAAAGATCGTCTCATTCCAGCCCCTATCATGGGCAGGGACACCTTCCACTAGCCCAGGTTGCTCCAAGCCCCATCCAACCTGGCATTGGACATTTCCAGGGATGGGGCAGCCACAGTTCTCTGGGCAACCATGTACTTTAGAGGGACCAACTGTGTTTGGGGTTTTATGGGTGAAAAGCAGGAAGAATAGAAGAAGAGACAGAACATTTTTAAATTATTATTTTTATTTATTTATTATTATTATATATTTATTTATTATTATTTTTGGGTAGGCACTTGCTCTTGCTATGGGGCAGCCACAGTTCTCTGGGGCACTGGTCAGCCAATAGTGCCAATGCTTTCATGTCTCTCATTTTTAATCCTCTTTTCTGAGTTGATGGTGCTTATCCTTGAGAATATTACTTTTATAGCACTAAAAATCTGGGGCATGACCTGAGCTACACTATTCTAAAGCCTGGGGGGGAAAAACAAATCCCAGCAGTCTTTCTACCCTCCTCTGTGTGAGCTGGGATGTATTGCTGTTTTATTCCTGCTTTAGGAGGATGCAGGGGATGGGTATCAATTTAACCTGCTCTGAAGCAGCTTGTGCATCAGATTCCTTGGAAAAGTCTCACAGCTGTAGCAGGGACACGTGCCATGACCAAGGTTTTATTGGCCTATTTTCTTAAAGCCCAGGTTTTACTTCTGAGCTGTCAGGTCAGATGAGGATTCAGTTCTGTGGCCAAAATAGAAATTAGCCATGTGTGGTAATCCATTAATCCCTGAAAATAATGCTGTTTGTTCACGTTTTGGGAGCTGGGCTGTCCCCTGTGACATCTCTGTGGGCTGTGTGAGAAGTAGTGGCAGCGATCCTGGAGCTGGGAGGGGCTGTATAGAGGTGTCACGCACTCCCCAAATTTCTGAGCTGTTCCCTGTTGAATTGCATCTAAATTCCAGGTGCTTTGCCCTCTGGGACAGAGACATTGTGGCTGTTCCATCCCTGGAATTGTTCAAAGCCAGGTTGGGTGGGATTTGGTGCAGCCTGGTCTAGTGGAAGGTGTCACTGCCCATGGAGGGGTTTGGAAATGGAAGATCTTTAAGTTCTGTTCCAACTCAAACCATTCTAGGATTCTGTGATTCTTGGCAGGATTTGAGTTACCTGTGCAATTTTATACTGATTTTTTAATATTTTTTTGTCATGGTATCAAGTTCTCTGTGGATACAGAAGTGTTTATATGTAACAATGCAACCTTTTAAATCTGTGTTTGCAACAGGAATCTCTGGCACCTCTTCAAGGCTTCAGATAATGAGAAATAGCTAAATAATAGTGGGAGTAATAATAAAATACATGGAGTAGTAATAAACTACCACTAGTTTAGTAATAAATTACAATAGTTTATTAGTAAATTACAAAATTACTATTAGTAAATTACAGAAAATATTAGTTCATGGAGTGGACTTCAGGACTGAAGTGCCTGAGCCATTTAGAATAGAATTACAAAATTATTAAGATTGGAAAAGACCTCTGAGATCATTGAGTCCATTCTGTGCCCAATCCCCACCTTGTCACCCATCCCACGTCCAGTCCTTCCTTGGACACCTCCAGGGATGGGGACTCCACCCCCTCCCTGGGCAGCCCCTTCCAATGTTTAACCACCCTTTCCAGGAAGAAATTCCTCCTCATGTCCAGCCTGAACCTCCTCTAGTACAGCTTGAGGCCGTTTCCTCTTGTCCTGTCCCTGGTTTCCTGTCAGAAGAGGCCAACCCACACCTGTCCAGGGAATAAAGGCTGGAGGCAGTGGGATATAAGCAGATAAATGGACTGTATCCCTATATGGATATGAAAGCAGTTCCTATTTCTTTTACAGGAGGGGCAACAGTTGCCTCCCAGCAGATCTGTGTAATAAAGACAGTTTGTCTCTACCTGGATCTTTTGCTTCCTACATTTATCAACCAGAGGCTTCTTTTTGTAGCACATGGTTGTCCTTTCTTGTTCAGCTGTGCTTTTCTACCCACCTGTTCTCTCTGGGGAGTTGTTACTATTTTTTACTTCTTGTTCTAACAGGCTGTATCATGACATTGTACCTTTGTGAGGATGGAAAATGCTGCTGTGTCTGTAGCTGTGGGGTTTTGTCATTCAAAAAATTATGTTGCTGCATTCCTGTGTATGGTGGACATAAATATAAATATACAGTGAAGCTCAGGGTGTTTTTGTGTGGTTGAACTCACTCTCCTCCCCATCTACTCCAGGATGAAGAGAAGTAGTTCCAATTTTGCCCAGGGAACAAGGGACAGGACAAGAGGAAACAGCTCCGAGTAAAACCGGGAGAGGTTTAGGTTGGAAATTAGGGAAAATTTCTTCATGGAGGGTGTTGTCAAACATTGAAAGAGGTTGCCCAGGGAGGTGGTGGAGTCCCCACCTCTGAAGGGATTTAAAAGCCAAGTGGATATGGCACTTGTGGATGTGGGTCAGTGGTGGCCTTGGCAGTGCTGGGGGAATGGTTGGACTTGGTGGGCTCAGAGGGCTTTTCCAATAACCATTCCGTGATTCTATGAAATTTTAGGGTCTTAAAGGTCTTTTTCAACTTCATTGATTCCATGATTCCACATTTGGTCTATGCAGTATTTGATCATGCTGAGCTCAGTCCTTTGCATCCCCCTGTGTGCTGCAGCTCCTGAATTTCCTCCAAGTTTTAATCCTCCTTTCTTCAGCAGTGGAAATGCAAAGTGCCTTGGTCAAAGACTGAGATCTCACCATTTGCATAATCTTTGTTGATGTGTTTATTTCTGATAAATGGTGGGACTTCAAAGTGTGCTCCAGCTCCACTTCATCACATCCAAGAGAACAGATTCAGGGTGTCTGGCATGGAATTGGCATCTGTAAAACCCTCCTAACAGTGATTTTGTGGGAAGTGTTGATGTTTCTTCCACCTTCCGATCCTTTGGAATTCTGCCAGCAGCTTCAATTATTTTGTGGGGTTTTTTTTGTTGGTTTTTTTTTTTAAGGAGCTGTATGTATTTTAAGGATGAGCCAGTGAACTAAAGGCTGCCTGGTAAAATCAGGCAGCAGAGCCTCTGCCAGAATTGATTATTCAAATTTCCAATGGATTTCAGCAGCCTTTGCTGAGGATGTGAAGCATCCCAGGATTCAGCACCTCTTCCCTGGCAACACCAGCCCTTTCCCTATTGATTCTGCTTTTATTCTGGCTTTATTCCAGATTTCCAAATCCTGCTTATTCCCATCTTTCTCTTCAGTACACATTAATTGCTGCTGCATGTCCTGAGCTTCCAGCATCCTATTGCTTTATAATTATAAATATAATATAATAGTAAATTATAAATTTTGGAAGTTTATATATAATGCTAAGTATAATGTAGGTACATTTTGCAGTCAGGTGTTAAACATAATTTGTTATCTAATTAATTATCTAATCCAAGAATGGGATTAGATAGTAAGACATTTAGTCTGCTTAAATTATAAATAGTAGCAAAGGAATAGAGTGAGTAAATTGGTCAGCAGGAAGCTGAACTGGACAAAAAAAAAATACATTTAAGAAAATAAATTTGGATTCTAAGAATGCTTTTCATTATTCTTTCTTCACTTCTTGTGTTAAAGAAAAAAATTCTTTGAGCTTCCAATGCATGTATCTAAAAAATCCCCTGTGTGTGCTGAGTTGGAATTTACTCCTGGGTGTAGGATTGGGAATAGGAGAGGCTTGGAATAAGGTTCACTAAGTAACAGATGTGCAAGTGGCAAAAAGGTGGTGTGGAAGTTGTTGTTACAGGAGATTTTTATACATTTGGGCTTATCCAGAGATTATTTCAGGTGGATTATCCCATTTGACCTGGAAAGGAAGGATTTTCTAATGGTTGTTCTAATAACTGCCAAGTTACTGGATTTTTTAATCTGTTGTTAGGCAGGACTGTGGAATACCCTGTGGAAATTGTAATATTAAATGTGTTTTACTGTATCAGGAAGCTTTGTTTTGCAGTATTTGGATGGTTGTAACTTCAGCAGTGGATGCAGAGCCACCATCTGGATGTGTCCTGCCATTTACAAAACACAGAAAGTAATATTAGCGTGAAAATATTTTTAAATCAAGCACAACTGGTTAATGGCTGAGATGGCAGCCTCTTCTAATTAATATGTTCATTAGGGACTGGATAAATACACAGCAGATTAATAGCAACAGTTCTTTTCCACCTCGACTTTGAGGCATTAGAGTATTTCTAGACCAGCTGATTTATGTACATCTATTAATTTCCCTGAAATCTTCAGAGCAGCAGCAGGTTCTCTTTACACTTTCCCTTTAAACTTCTCCACATTGGAAATTATTTTCTGGTCTCAGAAACCCTGACATTCTGTATATGGAAAACTTTGGTGAAATGCTTTATAGGGATCAAGTGGGATAAGGAAACTCTGAAAAGTGTGTGTTAAAGGGACTTTAAACTTTATGGGGTTACTGGTCTGCTTGGTGGGTAAAACTTTTCCTCTTTGTTTTGATCTCGGGGCATCTGTGATGCCAAAATTCCACTGGAGCGACATGTTCAAGGAATGACTGGATGTGACACTCAGTGCTCTGGTCTGGTTGACAAGGTCATGATGGGTCACAGGTTGGACTTGATGATCTTGGAGGTATTTTCCATCCTAAACAATGCCCTGATTCTGCATTTGCCTTGTGGAAGAAAGTCTTGTGGATCCTTCAGAGATGTTGTGGCCGCGCTGGGATTTTGGGCCCACACTGCTCATGATCTTTGCAAGGTCTAATACTTGCAATTAAGGCAGAAACCACCAAGAATAGGTGAATTTTGCATTTATCCTCAATATTTGTGTTTCTCCTCAAGATTCCAGCTGCTGGTACTTAGGAATTATCTCTGGGAATATGCTCCAGACTCCTTGACTCAGTGTCCTCAGCTGCCCTGTTTTATGGGTGGAGCTTTTCTGCCCTGATTTCTGTCATCTTTGAATCAGCTGAGCATTACCTTCCTCTTCCTGGATTTAAAACATCCTTAATGAATTTTTAGTGTGCACAACCGGTATTTTCCTTTTCTTTCTGCATCCATACTGGACTTTCAGTGATTAGGCAAGGGGAGAGTGTAAAACAAGATTTAAGTAAATTTAAACTTACATTAAATATCACTTTTTTCTTTTAGCTTTGTACTGACATGAGATAAAAATCGGTAAAAATAATTTCACCTGAAAATTTACCTTTTGTTTTGTTTGGTTTCCTTTTTTTTTAGGTCCAGGATGGAACATTCCTGCTCGCTTCTGCTGCTCTGTGTTAGCTTTCTGTTTGCACAAGCTCTGCCACCCAATGGAACTGAATTTCCCAAACCAACCACAACAACCAGTAAGGACATCACTTATTTGTGGGGATAGGAGTGGGTGTGGAAAAGGGACTTCTGGTGACATATTCCTGGATGGTTTTCCAGGACTTTGACCCCACTAACGTGCTCCTGATCGTGCCAGGTGACCTCTGTGTTTGGTCTCCCTGTGGGTGGTGTTGATGTTTTACTTTCTCTTTTCCATTTATGGGAAAAACAGGGGAGAGCTTTGGGAGGGGTGGGGAAGCCCAGAGTGTCTCCTCCTGGCTGGGTTCCAAGCTCTCCACACCCCAGGAGCTGTCACTGTGCATCTCCAGCGTGGTGGGATGGGGACACAGATAATATGAGATAAATTATCAAATAGAAAACAGGATGAATATATTTAAACATAATGAGGAACTACGACCTTTATATGAGTTCTGTGTTCTCTAATGATACAAACTGCCTAAGGCAAGACTTGAGGAGGAGGGTGAAGTGCAGGTGTCCTGGGTAAGATTATGTCAGGTGAAAAATAGAGGAGTGTTTTTCCGAGACCTGAGGACAAACCTTAACTCACTGATCCCTCACAGCATCTTTAATTCATCCTCATTTCTGTTTTCAGAATTTCTTCCTCTTGCTTCAAGCCCTCCTACAACCACATTCTAACACGTAACAGTCCTGGGGAGGGACTTGTTCAGGGGAAATAAAGGTTTTTTGAGGAAGTATGAGGCAGTTTTTTGAGGCTTCCTAAGGCAGTTTGGAGGGGGCTTGGGCAACCTGGTCTGGTGGAAGGTGTCCCATGCCCAGGGGTGGAACGAGATGGGCTTTAAGGTCCCTTCCAACCCAAACAATTCTGTGATTTTATGAAGATACTGATTCTATTCTCTTGTTTGATGGGATGATATATTTTACTTGCACCTTGTCCTTACCCTTCATAATCCTGGATCCCTGACTTGGAAATCCCTGTTCTGGTGAGTGGTGTTGGTCAGGCAGTGACAGTGTGTGACACTGAGCTCCCATCAGAGGGATTCCTGAAGGCAGAGCTGCTCCAAGCTCTTGGTTGAAGGGAGATAAAGCAGCTGATGTTTATATGATGTTCCATATAAACAGTGATGATTGAAGGGTGTTTGTGTGGTTTATTTGCTTTTAATCTGCCTGTGAACTTTACACCCAAATGGAAGGAAAGCCAAACCAGCATTAAGTGCCAGTCCTGGCTGATGGCCCTTTGAGTGTTTTGGTCCTTAGCTGTAATAATTTAAATGGAAACAGGGGAGATTTAGATCAGATATTAGACTGAAATTCTTCTCTGTGAGGGTGGTGAGGCCCTGGCACAGGTTGTCCAGAGAAGCTGTAGCTGCCCCATCCCTGGAAGTGCTCAAGGCCAGGTTGGATGAGAGGCAAAATCTTAGTTTTGTTTTGCTCAGTGGTTTCAAAACAAACAAATTACTGCTATAAATAAAGATTTAGCTAAGTGTAAATATACTAATTAATTGGTCTGCTGAAGTGTCGTCAAGTAGCTGTCGGCCGCTGCTTCTTGTCTGGCACCTGGAGCAGCAGAAAAACAAGTTACTAATATTGGTCTGAATATGTAAGAATATGGGAATTGAGAAAGGGAAGTAACTAGTAAGTGGTGTGACTTCCCAGAATTTTAATACCATGGGCACAAAGGGAGTTTTACCATCGATGTTGTTCATCTTCAGAGCTTAATTCGAAATTGTGTTGAATTTAAATGTGATAATATGGATAAGAGTAATCATCCACATTTTAATTGAATCTTAATTTCAGTGATATGATTTAGAAATGATTAGTATGACTAAACTGTTTTTCCTAAATATCAAAGCCTTCCTTGCTTTGCAGTGAGGAACAAGGAGAGGTTTTGTCTGACAGACAAGTACACTCTGAAAAGACATTGCTGCAGAAAAAGTTCCAAGATAATAGGATTATCTAACACATTTGATAGCCATTGAACTAATATGGTATTTCTTAATACAAAAATAAAGAGTTTTGATTGAAGCATAAAGAAAGCTCCATTTAAAAGACTCTGGAAAGAACTAAAGGTTCCTAAAAAAAGTCCATCTCTCCTTTTGCATGGTAATTTGATGAGTGATCCCAAAAGATAAGATGCTTTTGATTCTGAAAGGAATAGTTATAATTCATTGCATGTCATTATTTTAGCTGACTTGATTTTTTAAAACATTTGCTGAATTAAAATGCCAGGCTTATTCTTATTTTAAATGTGGTTGCCCAGTCTGGATGGCTCAATTTTTAGCACTGCTGCCATTTTGCTTCCTACAAAAGTACCATGACATTGCCACCATGAAATTTCCCTTTCATAAAATGAGAATATGCTGTGGTTTATTGCACTGCCATTTAGTGGAGAAATTGCCCTGACATTTACTCAAATTATTCAACTGTATTAAAAAAATATAAAGGAAAGAATCCCAGAATGGTTTGGATTGGAAGAGACCTTAAAGATCATCTTGTTCCAACTTCCAAGCCAGTATTTATTTATTTGGATTTGTATAATTAAATATAAATATATATTTCAAGTAGATACAACTTTATGATTTCAAATATGTGTTACAGACTGTTTACACCTGACACTGTCCATAGCATTCACACAACTCCTGGTAACTCAAATATTGATTAGTTCTCCAGTATTAATCATAGTCAGGATTGTTTTACTTCCTCTTGTATTTTTTCTTATAAAGTAGTTTAAATGTGGAAGCAGCCTGGGAGTTGCAGTTGTAAAGCTTTTAAAACCTTTCCAAATGTTTAAATTCCTTTAGTATTTACTCAGTGAGTGTTTCATGGGGTTTGTGCCCACCTTTACAATTCCTTTCCCAAACCAATGTATGAACATGCAGAGGGAATGAATTTATCAGGCAAGTTGGAGTTTGAAAGGCAGCAAATGGGGCAGTTTTGGGTGCCCTGTTTAATGCTGGTTTAAACTCTCAGGAAGTCAGTGGGTGTCTTTGAAGATGGGATTATTTACCCCTCTGCTCTGCTCTGATGAGACCCCACCTGCAGAGCTGCCTCCAGCTCTGGGGCCCAGCACAGGAAGGACGTGGAGCTGCTGGAGTGAGTCCAGAGGAAGCACCAAGATGATCAGAGGGATGGAGCAGCTCTGCTGGGAGGAAAGGCTGAGAGAGTTGGGATTGTTCAGCCTGGAGAAGAAAAGCTTTGGGGTGACCTGATTGTGGCCTTCCAGGACCTAACGGGGCTCCAAGAGAATTGGACAGGGACTTTGGACAAGGGCCTGGGCTGACAGGGGGAATGGTTTCAAACTGCCAGAGGGCAGGGTTGGATGGGATATTGGGAAGAAATTCTTCCCTGTGAGGGTGGTGAGGCCTTGGCACAGGTTGCCCAGAGAAGCTGTGGCTGCCCCATCCCTGGAAGTGTCCAAGGCCAGGTTGGATGGGGCTTGGAGCAACCAGTGCTAGTGGAAGGTGTCCCTGCCCATGGCAGACCACAAAACAAGATGGTCTTTAGGTCCCTTCCAACCCAAACCATTCTAGGATTCTGTGATAGCCAGAATAGGACCCAGAACTGGCACTTCCATGCTGGACTTGTGGTGCTTGTTTCATGTCAAAAATGAGGCAGCACCAGAAAAGTTTTGAAGAAGGACTGTGGCTCATTTTCCTTGCTGTTTAAATGCCAAAGGGATGCTTTGCTGGTAGAAAACTCATTTTCAAGAATTAGTTTGAAAAGCAGAACTTCAAAAATAGATGGTTTTGGATTGAGGTTTGGACTAGATGACTTTTAAATGTCCCTTACATCCCAGACTGTTCAGTGATTCTGTGACTGCAGTGGCAGGTGGGCTGTGCTTGCTTTGTCTGAGTATGATTCAGCTCTGAGGTGTTAAACACAGGCACCATCACTGCATTTACTGTTGCTTGCCTTCTGTGTTCTGCATGCTCTGAGCATTTGTTTCCTTTCCCTATGTGTCTTTTTCCTTTACCCTTCCTTTATTTAATATTTTTTTCTAATTTGGGTTTGTGTTTCATATGTACCAAACACAAATCCCAGTTATGAGCTGCATATCAGCTGCTTCCTTTCTGCAGCCAAGACATGGCAGGGTTGGGGTTTTCCCTTCCAAAAATAGCATGAGAGGGCTCAATGTGAACTTTGTGGTGTCCCCTGTTTGATATGTTTGTGTTATCTCTGTTTTTTGGGAAGAAGATCAGACTGTGCATAAATAGAGCTGCTGTTGTGGGATTTCTCCTGTGCTCCAATAAACAAAATCTTGTCTGTTCTTTGTCAATCACCAGAAGAATTTCAGGTACCTGATGTGCTGGCAAGGGCAAGCCACACACCTTGTCTTGCTTACTTGCTTTACAGGAAGGGGAAAAACACAGGTTTATTCATAGGTCATTTTACGCTTCACATCCTGCTTATAGAGGAAACAATCCAGGGATGAAGAGAATTAAAGTTTGGGAGGGAGAATCATGGGGCAGTTATGGCTGTGCACACACTGCTGGTTGCTTCCCTTTTTTCTTGGGGGTGGCTTTGGTTTTGGCACATGTGGAAAGTGGGAACATCCTCACACTGAAGGAAATGTTGATACATTTCCAGGAAGAGCCCTGGGCCAGCAGCACCAGGAATGACACTGGGAAGGACCTATGAGTCAGCCTGGGGGGAGCAGGGGAAGCACAAGGGGTTGTCAGCACCTTCCTGGTGATAATCCCCCTCTGTCTCAAGATGAAAGTCACTGTTTCATTTTGTCTCTTAAAAAAATACCCTTGGGAAGATCTTTGTTGTGTGACTGTGAAGATAAATCCCTGTGGTTTTGGGCCACAACTCTTGGAGTGGGAGCAGTGGAAAAGCCTCCCTGGCAGAGGTTGCAGTAGAGATCTGGTTTGGAGGATCTGCCTCTTCTCTGTGCATTTATTCCCAGGGTTCAGTCATTAATTTTTGAAGCAGCAATGATTAAAAATTTATTTCAGGTCTCTTGTTTCAGTCTCCCCTTAAATCCCACTTGCTCTGCAGGCAGTTGTGTTGGCCAAAGATCTTTCAGCCTCGGAGTCTACAGTGGCCTAAGCCCAGTTGGAACTTTCTCATACAATTTTTGGGCTACATTTATATCAATGCAGATATTAAAGAAAATACAGGCAATAAAGAAAGCTGTTTGAAACCACGTATGCAGGAGGTGAAGCTGTTGGTGAGCAACTGCAAGGCTTTGAGAACAAATATGCCTGTGTACAAGAAAGAGGGGTTTTTTTTGTGGGGTTTGACCTAATTTACTTGTGAAATGGTAGGAGGAGAGGTGAGATCTTGGGGCAGGGAAATGCCTCACTCATGGCAGGGTTTCTCTGTCCTCAGCTAAAGAAATGGAGGCAGTAATTTGGCAGGAGGTTGAATGTCTCTTCTGCTGGGTTGGATTGAGGCTTTCCGTGTTTGTCTGGGAATCAGTTTTCCAAAGACACCCCAAAAATGTGGTAAAAGTGTTGTGAGGTACATCAGTTCTCTGAAAGGACCAGATGGGTGATTTTTGTGTTGTGTAATGGACTGAGAGAAATTTTAAATCCCTCGTGATGCAAACTTGTTGTTTTTCCTACCTCATGTCATGAGTCTTGACATGGAGCCAAAGAGAACTAACAAAACCCCCTAAATCCTGGAGGGTGCCAGGATACTGAGTCTGAAATTTCTAAGCTCCAAAAGTGTCTCCATTTTGTCTGTGGGGGACAAAAATATGCATTTTTTTGTTTGTTTCTTCGTCAGCCCTTGGTTTCCATGCAGAGTTGCTCAACAACCCACAGAAAGTGTTCATCTGTCTCTGGTGATTCATGTTCATCCAGACACTCCTTCCAATAGTGATTTCCTGAAACCTTGCCAAGTCACGGTTTCTGATTACAATTTTGTCATGCCTGTCACTTTTGTCTTTATACACCACTTAAATGTCAGGTTTCTTGCATTTTATTGCCTTCCCTTTCTTTGTATTATTGTGTTGACTTAAGATATCTTCTTTCCTTGGATGTCCCTAGTTCACCTGTGCCTCTAAAAGAATTTTTTCCATGCTCCAATACCCTCTTTGAGCATCCAGAGAGTTCTCAGCTGCTCACAGGACACAAACCAACACATGGTTTTGCAGGAATGAATTCCAGACAGTTGGTTAATCCATTTCCTTTCTAAAATGTTGTAGGTGTTATGTACTCCTAAATATTTTATAGAATCATGGAATGGTTTGGGTTGGAAGGGACCTTAGAGATCATCCAGTTCCACTCCCTGCCATGGGCAGGGACACCTTCCACTAGCCCAAGTTGCTCCAAGCCCCGTCCAACCTGGCCTTGGACACTTCCAGGGATGAGGCAGCCACCTGTACCAGGGCCTCACCGCCCTCACAGGGAACAATTTCCTCCTGATATTCCACCTGATCCTGCCTTCAGGCAGCTTTTAAACACCGTAGAAAAGGTAAGAAAGCTCATTAGAAGTGTGTAAATGCAGTTTACACACCACACCAGCAGCAACCAAAATTGCCTTAATTTAGGAATTGTGGTTGTAGGGTTGTGTTTTGCTTCCTGAAGGTTCAGACTGAAAGTTTTGCTTCCCTAAATAAAACATGGTGGGTTTTTAATGATTTTAATGTGTTATATATTGAATTATTCAGTAGAATTAAAAGGTTACAGAAGCATAATGAAAGTGAGAGAGTCACATACATAAAACACTGTTAACAGAAGGGTGAGACAGAGTTTATAGCAGATATAGCTAAGATATATTTTTTAATCTCCATTCTGAGTATTTGTTGAACATGTCATTATTCTTACTTCTTTTTATATATAAGTGAAAAAAATCTATATGGAAGGTGTCATTCTTGGGTGATTTCTCTCTGGTTGAGAAACAGCTGATGCACATAAGGGCACTGCAGCAAACCTTTAATAGGCTTCAAATTCACCTTAAAACCTTATTCCTGTTCAACTTTCTCTGGGATCAGGTAAATTCTTTGCTTAACTAGTCATTCAAAAAAAAATATCCTTGATTTTTCTCAGCAGGAGATGATTCAGTTGTTAAAAAAAGAGGAAAAGGGGGAGAAAAAAAGAGGAAATGTCAAAAAAAAAAAAAAAAAGATCTTTTCAAGCTGAGCTTGAGAAGTTGAAAGGGGGGGGGAAGAGAAATTGTAAAAAAAAAAAAAGTTGATCTTTTCAAGCTGAACTTGAGAAGTTGAAAGAGGGGGGGAAAAAAGAGAAATTGTAAAAAAAAATAATTGAACTTTAACATTGAGCTTTGCCTAAGTAAAGTAATTCTGTGTAGAACCACAGATTTTTGATGATCCAGGCACGATTTTTGTACCAGCTGAGGAAGTCTGTGTCAATATTTAAACATTGTGTTCGATCCACAGACTCCACCGAAGAGAACAACTTGCACAAGGACCTGCTCACTTCTCTGCTGATTCTGGGCCTGGTTGTCATCATCTTCCTGGTGCTGGTTGGGTATTTTTTCAGGTAGGTGTGTGTGGGGCTGTGCAGGCAGAAGTAGCTCAGCCCTGTTTCGATGTGACCTCACGAGGAAGCGAAAGACGCGCGGGGAGAGGCAGAACCTCCAGCGCAGACCGCGGGCTGTGACCACGGGGAAGATGAACAGAAAGAGTTTCTCTAGAATTACATGGTTGGTGAAATAATGGTGTGGGGAGAACTCTGGTTGCCTACCAGCAGTGTTGCTCAGATGATTTGGTGTCTGTGTTTCAGGTTCAGGAGGCACAGGAAAGCTGTTGTGACCTCCGGGGACAAAAAGATGCCGAATGGGATCTTGGAAGAACAAGGTATGGAGAGATTTGCTTTCAGTTTGTTTGTGTGCACACAACCTTGTTCTCTAGTTCAAAATTATTTACTTATATCTGCTTATATTTATAGCTTAAAATAGTATAAAATAGCTTAAAAAATTAGAATCCCAGAATGGTTTGGGTTGGAAGGACCTTAAAGCTCTTCTTGTTCCACCCCCCTGCCATGGGCAGGGACACCTTCCACTAGCCCAGGTTGCTCCAAGCCCCATCCAACCTGGCCTTGGAATAGAGATCCATATTTAAATATGTCTATATAGAATCTTAACTTTTAGTTAGTGGTTTTAAGTAATGCTCACTTCAAGTTGTGATACAGCAAATGTTTCTTTGTAAATGTTTTTTGGGCTCTTTATAGATGTTTTAGCAAGATGCCATCTGAAGTCCAGGTTTCTGACACTGATATGTGTATTTAGAGAAAGAAATGCAGGATTTCTTTTTCAAATGGGGAAAAAAGGGGCCTTAACTCTTTGTGAAATTATTGGCTGGCTCCTGAGTGTGAAGATAAAGCAAGAGGCTGAAATAGGGCAGTTTTTTAAGCTAAGGGCACTAAAATAAAACACTCTGAGAGTTAAAAATGTTTTCCTCTGGCTTTTTAATTGTTTTGGGTGTGTTTCTGTGCCTGGGCAGCCCCGTGGGTGCATCACTGTGGGGCTCAGCTCAAATCCAACAAACACAGATGGGCTGGACAAGTTATTCTAGCCATAACCAAGAGAAAAATTTAATGATAAAAATAATCAATCTGTGCTTTGTGGAAGTTCCACTGGGCTATGTGTGACCTAACAAGTGGGTTAGACAGAGTGGCAGTCAGAGGGAAAGTCAAACCTCTAAATACAGCCCTCAGCTTCTTGCCCTGCTGGGGATTAAAAAAAAGGAGTAACAGCTCTACCAGTCTTGGTGCAGAGTTTCTGGTGGCTGCCAAGTTAAAGATAGAGTTGGTTTTTTTTAAATTACTTTTATTTCCCCTTCACAAGTGAAATAATCTCACAGCATCTCTTTGGTGATAGATGCCAAAAGCTGCCCCTGCAGTCCCTGCTCTCTGTCAGCAGAATGAACTTTCTGCTTTTCTAAATAAAACTTGGTCACATTTTAATCTAGTGTAAATACAGAAATCATTCATTTCACCAGGTTCTTCTTAATAACATCAAGTTCTCAAAGCAACTACTTGGCTTATGATTTGGTTTTTTATTTCCTTTAAATCAACTTTATCACCAGCTGAAGTCTCATGTGAGAAGTTTTGTTTTGGCATCTTGCAGTGTAAATATCTTGGTTTCTGTTGCTCTGGACGTGCCTTTAACATGCATTTCCCTTGTCCTGACAGAACAGCAACGGGTCATGTTGCTCAGCAGGTCTCCCTCAGGCCCAAAGAAGTATTTTCCTATTCCAGTGGAAAATTTAGAGGAGGAAATACGGATACGCTCGGCAGACGAAGGAAAGCTCTTCCGGGAGGAGTTTAATGTAAGTTCTCACACATGGATTGAACAGATTGATGGCCAAAAGGGGGGGGGACACCCAAAATATCTGCAAATATTAATATTTGTTTTAAGTGTTTGGTGGTGGTGTCTCAGAACCTCAGCAGTGAGAGTGTGTGGTACCATTCTCAGGGGCCCTGCTGTGTGTGGTGACCCTTTATCTGGACAAAATCTGGAATTTAACTGCTTTATAATGCTAAATGGGTATTATATGAACTATTTGACACTTGGTAACATTTAAAGAAGGTGTTCAGTGTTTGCCTGAAAGCTGGAGGAAAGGAACATTGAACATGAACTTCTAGCACTGATTTTCTTGATGGCGGTGGAGGGTTTTTTGGGTGGGTCTGAGTGTTTCACCTCTATGGGAAGTACTTAGAGGAGAACACACAGTATGGCCTTTAATATCACCCTGGTGAGGTTTGACTGGTTTTTGCCCCCTGCTAATTTGACTTTTTGCCCTTTGTTATCATCCCATCACTTCCCTATTTGCTGCTCCTGTGCCCTAACCCACAGTTTCTATGAAGGAGCTCAAATTTTAGTGTTTTACTTTAAACTGTTCCATTGATCAGTATTTTCTACCAACAACCTGAGCTGCAGCCAATGTGGTCATGCAGGTGAGTTGTACCTGGAGTCTGTGGTGACCTGGGCCAGTTCCTATGGAGAAATATAATGGGATGACTCTGCATTTGGAGCCTTTTCCATACTTCTCCATTATTTCTTTTCACTATTTCTTGTCACTTTCCTCCACAGCAGAAGCAAGTTGTTCAGAGCAGTAGCTTAAATGTCAGGCAGGGATTTGTGAAAGCACATGTTGATTAGACAGGCTGTTGAGTTACCTCCTTAATTGGGAGCATATTTATATCTGCAATTTGTTTGATGATATCTTTAAAACACATAATTTTCCCTTATCAGAGAGGGAGCATTGTGGAGATATTTATCAAAGCTGACAAAATGAATGCAAAAACTATCTTGACAAGGTGTGTGCTGGTGGATTTTGACTCTTCTGATTAATTTGTTCTGCAGTTCAGAGCGAAACAAACCATCAATATTAATTTTTAAGCCCTGTTTTGCTTGGATCATTTTCTGCCCCGTGCTGTGAGTTTGTGAGATTCTGTCTGCTCACACAAAAAAACTGGGGTCTGCTCCTCCTAAAGGATTGGTGGTACATGACATTTTCTTGGTGCTTGATGTGGTTTTTTGCTCCCTGCTGGAGTGGATGTATCAGCTGTTTGCTCAAGCCTGAGAGAGGAAGGAAGGTGGAAAGACAGCTGGATATCAGAGTGATTTATGTTGAAGCATAAAGCAGGAAGACTGACACACAGAGGTTTGTTCTGCAGCACTGGAAGGAAAGGGGCTGATAAATCAAGACCCTTCAGCACAGAAGGTGTGTGATGACCCCTCCTGCAGAGCATCCCCCAGCACACAGCACTCACACCCCCATGGACTCAGCTCCATCCTCCCACTTGCTGAGGTCACACCTGGATCTGCCCCATGAGGCCACAGCTTCCAAATCCTGCAGGTTTTCCAGAGTCTTCCACTTTGCACAAGCATTTTGGTGGGAGCTGCTGAGCTGTGGTAAAGTCTGACTGACACAGGTTGCCCAGAGAAACTGTGGCTACCCCATCCCTGGAAGTGTCCAAGGAGAGGTTGGATGGGGCTTGGAGCAACCTGGGCCAGTGGAAGGTGTCCCTGCCTATGGCAGGGGGTGGAATGGGATGGGCTTTAAGGTTTCTTCCAACCCAAACCATTCTGTAATTCTGTGATCCTGTGCTGAGGATACATCAGGGATCTTTGCCCACAGTGGTTTTTGCTTCACATGGCCTGATCCAGCACATCAAGGAGTCAGGCAGCTCTGGGAATGCAGATACAGGGTCTCCAGTGTGAATTAGAAGCATGTTGGCAAGTCCTGTGAGCCAGCAGTGGCCAGGGATGTGCACCAGCCAAAGAAGTTTAGTCCCAAGTGATTTTTTTTATTTCTTTTTTTTTGTAAGAGTAAAGCAAGCGCTGATAGATGAAGACATGCAGGAGGCAGGAAGGATTTTTGAGGACAGTTCTCTTAGATTTATGTACTTAATGGTGTTCTTCAGTACCTTTGAATTCATCCTTAAAGCCTAAATTACCCTTAAGAGGCACATTGCACTTGTTGTACACCAACCAAAATAGCAGAGGCTCCTTCTACTCTCAGTTGCTTCCTTTTGTGTTATGTGATTCCTTTGTGCACATGGGGCACTGGGAAGAGTGTGTTCTTTCTTCACAGGAAAGAAAGGAAACAATTAAAAAAAAATCCTATTCCTTTCTCTAAGTCCCCTACCTCTGTTTATCGTCCCTAATGGAACATGAACTGGTGTTGGAAGTTTGGGCTGAGTGGATTATTGCCTTGATTTTCTGAGATTAATTACTGGAAAGCTTCCTGTAAGAAATTGCTGTTGAAATTTTAATTTTGACTTGATTAAGAAATCCCTGTGGCTCATTTAGAGGAAAATGAAGGAGAAAATTTATTCTGGATTGAGCCCCTCAGAATCTTCAGTGTGATTTTAGGGTTCCTGGGAAGTGGGGGCAGATCACAGCGTGGTGCAGCAGATGACCCAGTGCCACCAGGACTCAGGTCCTCGTGACTGGGGGGTGATGGAGAGGACATGGTGAGGTGCAGCCTCGATGAATCACATCCTGCACAAAGGGTGGGAGCTGGAACTGGGCTGTGCCCTGGAACTGGGGTTCACCACCCACCCTGGAGCTTCCTATGGAGATGCCAGGGCCTTGCAGGGGTCAGGAGAGATGATTTTGCCCAAGATAATTACTTCTCATCCATTTTTCATGTGAAGATGCAGAACTTTTATGACTGTTTGTTGGGAATTTGTTGCCCAACTTTATTTGAAGAAATCATGTTTAAAGAGATAATTATTTCATAGAATCAGTGGTTTGGGTTGGAAGGGACCTGAAAGATCACCCAGTTCCAAACTCTTCCATGGGCAGGGGCACCTTCCACTACTTGTTTTCATACAAAAATTAAGTTTCTGTGTTTTATAAATCATAAATGTATTTAATCAGCAAAATGGGCTAATTAAAAACCACGATCTTCATTCAAACAAGGAATTCAGCAGTTTGCTAAAAGCAGCTTTCTTTCTCAAGCCTCTTTTTACCTTTTCTCTTCTTTCTTTCACATTCACGGGTTTAAGTGACATAAAAAAAACCAACAACCCAAACCCACAAATGCACGTTGCTGTTTCCTCTGTGGTGGTGGAGTCCTCCCCACACCCCCTCTTATCCTATGTCACCCTGGCAACACCATTGCTGTTTTCAAGGGGGAATTCCAAGCTCTGCCCCCTGCCAGCCAAGCAGGGATGGTTTGAGCTGTACCATCCCTCACCACTTTTTTCCCTTGAACTGTGTGACTCAAACTGGGTGTTTGTGGGAGGTAAAGAGTGGGAGAAGGTGGTTGTGCATTCCCAAACCACTGGGATTTTACCTTGGTGGGGCATGTTGACACTGAGGTTTTAGGAGTTCAATAGAAGGATCTTAATGAAGTTCAACTCTGGTTTGGTCCATTTGCAGTGGTGGCATCTCAGCAGCTCCACCTTGGGCATTTCCTTGTTTTCATCTTCACCCTCTACTTCTCCATTTTTTTTCTATAGTTTGATTGCTCTCCAAGATTGTTTTCGTTGCGGGATTTTTTTAAGCCTAACTAAATTTATCTGCCCTCTTAGATCTTGCTGATGACTTGCAGAATTCGACTCTTGTTCCTGCAGCATTAAAAAAAACCCCCACAATTTATTTTTTCTTCCTCCCTTTCTGCCAGAGTTGGGCCTTCACCTGTGGCCCTGAGCAAGATGTTTGATATTTAATGTTCTAAGCAGTGAACATTAACAATCAAACTCTTATTTCTGTTATTGAACCAACTGTTGTTGTGGGTCGTGGTGCTGTGAGTCACTGTGGACAGATGGCAGATTCAGGCAGCAGCTCAGAGTTGAACAATCTTCCAAAGAACTGTGATCTCTGGTGGAAAATAATTTACTTAGTTTTCCAAAACTGCTGAGCTCATTCTCTGTAGTGAAATCTGACAGGGTGTATTTTCCTGTTATAGAGTAATTAAAGTTATCGGGGGGGGAAAAACTTGAGATATGTTTAATTCTGTTGGATATAAGGAAAAGTGTGAAAAGGCAGCTTTTCACTACCCCATGTGCAGTCAAGAGTTAGTTGTTTTCTAACACATTGACTTCTGTATCTTCTTGTTTTTTTCAGTCATTAACATCTGGATATGTGCAGGGAACATTTGAAATGGCAAACAAGGAAGAAAACAGGGAGAAGAACAGATATCCCAACATCCTGCCATGTAAGACATACCCTTTGGTTTTAAATCAGACAATCAATTTGACGCTGAGCAGGTTATTTGTAGTGGAGTTTGCTGAAAATATGCAATTAATAACAATTTTGCTGGTCACAAATGCTCTTCATACATTCTATGTGTCCTGTCTGGTTTGTGACATGTCTCTAGTAGTGGTTTAGGAGCTCTGTGCTTAGCCAGGCCTCCTGCTTGCAAAGAAATAATGTAGTTCAGAGTGATTAACATGCTTGTTTTCTTTCAGATGATCATTCCAGAGTGATTTTGACCCAAATTGATGGAGTCCCACCTTCAGACTACATTAATGCATCATATATAGATGTAAGCTGACATTTGCCCACTGCAAACTTTGTGAACTACATAAGTATTTCTCTGCTAACAGATGCTGCCATTCCATCTTTTAACTGATATATATTTCCACAGGGTTATAAAGAAAAGAATAAATTCATAGCAGCACAAGGTAACTTATTCTCATTTTTCTATTCTGTACATCTTAGAGCTGAACATGTTTAATTTTAGGCGTGTTTTAAAGGTCATTTTCAGCTGCAGAAAGTGGTCAAATAGGAGGTTGGATTTAGAGGTCACAGGTGAAGTTCAGTTGAAGTGTGTGTGAGGTGACCCAGTGCCTTTAGACCTGCAGGCACTGCTCTGAGCAGAGGCTCGTCTTCCCCCCCTCCACCCCAAAATTGATGTCTCCTGACAATACATTCTGTCTAAGGAATCCTGCCAGAGAAATCAGCATTTCCACAGGAATTCTTGTGCTGTATTTAATCATAAATGTGGGTAACTTTGTCTCCACAATCCCAGACAAAGCAAGAGCTGCCCCAGCCTCTCAAAACACTCCTGCACCATGAGCAGCTCCCAGACAGGGGTTTATTGTGGTCACAGGTAACGTGGACCTTGGCATGGGGAAAGCTGCAAGTAGAAATCCCAAATGTTGCTCCTACCTTGGAACCCCTTCCAGTGCCTAAAAGGGGCTCCAGCAGAGCAGGACAGAGACTTTGGACAAGGGCCTGGAGGGCCAGGACAAGGGGGAGTGGCTTTCCACTGCCAGAGGGCAGGGTTAGATGGGATATTGGGAAAGAATCCTTGGCTGTGAGGGTGGTGAGGCCCTGGCACAGGTTGCCCAGAGAAGCTGTGGCTGCCCCATCCCTGGAAGTGTCCAAGGCCGGGTTGGACAGGGCTTGGAGCAACCTGGGCTAGTGGAAGGTGTCCCTGCCCATGGCAGGGGGGGGGGACTGGATGATCTTTAAGATCCCTTTCAAACCATTCTGTGATTCTATGAATAATATTTCGAGGGAGGGGATATTCTGCTAGGAATGTAGACTTGGATGTATATGATTATGTGAAATAAAATATGGGAGTTTTAAGGGATATGTGCTATGTTCAAAACCTGTGCAGGGTATAGCAAACACAGGTCTGGGTGGGCACCCAGGATGGGGGTATTGTGAATTAAATAAGTATTTCTCTGATCTGCTGGTCTCCATACCCCTCCTGAGCACTGCTGTGTTCTCTCTGCAGGACCTAAGCAAGAAACAGTCAATGACTTCTGGAGGATGATATGGGAGCAGAAGTCAGCCATTATTGTCATGTTAACCAACCTGAAAGAAAGAAAAGAGGTAAAGAGCTTTCAGTTTGCTCTGGGGTGTCCCTGTGTGCTCCAGAATAAGTTGTGGCTGCTCAGGCTCTTGCCAGTTGCATTTCTGACCACTTCCTCCCCGGGTCCCTGCCAGCACAGCTGAGTTTCTGATCAAAAAATGTAGTTTTCATTTCTCAAATACAAACTTCTATCTTAAGGAAGAAGTTCTGATGGCTCATTGTGTCCTGCATAACCCACAGCCAAAGGAAAATTCTCGTGATTTTGTCTCAGCATAAGGCAACACTTGTGGATGGGTCTGGTTGGGAATGAAGATAAAAACTCTGTGCCTTTTCAAAATTCTTTCTGGCACATCCACAAAACAATTAAAGCTGCTTCATTGTGAGAGTGATGCTGTTCCTTCCTGTCCCCCATTCCTCCTCTGTTACAGGGACGGGCATTCCCTGTTTGCCTCTTCACAGTGCTACTTTTGCTTTCTTTTCCTGCACTTTTACTGCTGCTTGATGAAGCTCAGACAGCAAAGGCAACCCATGAGGGCCCGTTCCCAGTGTGAGCAGCCAGAACTGTTAAATCTGGATGTTCCTCGTGACTCCAAATGATTGCCCAGAGAAGCTGTGGCTGCCCCATCCCTGGAAGTGTCCAAGGCCAGGTTGGAAGGGGCTTGGAGCAACCTGGGCTGGTGGAAGGTGTCCCTGCCCATGGCAGGGGGTGGAATGAGATGAGCTTTAAGGTCCCTTCCAACCCAAAGCAGCCTGTGCTTCTATGATTCTATGAAATAACATCTGCTCTGGATTTCTCACTGGCTGCACCTAAAGCTTGAAAATGCAGTGAAAACATCACAGTCCCCGCATTTGGACACCCCCTCACAAAGCAGCCAAACTGAAACGAAAGATGTGTAGGTCTGAGTAGGTTAAAAAACAACTTCAAAGCTGTTCTCACCTTCTCTGCAGAAATTTAATCAGTAGCACCAGCAAGGTGTTAAAGCTGCCTTGTGCCAGATGAGAAACTCTGATATCCATATTTATACACCTTGTTTTCAAATAACTCCCTTCTTTTTAAGAGTGACCAGCAGTGAAAGCAAACTCAGTGTTAAAAAACTCACTGTGTTTTTGTGCAGGAAAAATGTTACCAGTATTGGCCTGACCAGGGGTGCTGGACTTATGGAAACATCCGTGTGTCTGTGGAGGATTGTATAGTGCTGGTGGACTACACCATCCGCAAGTTCTGCGTGCAGTCGGTGAGGAGCAGCCCTGCTCTGGGGGGTTCTTTTAAGTCTTCAGAGAAAATGGATACAAGTTCAAATATTTTGCTGCAAAGACATTCAGGAGATTGATTAAATATATTTGCAAGTGCAGGAAGATGTGGTGCCTCTCCGAAGCAGGGTCTGCCTGTGTAACATCCGCGCGATCCATGGATTGCAAAAGGTTCTGCTGGATTTCTGTGACCAAAGGCCGTAGAAAGTCGTGCCTTGTGACTGCCAGGAGGGAGCACAGGAGCAGGGACTTCACCTGTTGTTTTGGGGGGACGAATGGCACAGATAAATAAATGAGGGAATTTGGGTATTTGGAGTAGGTATTAGTTGGGCAATGGCAGCCAGCATTGCAGCTCGATTTTTTGTTCTATCTGTGATCTCTGGCACAAGTTAAAGCTTTAGATCCCAAGAGAGGTGGTGGGGGTGGCTCTGCTCTTGTCCACAGTGTGTGGCCTCACTAGGGATCAGTTTAGGCAGCAGTTGGGTATTAAAGGTGCAGCACTTCTTTCATTTTTTCCTACTTGATCTGGCCAGAGCTGGCATTTGGCATCCCACAGCCATGCAAATGCGGAATATTCAGACTGAATTTTGTGAGTTTTGGCTGAGGCTGCTCAAAAAGGTGTTATGAGGATTTTATAGGTGAAAAAGAACTTCACATTGGACCCATTATTAACATAAATTGTGATTCTTACTCTTTGGAGTCCTATCCTGGGATTATTCCAAAGATGCTTTAACAATATGTAGTAATTTTATTTAATGTTTCTTTTTACATACACTGTAAATTTCTAATCCTCAAGTCAGGCTTGAAGTGTTGCAGGATTTAAAATCATAAATAACCAGGGCAGTTTGTGTCTAAATCTCTGCATGAAAAATGAGATGTCTGTGTGTTCCTGCAGCTTCATGATGGTTGTAAAGCTCCAAGGCTTGTCACACAGCTTCACTTCACCAGCTGGCCAGATTTTGGGGTGCCTTTCACACCTATTGGGATGCTGAAATTCCTGAAAAAAGTCAAAGCATTGAATCCTGCCCATGCTGGACCAATTGTGGTTCACTGTAGGTATGTATGTGCTCCTCAAGGCATTCTTGTAGCTTGGTCTGGAGTTATATATATATTTATATTATGTATAGATATATTTATTTGCATATGTATATTATTTATTTACATATTTATATTAAAGGGCAATAATATGCTGAGCTTTTTGAGGAAAGGGTATAAACAACTTCAAGAGATCTGTCATTGCTGTCACTTCCATACTCAAACAGAAGTTGTTGTTTGTGAGGTTTTTAAATCCATGAGTGATATCCATTGTTTGGTATAAATATGTTCCTTGTCAGAAAAACAGACTCATAATACAAATTTGTGACCTTTGCCACTAAATGCTCCTCAGAGAATTCATCCCCCACTTCTCCCACTGTAGAATTGCAGTTTCCTATGTAAATTAGCCATTGAATACCTAAAAAGTTTGGAATAAAGACTTCATTCAAGAGACTTAAATGCTGCAATTTTAAGAATGTGCTACACATGAATACAGAACATATTCCCACTCGTGGGTCACACACACAGGTCCTGCTGTCAAAGGCTTGTGCTAAACTATTGAAATCCTGTCTTAATGAAACTAAACCCAAACTCCAAATCAGTTTTAAGACAATAATTGCAATCTCTATAGCAACTGTAAGCTCACAAATGAGCAAGAAGTATCTTTTCAGGAGCAATTATTGTAATGAGTATAGAATGAAAAGAAAAGAAGAGCAGCTTTGTCTTTCAGGGTCTTGTTTTTAAGGAAAAAAGATTGTAGATTCATATATTTGTCTTTTTTTTTTTTCTTGCTTGTATCATACATCTAGAAATACTCCCTTGAAAGAGAGTGCTTGTCCTGACCAGTGTTTGGTTTACATCCAATTCTTGCCTTGCTGGGATTCACTTTCTCTCCCAGGTGTCATAAATTTATAAGAGGCTTGAAGAAAATCATTCAATGGAAAAAGCGGGTTTTAGTTGTCTCACAGTCTTTCCTTGGAGAAATCCACTGTATTTTTATAGCCCTTTACTATGTGTGGAGATGCATTTTGGGCTTGAGCTTTATTTGTCACCACCAGGAAATGCTGTACTTGGCTTAATGAGCAAAAGTAGAGACAAAATAAAGGAAAATATAAAATATCTTAATTAAAATCTGCAGAAATTTAAATATAATGAGCCAAGAGAGCACAATGTGACCTGTGTCAGTGCTGGGGCCTCAGCCTGTGTCAGAAATAAAGGAGGAGAGAGGTGACACTTAATTTCCGTTGGAGCTCAGGATGTGACACCATTGAATTGTTGGCAAAAGGAAAGGGAAGCCCATCAGGAGTGAGTAACCATCCATTTTTAGTGAGCTTTTAGAGAAATATTACCCAGCCACTGTGACAAAAACAGCTCCATCAAAATCTCGTGGAACTTAATAAAGCACTAATTTGGCATTTGCAAGGAAAGAAGTGAAAACGAGGGCAGGGTGTGGCAGGATTTTCTGTCAATTCTTTTATTCCATAGGTTTTTTGGAAATACTTTTTTTTCTGTGAGCAGATGAGGATTAGCTGAGTAAGGGATACCCTGAAGGAGGTTAAGGATGGATAAAATCAGGGAAATTCCAAGACAAATGTCAAGGTTGGTGAAATTCCCAGCTTTAGGAGGGATATGCAAGGATGGAATTCAGAGCTGGTCTGAAATAAGGGAACAGGGGGATGGAACAAGGACGTGTAGAAAGGAATTGTGGCTGTAAAGGGAAGGGAAGTGATGGAGCTGCGTGTGGAGCTCAGGGGGTAAGAGCTCCCAGGAATGAGCAGTGAAGGGAAAGTGTGAACTGGACCATGGGCAACCCGTGCTCAGAGTGGTTCCCAGGATGTTTCAGGAAGAGGAAAAATCTATAAACTGGAAGTCAAAGAGTAGGGCATGAGGGGGACTCATCCTTGGTGTCAGAAGTCAGACATGAATGGCAGGAAGCCGCAGTGGTGGAGCCTTGGCCACTGTGGGGTGGTCCCTGGCCAGTGGCTGGAGGGGCCAAGTGGGACCAGAGGGTGGGAGCACTGGATTGAGACTGGCAGGAGGGAGGACAGTCTGCCAAATGGATGATTAAATCTGAAGGGGTTTGGAGGCAGAAAGTTTTGGTGAAAATTTGGTGAAGCTCCGTGGTACTCCATAGATCCACTCGTGTCCATCATCCCTCCAGACCTCCGGAATTGTGGGGCTTGGGGGCTTTGATTTCACGTTGTGTTTGCTGTTAAAAGCGTGTGTGACAGAAGAACTCAGTTGTGTTATGAACACAGTATTTTTTTTCCTGGTGGTATTTAAAACCTAATGTTTCCTTGGTGGAAACTTCCCTGTATCTTTGAGCTGGGGATGAGGGGAGACGTTTTTATCCTGTTCCTGGAGGTGTTTGTGGCCATTCCAACAAAATAAACCAACCAAAGGTTAAAGGAGAGCTATTAATGCCTAGCACAGGATGCCATGCCCTTTTCCTCTGGAAGGAAGAGCTGAAAGTTGCTGGAGTTGTGTAATTTCTGATGATTGCACTCCCTCTCGTGGCTGTGAAGGATATAAAACACAAAAAGTGTTTCGGGATGGCAGTGTTGGGGAATGCGGAACTGAAAATTAAGGAAAAAAATAATTAAGTTTTCATCTTAGACTGAATTTTTATAGATGGTCAATCAGATTTCTTTTCCAAAGGTGTTTTTAAATATAATTCTGATGTGATTAACGCTCAGCTGGGAAGAGGGGAGTTGTTGTGTTAAAAAAATTCACCTTTTTTTTTTTTTATATATTTTTACTGTCATTGTTAAAACGAAAAATGGAGTAGTTTAGATTGGATATTAAGAAAAATTCCTTCATGGAAAGGGTTGCCCAGCCCTGAGACAGCTGCCTGGGACAGTGGTGGAGTCCCCATCCCTGGAGGGATTTAAAAGCTGTGTGGATGCAGCACTTGGGGACATGTTTTAGTGGTGGCCTTGGCAGTGCTGGGAATGGTTGGGCTTGATAACCTCAGAGGGCTTTCCCAATCTTAACCATTCCATGATTCTGTGAAATTTTCCATTTCTCAGTGACTATTTGAGTCTAAGCATGAGCTCTACCTGTAGAGCTTACTGCTGTAGCAATTCCCACAGATTGGTGATTCCAGAGGTTTCTGTGTGCTCTGTCCCCCCCAGCGCTGGCGTGGGTCGCACGGGCACCTTCATTGTCATCGACGCCATCATCGACATGATGCACGCGGAGCACAAGGTGGATGTGTTCGAGTTTGTGTCCAGGATCCGCAACCAGCGGCCACAGATGGTCCAGACTGATGTGAGTGGGCTTTGATTACAACTTTTCATGGTCAGAGAAGAAGATGATTCTGTATTTCCACTCCAGAATGTCCTGTGCTGTTGCATACCTGGGTAAGACCGGGTTGGATGGAGCTTGGAGCAACCTGGTTTAGTGGAAGGTGTTCCTGCGAACGGCAGGGGTGGAGCTGGATAATCTTTAAGCACCCTTCCAACCCAAACCATTCCAGGATTCCATGTGCTGGTTTAGACTGGATATTAGGAAGAAGTGCTTCCTTGTGAGGGTGGTGAGGCCTTGGCACAGGCTGCCCAGAGAAGCTGTGGCTGCCTCACCCCTGGAAGTGTCCAAGGCAAAGTTGGAGCAACCTGGGCTAGTGGAAGGTGTCTCTGCCCATGGCAGGGGGTGGAATGAGATGATCTTTAAGGCCCCTTCCAACCCAAACCATTCCATGGTTTTATGATTTTAAATGAGATAGGTAAGGCCCAGAACTCCTAGTTTCATCCCTGTAACCTCACCTGCCTCTCTGTCCCTCCCAGATGCAATACTCCTTCATTTATCAAGCCTTACTCGAATACTACCTCTACGGCGACACTGAGCTCGACGTGTCATCCCTAGAAAAACACCTCCAGACGTCCCACAATGCAGCCCCAAACCTGGTTAAATTGGGGCTGGAAGAAGAATTCAAAGTAAGTGTGGAAGTCCTTTGACACAGGATTTCTAAGGACCTTAAAGGCCCATAAAAGGGAACAAGTTGTTCTTTTGGGATTGCTGTGAATGGTCCTGTGGAGTGGGTGAATGGGGGCCCTTGCTGAACATCCTGTTCTGGGAATGCTCATTCAGAGCTGTGTTGTTGTACAGGCCTCTTCCTCTATGTTTTTTGTTTGTTTGGAAAGGAAAAGTGGAGTGATTCTCTGGGTCTGGTCTGGAGGCCAGATCAGATAATGCTGGAAGAGGAAACTGGATTACGTGTGTCTAATTTGCATCTCAGCGGGATTGTTAACTCAGAGGTGACTGACAGGGAGAATTGCAGGGAATTTTGCTGAATGTCCAGACTGTTAGGAAGGTAAATTAAAAAAAAAAAAACAAACCCATTTGTGTTTAGTGGAGAACCCCAAATGCAGAAAACAACCACACTGGCTGTGGCTCATCATTGTTAAAATAGATTTTAGTGTCCTCAGGGAATAATTAGAAGTTTTTCATGACTTTGGCCATACTAAAATATTTACTCTCCATAGAGGTCTAAAGTATTAAATGACACCTAGGTGCTAACTGGAGTTATCTCTTTCTTTTAAAGGATTAATTTAATCAGTAATTGGGAACTGGGAAGAGGAAATGATGTAAAAATAAGTCTGATGATAGAGCAACAAGTTCAAAAATCAACAGTATTGGTCCCTCTGAGAGAAGAAAGCAAAGCAAAGCATCATTTTCTGCTTTAAGGTCCTTCCAACACAAACCATTCCACGATTCTGTGACTATTAGTCTTTCTTAATTTTTATAGACAGGACAATGAAGTGGCTTTTGGGAAAAGTTCATGTCCCTTTGACAGTGTCACTGTTTTATACCCAATAAAGACACTTTAAAGCCCTCTGAGTGCAGATATGGTGAGCAGGACCCACTTTTATTCCAAGGAGTTCTCATCTTGGTTTGCATTTTATTCCAGAAGTTAACAAACGTTCGGATCATGAAAGAGAACATGAGAACTGGGAATCTTCCAGCAAATATGAAGAAAGCAAGAGTCATCCAGATCATCCCGTGTAAGAGGCCAACTTTTATATACAGAAACAAGTGCTGTAAATACCTGGTTATCCCAAGGCTGTTGTGCCTGCACACTATGTCTGTATGTTGGCAACATGTCAGAGCACAGCTCTCCTTATAAAAATATATCCTTATATATCCTTATTCAAAGTGAAATACTCTTATACTTTATAAGAGTAATTGTTTGCACCTGCAAACAATTTAATGAAATGAGTTTTACTGCATTGATATAAAATCTGTTACAATCGGGTATTTTGGATTAAATAATTCTGCAGTTTCACCTTTTAAACCAACCTGTTTTCTGTGGGATTCTTTGCATATTTTTTGTGAAACTCCAAAATTCCAGAACTGCAATGTCTGCACCCGAAAAATGAAAATTTCAGAGGAAAGATTTTGCAGGTTTTGTTCTTTCACATGCAGTTGGCAAAAGTAAGACTAGACCGTCTTCTTTTTTTTTTTCCCAGATGATTTTAACAGAGTAATTCTGTCAATGAAAAGAGGGCAAGAATATACAGACTACATCAATGCTTCCTTCATAGATGTATGTATAAACCATTTCTGTGTATTTAAATTTTAAATCTGATATTTTTCTGTCACTGATGAGTCCTTTTAGAGACATAATCAACTTGGCTTATGCAGAACATGAGCTTTTTTGGTTGGGTTTGGCTTATGGGAGTTCCCAAGTTTATTTCTCATCCAGAGTTTTCAATTTCAGTTTAAATAATTGTGTGATTTAAACATTCTCCTTGTTGTTAGATTTATAAATGAAAGCTGTTATTAAATTCTTACAAACAGGCAATGAAACAAATTAGCTACACAACTGACATCCAACTGTTCCATTATCTGCTTCAGGTTAACAAGTGCAAATCTTTGCTCTTCTGAGAAACAGAAAAGTCTGTATTTAGCACAGGGAAAGGCTGTCACAGTGTTTGGGAACCAGGGTTTACCTGGGCAGGCCTGAATTAATTCCAAGCTTTCTTCCCAGCTGCCTGTTGGAACCTGGGCAACCCAGGATTGTGTCTTGTTTTAATTTCAATATGGGAATTAGTCATTAAGCAGTAAAACCTCATTAGCAGCTGAGGATTGTGGATGAAATAAGGAAGGACTGGATGTGGCACTCAGTGCCGTGGTCTAGTTGGCGTGGGGATGTTGGGTAATAGGTTGGAATCAATGATCTGAGGTCTTGTCCAGCCTAATTGATTCTGTGATTTTGTGAAATGAAACTCTATCTTAAAATTGAGTTGAAAGTTAATTCTATAGAAAAACCTGACAGCTGCTGTTGTTCTGATGTCATTGGAAAACCTTTTCAGTTCCCTGTTCTTGCAGAATTTCATCCCTTCAGCCACGACTGCAAAAATTCACCTCAGGATTGTGAATTTAGGGGAGGTTTTAGAATCACAAATCATTTAGGTTGGAAAAGCCCTCTGAGATCATCAAATCCAACCATTCCCCAGCACTGCCAAGGTCACCACGAACCCATGTCCTCAAGTGCCACATTCAAATGGCTTTTAAATCCCTCGAGGGTGAGGACTCCCCCCCTGCCCTGGGCAGTGACAATCCTTTCTTGTGGGGAAATTTTCCCAGATCTCCAATCTAAACCACCCCTGGCACATCTGGAGGCTGTTTCCTCTCATCCTGTCCCTTGTTCCCTGGGAGAAGTCCCCATTTAAGTGGTGATCTACCTCTGCCCATCAGTTCTGTCCCTCTTCCCTTGTCCTCTCCGGTGACAACGTGATCTCGGTCTCTCCCCACAGGGCTATCGCCAGAAGGATTATTTCATTGCCACCCAGGGCCCTCTTCCACACACGGTGGAGGATTTCTGGAGGATGGTGTGGGAGTGGAAGTGCCACACCATCGTGATGCTCACAGAGGAACGTGATAGGGAGCAGGTATGTGTCCCGTGTCCCACAGCTCCACAGCAAAGCTCTTCCTGTTCTCACCTGCAAAACATGACTGTTAATATCAGATAAAATATTTTTTACCTGCAAATTCCAGCAGTACAGGGCTTTTTTTTTTCCTTTCCTAAAATGAGCACTTCCTTCACTATTTGGTGTGGGCCAATGTTGCTGCTTCAGTTTGAATTTTTAGAAAACCACCAAAGCTACCAAATATTACATATTTTAAAAGCTTCAAGTTCACATTAAAGGATGCCTGACATGAAACAGTAGTTTGGGATTTGGGAAGAAGCTGGACAAAGCTTTTGTATAAACTTTCCTCCCAGTTGTGCCAGTATAAGCTCCAGTGGCTCATTCTGAGCCTCACCTTGTACATCATTAATTAATGAAGAGATTCCTGCATATCTCTGTGTGCTGCAGATTGAAGATTCCAGGTTCAACACTGCATCCAGGGTGTTCTAGCACTGGGAAATCCTTTTCCTTGGTGATTTTGTGAAGTTTTTAACAACATTGCGTTGCTTTCAGAAGCTGCATATGTTTTAAAGCAACATTTGCCGTCTGGGACTCCTGAGCCCTTTTCATCTTAATGGTTTATATTACAGAAATATTTTATTACTTACTAATAGTTATTAGTACTTGCAATACAAAGCAGGTTTAGAGCAGTGCTGGATGTCACCTCCTATGTCAGAGATTCATGACAATGTAGAGATCTGGGAAAAAAAATCAAGGAATGTTTACAATCCTCTGTATTTTGCAGGAAAAATGCTGCCAGTACTGGCCATCGGAGGGCTCTGTGACTCACGGAGAGATCACTGTGGAAATCAAGAGTGACAGCCTGTTAGATGCCATCAGTGTGAGGGATTTCTTAGTCACATACAGTCAGGTAATCCTTTAAAATTCCAGGAGATTGTTTTTCTGTTTCAAGGTATTTACAAATATGATTTTGTATCTTAAATTTGGGGATTTTTATCTGATTATCTGTGGTTAATCTGACATTAAGAGGAAGCTTAAATGAAACACGCTTTCTTAAAGCAAAATCAAAAATTCTGGTCAGTGAAGCAGGTGGTTGATCAAAATGGCATGTGAGTTTAGGGAGGGGTTTAATTGTTTTGTTGTGGCTGCTATTCCTAGATTTTCTGCTGTCTCCCACATATATGTAAAGGAAAACTTGATTCAAGGTTTTTCATAGAATCACAGACTAGTTTGGGTTGGAAGGGACCTTAAACTCATCCCATGGGCAGGGGCACCTTCCGCTAGCCCAGGCTGCTCCAAGCCCTGTCCAGCGTGGCCTTGGACACTTCCAGGGATGAGGCAGCCACAGCTTCTCTGGGCAACTTGTGTGTGCTTTTTACTGTGCTTTTAATCAGGACAAGGCCAATAACTGTGACATTTCAAAGTGTCGTGCAAAGCTGAGTCCATGATTTGGGTTGTTTTAGCAGCACTTTGGATTTGGCCTGTGCAGAAGGAAAGTTTTCAACTGTTCCTACTCAGGATGAACAATCTCTGAGTTGAAACAGGTGAAACAGCTTTGCAAATCCAAAGGAAAATTTTACAGGGAACTTATGAGGAGAGTGGTTGGGGGATTTGAAAACAGCCTTGTCAGGTCTGCACAACCAGTATTGAGCCATGAAACATTAGGGTTGGAAAAAAGATCAGCCAGTCCCTCAAGATCCATGATATATCATGGATCAGGTTGGAAATACTGTAGCAGTGCAGAATTTATGCTATAGATGTTCAACGAGTGTGTTTATTATGAGGTAAAAAGTGATTAATTGTGGTGTTTTGCTGCCCCCAGGGTAACCAGGAGAAGCAGAGCAGGCTCGTCCGGCAGTTCCACTTCCATGGGTGGCCAGAAATCGGGATTCCTGCGGAGGGGAAGGGGATGATCGACCTCATTGCAGCTGTGCAGAAGCAGCAGCAGCAAACAGGGAATCACCCCATCACTGTGCACTGCAGGTGAGTCCCCTCTGAGCTTCAGTGACTTGGGGTTTGGACTTGAACTTGGGTTTGGTGAATTCTGGGGTTGTGCTCAAATGTTCTGTGCAGGGCAAAATGCTGCTGGATTTTAGAAACTGTCAGGAAAATAAAATACTCTAAGCTCAAGGAAAATGTGCTGCTGTCCTTGAGAGCAGAGAGGAAGCAATATTTTAATAATAAAGAATGATAATAATAATGCTGATTGGAAGCTTGGTTATTACTTGGGACATCATAACTCAAATATGTGTTTGTCCTATGTCAGATTTTCACTTTTTGATTTTTTTGGGGTTTATTTAGTTGTACACTTTTAAAGCACCTTTTTTGCCTTTCTTTTTGAAAGTTATAACTTGTGCTTTTCATCTGGTTTTTTTTCAAATTATATATTTTTCAGAGTGTGGGGTTTTTTTATCAGTCTTTAAATTTGTCTTTGCTCTTTCTGTAGTAGATCTGCTGATTTAAGAACAAAAATTAGCAGTAAAACTGGTATTCTGCCTTTAGCTCAGTCAGAAGTCATATTTGCTTTTAATTTTTTTATTTTATTTCATATATATATATATTTTTCTGCTTTCTGGTCAAGGCAAAGTCAAGTTGACTGCACACAGGGGCACACTCAGTAGGGTTTCAGAGCCCTAAAGATCATGACACAAAAAAAAATCTTGTTTTTTTTTCTGATTGCCCCAAAAATGGATTATTTAAATTTTTCTAAATTCTGGCCTGTTAAATCTTTTCCTCTTGGGTATGTTGTACAAGATAAACTGACTTTCCTGGACCATTGATCATCTTCTAGCAATACATGGACGTCAACATATGTAAATAATTTTATATTTAAAAACACTTGTTAAATGAATTGTGGTATTTCCTCCACCTGTCTGTGATCCCACTGAGCAATGCTTGGCATTAACTGCCTTTTATTTTGCACTGATTGGAGTTTCCAAGGTGCACTCTCAGTCTCTGGTTTATGTTTGACTGTCTGAAGTCACCTGTATTTTCAAATACAGCAAAGAAGTTCTGTGAGCTTGAGCCACGACTTGGATTTATTGGTTTTTTTGGGATGTGATCTTATAAAAACACATATTAATTGCCAAAACTTTCTCCTTCTCGCTTTGGAAGTGTTTTGCTCCCTTGGGATCTGAGAGTTCCCCCACTCCGTGGTGATATTTTGGGTTTGATTTTGAAATTTGACAAATTTTAACACTTGTTTTGAAATACTGGAGTATAATTACAGTGGGTAAAATATCAAGGAGTTCTTACCAGTAATTTAAGAGATTAAAAACTAATGCCTTTGATTTGCACAAATTAGTTCTGTAAGAATTAGCTGTGCTATTTATGACTTCTACTTTTACAAGCTTTTAGACCTGAGGCCTTAGTTTAATAATTAGCATGCATTTTTCCTAGATTTTTTTAAAAAATCTACTTCAATCCTTCTAAAATGGATTAAAAAGAAAACAAAACCCAACCCACACAATGTATTCAGGATTTTTAATGTTGAAAATTCTCTCCTGTCCCTGCTTGAACAGCCTGTACCTCCCAGCTTTTGAGTTATCTGAATTTCTCTGTGAAGTCACACTTGAGTCTTCAAATATAAATGAATGTAATGTTATGAATAATTAAACAGATTTCAAGTCTCAGTCTGATTTTTTTCAGAGTGGTCACATGAACTTGTTAAAATTCTGTTCGTTTTTCCAGCTATTTAAGAACAGTTTAAGAAGCTGCTAAAAATGATGATTTTTAAATAGAATCAAGACATAACCCTAAATAGTTTAGAAGGGTTTTGCCGAGTTGCCAAAAGAGTTTAAAGTCAATCTGTTCTCAGTCCTCGCTCCCTTCTTTTCCGGTGTTTGTCTGCAGCTGCCTCTAATAAACTATAAAAGGTTTCTGTGTTATTTAGAGGCCACTTAATTCTGGGTTTTGCCCAGTCTTTGCCTGTTCTGAGTGTCCTTTGCCTTTAAACTTTTGGTCTCAGGAAATGAAATTTCACTCAAATTTAAACTTCTCTTTCTTAACTTCTTTTATTTTAAAGGGAGTTGCAGGAAAAGAAGTCAGCATGCAAAGAGTAGTGCTGTGTCTCAAAGAGTATTTTCTCCTGCATTTCAAATGCATCCATAGTAAAAATTCTTAAATTAATTAAAATACCTAAATTTGTATGGGCTGTAAGGGTTTGCTGAAAGCCTGTTTTCAGAGGAAAGAAGGAAAGTGAGCCAAGCACAAGGAGATGCATCTCTTTTACATAGGCAGATACAGACAGGACAAGGGGGTTTTAAACTAATAATGGAGAGATTTAGATGAGATAATAGGAAGAAATTCTTCCCTATGAGGGTGGCTGGAATAGAATTCCCAGAGAAGCTGTGGCTGCCTCATCCCTGCAAGTGTCCAAGGCCAGGCTGGACAGGGCTTGGAGCAACCTGGGCTAGTGGAAAGTGTCCCTGCCCATGGCAGGGGGGGGAACGAGATGTCTTGAAGGTTCCTTCCAACCCAAACTGTTTCACGAGTCACTAAAATCATTACAGTTGGATAGGACATTTTCCATCAAATTGCTTTGCACTAGTGATAACAATAGCAATAATAATAATTCTTGTCCATACAGGAACATAAATCCCAACCTAACAGATGTATTTGGCTATTCTATGTTGCTATTATTCCTCCTTTACCATTTTTATCCCAGTTTATGCCATGCAAACATGTTTTCCTTGCAGTGCTGGTGCAGGGAGAACAGGGACCTTCATAGCACTGAGCAACATCCTGGAAAGAGTCAAGGCTGAAGGGCTCCTGGATGTGTTTCAAGCTGTGAAGAGCTTAAGACTGCAAAGGCCACACATGGTGCAAACACTGGTAGGATGTTTAACAACCCAGATATCTGTTTGTAAATATTCTTGGGGGAGGAGAACAAAGAGGGGGTTTCTTGCAGGTTGCCATAAATTATGGGTGATGGCTGTGTGTGTACAGGGTATTATCAGAAATCCAGGGTTTTTATAGCATTTCTGAAAATGCAACTTGGCTAAATGTTCTGTGTCTTTTAGGAACTTAAGGCAGTTAAACCAAAATCTTTAGTGTTGCAGATGACAAAATATATAATGAAATAAATGCCTTTTAAGCTATTTATCAGTTGTTCTTTCTTACCTTAATGTGTTTGGTCATAAATTGGCTCAAAGTTGGTCACTGGAAGGCAGAAACATGGAATCATGCAATGGTTTGGGTTGGAAGGGACCTTTAGAATTATCCAGTTTCACCCCCTTGCCATAGGCAGGGACACCTTCCACTGTCCCAGGTTGCTCCAAGCCCTGTTCAACCTGGCCTTGAACACTCCAGAGATAGGGAGTCCCATCCCTGGAAATGTCTCTGACTTGTTTCAAATCTTTTTAAAGGCTTCCTTAGAGGCATCTACAATGAATGTGTGAAGCTTAGTCCAGATACCTTTCCCTATTGAATAAACATTAAAAAGTTTTTTTGAGACTTTTATTTTTTAAATATATAGAAATACTGATATTTTGTATTTTCATGGCAGCTTCCATTCAGCAACTTCTTTAGAAAACTTCTTTAGAAACAATAATCTCAAAACCCCTTTTCTAGGTGGATTTTATTCTCTGTCCTACAGACAGGAAGAAAAGGGAATTTGATTATCCACAGTCATGCTGAGACAGGGATGAAATACTTTTTTTGGGGTCTAGCTCTGGGATTTAATAATGCCAGTTGAGGGTGTAATTGCCACAGATATTCCCAGCTGAGCCTGTGGGAGGGCTCCTGCTGAACTCAGCTTTCCAGCATGAGGGAATTCAGATGCCAGTTCTGTTTGTTATCACTGTTGTTACAGATTTTGTAATCCAGCAAATCATGTTGAAGGCATATCAGTATGCCTGGAAAATCAGGATGTGTCCCTCGTTAGGATGGAGAGGGCCTGCCAGCTGGATAACAGACAGGCTGGGAGAGCTGAGGGTGCAGGGAAGGCTCCAGGGAGATCTTAGAGCCCCTTCCGGTGCCTAAAGGGGCTCCAGGAGAGCAGGACAGGGACTTTGCACAAGGGCCTGGAGGGACAGAACAAGGGGGAATGGCTTCCCAGTGCCAGAGGGCAGGGATAGATGGGATATTGGGAAGGAATTCTTGGCTATGAAGGTGGTGAGGCCCTGGCACAGGTTGTCCAGAGAAGCTGTGGCTGCCCCTGGATCCCTGGAAGTGTCCAAGGCCAGGTTGGACAGGGGCTTGGAGCAACCTGGGCTAGTGGAAGGTGTCCCTGCCCATGGCAGGGGGTGGAACTGGATTAACTTAAAGGTCCCTTCCAAACCATTCCAGGATTCTGATTCCGTGACTCTCCCTGAGGAATGCTTAGGAGGAGTTTCCTGTTGTAACAGGAGACCAGTGACAGCAGGGACTGTCAGCTGCTGGATTTAAATGAGAACCAGGTCTAAGAATGGATTCCGTTTAAGGAGCATAACCTAGAAAGCTTAAAGAATTCATTTGAACTGAAGATCAGCATCCTGTATTTGACAAAAAAGCAAAATAACATTTTTTTTATTCAAAATAATAAATACATAACTATTTTGATGTGTTTTTCTTGTTTTTCAGGAACAGTATGAATTCTGCTACAGAGTGGTACAAGATTTCATCGACATCTTTTCTGATTATGCTAATTTTAAATGAGAATTCTGCCTTATTTTTTAATTTGTCTGTACAAAGAGTTGTATATTCTGTTAATTTATTCCATGTCATTTTGGTTGTCGAGTTTACTGTAAATACAGTGTTGTGTTTGCTCTTAAAGTTGCATTTGCTGTACAGCATTCTTTCTTAAATATAAATATCTTCTAAAGGGAAGTATAATGTTCCTATACTGTATAGATCTGTAAGATGGGATAGAAATCTTTATTCTAAATAACAGTAAATTAATTCTTGAGGGTCTATTTCTTGAGTTTTACCACTCATAAATATTTACCAATAATGTACTGTCCCAATTCTTGAAGTTTTTGACAGGTGATTTACAGTTCATACTAAAAAAAAAAAGAAGAAAAGCCAGTTGTGGTACCTGTGTTTAAACATATTTTGGCCATAAATTTCTCTTCACCATGGAAACAATTATTTATTTTTAAAGGCTGTTTTTAAGAGCCTCCAGATTGACGACAGTTTGATTTTGAGTCTTGCTGTCCATAAAGTACAAACACAGATTTCAATATTTGAGTTAATATACCTTTCAAAGTCAAGTTATTTTGTTCTTTCCTAAATATCACACTTCAGAATTGGTTTAAAGAGACAATAATGTGAGTTTACCACTGTTTTGAGAATATTTTACACACGTGAAGAGTCTATTTTGCAGCACCTGAACTTGTCCACTCAAAGAGCAAGGCTAGAAATGGAATTAAAGCTTCTCTTTATTTGCATGTGCAGAATTTCCCACTTCTTTTAGCAAAGGCAGAAGAGGTAAACTCTTATTGCTTGTGGTTAAAGATATTGGTAAAAATTTGAGAAAACATTTCACTAACAGTTTAATGCCAGAAACATTAAGTGTTGAAGCAAAAAGCTCCTCTAAGTTCTTACCCTCCCATGTATGTTACCAAAAAAGGACTGTTTTGTTTCTCTAAAGGGGGTATTTGTACAGAGATATATTTTTAGTGGAAGTATTACTGATAATAGAATTGGTGAAATAACATTTCAAAGTCTTTATTAGAACCCTGAACAGTAGGTTTGGGGGTTAGAAAAATCCAGAAATCACAGGGCATCCAAATGTCGAATAATTCAAAAGTGGATCTTTTCCACTCTTTCCAAGGCACCTATGACCTAATGAGCACAAAGGAGGTGAATCTGTACTTTAATTACATAATTAATATGCAATTGTGTCTTGTCCAGTTGGGCTTTTTTGATGCAAACAAAAATTATTTAAAATAAGCAGCTTCTACTGAGCATTTCCCTGCTGCTCTTGCAATATATTATCCCATTTCTGATATAAATCACGTTGTACCAGTGCAAGGGAATGGGAAGGTGTCCACACCTCTCCTCCCTTGTCATGCTGGATGGAAAAGCTGCAGGTTAGGAATTCTGAAGCTATTCCCACACTGCTTCTTGTCTTCCCATCGATGCACTTCTGTATTTATTTGTACAGTGAATTATGCACTTAAAAAAAAAGATTGTTGAAAGACTAAACCTTTGTTGTGAGTCTCTATGAGAAGATACACTCAAGCCACAGTGTTGAGTACTGGAAATGAGCTCTGAGGAAGTTTCCATTTACTGCTGCATGCTGAAATTCCATCAAAATTTACAAAAGCCTTCAAGTAAATTCAGTGTGGACACAGGGGGGTTTTCAGAATGACCATTTGTAGCACAGGGAGACTCAGAGAGGCTAAATGAGGATGGAGAATAATGCAAAGAAATTCCCATTTTCTGATCCTGATGTCAGGATCTTTCCAGGCATTTAGTTTGGATAATAATTTTTCTGTTGGACAGATTTTGGGGTCCCTTGAGTAAAAAGCTTGGATTGGAAGTTGCCTCAGTGCAACAGTGATTTAGTGTGGTGATGTTGGGGTCTCCCAGCCCCCACAGTGACAGGAGCTGCAGCACAACTCCAGCTGCCCACAGGGTTTACTACAAGGGCACTCTGTGGTTGCAACCAGTAGTAGGATGGAGTTAAGCTGAAACATTAAATACTCAGTGGATACTCAGATTTTAGTTGATGACTGTATTCAAGTTTCTAGGAGGAGAGAGAAATACCTAAAATATATTTCAGGGGTCACAACTAAAGCTCCATAAAGAGTTTTTTATCATTTGGAAAGCTTTGCTTCCCAGTCCTTGTGTCCAGCCTGATCCCTGGGGAGCTGTGTCCTGGTGGAGATGAATTTTCCTTTAAATTCCCTTACATTGCATGGAATGGCTTTCAAAGGCCAAATAGTTGGATTGGAAGTTGTACATTCTGATCTGTCTGTGGTTTTGGTCACTGTGTGACTTGACTGTTGATGTGTTCAGATTGGTTCCAGTTCACCTCAGCATTTAAGCTTTACAACATCTTTATTCTGCAATCCGTGGGGGTTCCATGGGTTCCATGTTCCTGGAGCAATCTCTTAAGTGCTTTGCTGAATTGGGCCTTAATGAAGAATGCATATTGTAATTACAGTGTTTTTTAGGCTATTTTTATGTATCAGTTTTTTAAACTTTTCAAACAAGCCTGACCACCCACGTTCAGTATTTTGAAATGCTTTCCTTTCCCTCATCCCATTTTTCCATGTGAAGTTATGGAAACTTTTCTGTATAACCAAAATGTATTTAATTTGTCAAATCTTTATAATATATGGATGTACTATACAGTTTCAGCTCTTATTATTTCCTTTTGTTACATTTCTAATTTGATCTCGCTGTGTTTTTAATGCTGGTGAATGTTGCTGAATTATTTGTACATGCAAATCACAGGATCTAATACATTCTGATGCAAGAACAAAGCTTCCTTTTTATTCTCAAACTGCGTTACTTCCTTTAAATCTTTGAATTTCATTCCTGTGCTGTGGGTTTATTTGAATTAAGTATTCTAAAAGAGTTGAAATCCATTATCTAGATAAGTATTTTCAGTGCTTATCTGCAGTTGGTTGTGGGGAATATTCTGATTTGTGTTGGGGCTCAACATATAAAGTGTAGAAACTCATGGCAGCAGCTGAAATCCAGGTCTTTCCAAACTCTGTGGATAAGTAGGATTTGACAGTCTTTAAATACAGTGAAATAATACAGTGATAAATTAGGGTGTTATACTAAGATAAAAATAGTAGCTGAACTTTCAGATATGTTGCAAGTTCACTGTAGTTAACAGCAATTTTTAAATACATCTCCACAAACTTTACATTGGACATCTTGCTAAAAATAATCAAGAAGGCCCCGCTGCTGTAACAAGGAGGGAGGTTTGACTAAACCAGGAGTAGCTCAGAGATTACAATCCTGATGTCAAGCTTTATTTGTCAAGTAGGATTTATTCCTGTTGGACCCCTTTGACCCTGTACATTCAACACCTCCCATCTGGGAGGCACCTTTTCACTGTAGGTAATTTTAGGATTGTTGTTTCCACGGTTCTTTGGAAGAAAGTATACTCTGCATGTCCCTCCTCTGCACTGTTCTAGCATTTGCAAACGAGAGGAAATGGCCTCAAATTGTGCCAGGGGATGTTTAGATTGGAGATCAGGGAAAATATTTTCAGGGAAGTGATTGGAAAGCATTGGAATGGGCTGCCCAGGGAGTCACCATCCCTGGCAGGATTCAGAACACGTGTGGATGTGGTCCTTGAGGACATGGGTTAGTGATAATCTTGCTGGTGGTTCTGGTTGACAGTTGGACTTGGTGATCTTGGAGGTCATTTCCAAACTTAAGAATTCTATGATTTGAATTTTCCATTGCATGTAAAAGTTATCAATTTTAATATTTAAAATAATTCCAGGTGAGCTGATAAAACGTTTTCTGTGATTGGATCACGTACTTTTAGCAGCTCTCAAGATGTACAGCTTGAAGTTAACTTGGTGTGAGGACAGGCAGATGACTTGGGATGGGTTAAGAAAATAGAAGAATCTCTAGTATTAATCAGTTATTAATAATTTTAATAGAAATTAATATTAATAATTGTAATTACTGATTAATACAGCTCTGCACAATTTCCACAGTGACCATATGGATGTTCTTATACTGCACTGATGGTAAGGTGTTTTGGTTTGGGTTGGGTTTTTTACTTCTAAATGTTACAAAAAAATACCATAAAGACCTTGTACTACTATATCTTGTGATGAAGATGATTCTGATTTTAGAAACTCAGCTTTTAGGAAAAAACCCACACTTGAATTATAAACTGTTCATGAAATATATTTATTTCAGTGGGTTATTTAAACAATATGAACTAAGACATGTTTGTTCTGTTTAGGGCACATATATCAAGTCCAAGCAATGCTTTGCCTAATACAAAAATTATTCAAGGCAGAAATGGTTCAATTGAGAATTTTTCAAGTAATTGAACTTCACTGTGAGTGTTCTTCATCTGAGGTATTAAAGGATTAGGTTGTAATTTAGATCCTTTCTTAAGAGCTTTGTTCTAATGACTTTTATACATTTTCTGTGCTACTTTGCACAGAGTAGGGGAATTACTGAGTTATTAATCGAGTTGAGACTTTGCCAAGGAAGTTCTTTCCATAAATAATCATTTTCTTCTTTCACCAGTTTCCATTGCATGAAAAACTGTTTGCCTGAATGTCACACTCAAACTGTCCATAAACTTTGAACGAAAGATCTAAGCTGTGACTTCTTTCTAGTTGGGTGGACACAAAGAAAGGAAAACTCTCCCAGTCAGGAAGATCTTGAGAAGGAATTACTGAGCACAGTATTTTCTAGTTGAGATTTTTATAGTAACCTTGTCCTCCCAAAACCTGAAGGGAGCCTGACAGGAAAGATGGAGAGAGGCTATTTACAGGAGCCTGGAGGAACAGGGCAGGGGTGAATGGCTTCAAAGTGACAGAGGGCAGGGTTAGATGGGATACTGGGAATGAGTTCTTCCCTGTGAGAGTGGTGAGGCCCTGGCACAGGTTGCCCAGAGAAGCTGTGGCTGCCCCATCCCTGGAAGTGTCCAAGGCCGGGTTGGACAGGGCTTGGAGCAACCTGGGCTAGTGGAAGGTGTCCCTGCCCATGTCAGAGGCTGGAATGAGATGGGCATTAAGGTCCCTTCCAACCCAAACCCTCCTGTGATTCTGTGATTCATGGATCAAGTAGAAGTTTGTTTCCTGGAACCTGGAATAGCTTTCCTCCCTTGTTTCTAAGTACTCATGTAACGTGTGTATTCTCTAGTTTAATATAGATTGATTTAATTTGCTGAATCCAGAGGAATCTTTCCTTGGTCCTAAAAAACAAGTGTAAAAATTGCTGACTCAGATGTGCAAAAGGACTGACTGGGTGATGCAAAATCCCTCTTAAGGTCACCCTTAGGATTAAAACTGATCTACTGAAGTTGATGGCAAAACTTCCTGGATCTTATGATTAAGAATTTTCTTCCCAGATCAGGCACATGGTGGGATTCTTGGGGTTGTCCTGGGCAGGGCCAGGAGTTGGACCAGATTATCCTTGTGGGTGATCTTGTAAGCCTTTGGAATTGGCAAATCTTACACAGACCCAGAACATGTTCAGTTCCAGGTATTGACTGCAAAGTATGAATTTACATTTAAAAACTGGCAAAATTTCACTGTGTCATTTGCTTCCCAGTCATCTTTCCTGGCTTTTGGAGCCTTTCTGTGCCTATTGAAAAGCTGCTTTTCAAAATGGACTTTGATTATTGGAAATAGAGACTTTATTTAAAAATATTAGTGTTTGCCATAATGGTCTTTCCCAGTTTCCTTCCTGTAGTAGTTTATTATGTTCTTTCACCATTTTAAAGAGAAATGTATTATTTCAAAGTATTTCTTAAATGTGTTTTTTAGTTAAAAAGCAATGGTGTTACAAGTCTGGGAGAAATAAGCTTCATTTAGGGCTTCCAAACCACCAGTTCAGACACTTGAACAAAACAGGATTTTCACAGGAGGAATTAAGATGCTGTTTTTAAAGGAGATTCGAGCACTGACTTAAATTAAACTATTTTTGTCCCCATTTTTAACAGTTGACAATTTTACTTCAGCATGGATTCAGGTGTATTTGTCAGCTTGTGCTCCTCCTAAATTAAATTTTCCCAAATTAACCCAACAGCAAAATTAAGCCTTGAAGAAAATGCTTTTTATTTTTCCCCTCCTGTAAATCTCCTTTTGCAAATATTTGTACAGGTGCTGTTTCAGAGAGACAGATTTAAAGCCAGGCTTAAAACCTGTATTATAATTTGTGTTTTCCCGTAAGTAGTGCTGTGTTTGCAGGGGCCTTTCTCCAAAGGCAGTGACAGTAAATGCACTAATAAAGCACTGTAAATCATGTCAGAATATACAATTATTGGCATTAGGGAGATTTATTTATTTATTTTGTTTGATCACATGTGGGCTGGGAGAGACTGTAGTAAATTCAGCTTTACTGGTATAAACTGTTTGGTTCAGATGCAGCATTTAGGAATAATTGATCTTGTAAAGACCCCCAGGAAGAATCTGACTTTGGTAACTGTTTATTAGCAATTATACCCAAATAGTTACCCAATAGAATCCTGATTTTTGAATGTTTTATATCTAAAGTTGTCCAGTAGAATAAAGCTATAGTGGAAAGCTGAAATAATAGTAAATTATCATTGTTATTATTTCCTGACTTAATATGCTAAAGTAAATTAAAACCCCACCTAAGCTTATAAAATAGACTTCCAAGTAATTTAATTGAAAAGAAATAACATTTAAAAGCTTTCTTATGTCTGACTGTGTCCTATCCAAAGTACCCTAAAGTCATCACACCACATAAAATAGTCTTTGAGACAAGCTAGATAATGAAATAAAATAGTAGTAATATCAAAAGTTCTGCTTTGGGAAACATTTGGGTAGGGGAATTTTATCCCCTGAAGCACAAAAGGCTGGATGACCTTGTAAAAGGTTTCCTCTCCCTGTATCTCTTTTCCTCACACATGCACAGAACTTTAAGTTGGAATTAAGGTTGCCAGATTCCGTATCTCAATAATGTGTAGCTTTATTATTGTTATTGTTGTCGTTGTTGTTTATTATTGTTGTTGCTATTGTTATTACAGATGCAAGTATGGGCACAGATAGAGGTAGAGGCTCAGGTACAGGCTCGGGTTCAGGTGTGGGAAGAAGTTCAGGTGCAGGCAAACATACAAATACAGGTTTAGGCTTAGGTTCAGATTCAGGAACAGATACAAGTAGAGATGCAGGTACAGGTTCAGATACAGGTTCAGGCATAGGTACAGATACAGGTACCTATGTGAGCACAGGTTCAGGTACAGATACAGCTACAGGTACCAATATAGGTACAGGTTTGGGTAGAGGAACGTGTTTCAGTTTACAAGCTCAGGTACAGGCACAGGTTTAGGTACAGGGAGAGGCACAGGTTCATGTACAAGCACAGATACAGGTACTAATATGGGTGCAGGTTGATGTAGAAGTACAGAGGCAAGCACAGGTTCGTACAGGTTTATGTCCAGGTNGTTCAGGCATAGGTACAGATACAGGTACCTATGTGAGCACAGGTTCAGGTACAGATACAGCTACAGGTACCAATATAGGTACAGGTTTGGGTAGAGGAACGTGTTTCAGTTTACAAGCTCAGGTACAGGCACAGGTTTAGGTACAGGGAGAGGCACAGGTTCATGTACAAGCACAGATACAGGTACTAATATGGGTGCAGGTTGATGTAGAGGCACAGAGGCAAGCACAGGTCAGGTTCAAGTACAGGTTTATGTTCAGGTACACGCACAGGTTCGGGAATAGCTAAAGATTCAAGTCCAGATACAGATACAAGTGTAGGTTTATGTACAGGTTCAGGTTCAGCTTTGCCCCCCCGTCAGGGTGCTCCGGGTGCCCCTCAGCGCTGCTTCCCCCGCCCTGAGGCGGGAGCGGCTCCCGGGGAGGGCGGAGCCTCCGTTTGAACTCAAACCGCCTCCGCCTCTTCCCATTGGTTGCGCCGCGCGTCTCGCGCCGCCCCTTCCACCAATCAGAGGCCAACGCGCTCCTTTTCAAAATCTTAACCGTCAACAGCTGGGTTCGTTTCTCCTTCCGCCCATCGGGCACCGGAAAAGCTAAAAGAGTCCGGGGGCCCGGTGCCGCCTGTCGCGGGCGGGCGGGCTCGTCGCTGTCCCTCAGTCACGGTGACCGCCGGCAGGTGAGAGCGGCGGCGGCGGCGACTCCCGCTCCGGTCCGCCTGCGCGGCTACCGGAGGCTCCGTTTCGGTGCGCGGCGGAGGGATACAGCGGCAAAAATACGGTAGGGTGCGAGGGCACCGGGGCTGGTGCGCGCGCGGGAAGGGCTCAGNAACCCGAGCTCGTAAATTTCGACTTGTGCAGCCCATGTGGGTTTTTTGGCTTGTAGGAACAGGTGGGTGCTGTGAACAGGGTGCTCTGTCGTTCACCGCAAGGCACAGGCAAGGGGGACTGCTGAGGGCACTGTCAGGCTCTCCCCCAGCTGGGGCTTGTTGTCAAAAAGTATTTTANGTGCAGGTTGATGTAGAGGCACAGAGGCAAGCACAGGTCAGGTTCAAGTACAGGTTTATGTTCAGGTACACGCACAGGTTCGGGAATAGCTAAAGATTCAAGTCCAGATACAGATACAAGTGTAGGTTTATGTACAGGTTCAGGTTCAGCTTTGCCCCCCCGTCAGGGTGCTCCGGGTGCCCCTCAGCGCTGCTTCCCCCGCCCTGAGGCGGGAGCGGCTCCCGGGGAGGGCGGAGCCTCCGTTTGAACTCAAACCGCCTCCGCCTCTTACCATTGGTTTCGCCGCGCGTCGCGCGCCGCCCCTTCCACCAATCAGAGGCCAACGCGCTCCTTTTCAAAATCTTAACCGTCAACAGCTGGGTTCGTTTCTCCTTCCGCCCATCGGGCACCGGAAAAGCTAAAAGAGTCCGGGGGCCCGGTGCCGCCTGTCGCGGGCGGGCGGGCTCGTCGCTGTCCCTCAGTCACGGTGACCGCCGGCAGGTGAGAGCGGCGGCGGCGGCGACTCCCGCTCCGGTCCGCCTGCGCGGCTACCGGAGGCTCCGTTTCGGTGCGCGGCGGAGGGATACAGCGGCAAAAATACGGTAGGGTGCGAGGGCACCGGGGCTGGTGCGCGCGCGGGAAGGGCTCAGTCGGGGCCGCGCCGTGACGGGAGAGGGGGGAGGGGGAGAGGGAGACTCCGCCACACGGGGCCCTTCAGCGGCCGCCAGCGCTCCGAGGGAACCAGGTACGGCTGGGCTAGAGGGTGAGGGGCCGNGGTCTCTCTTAACTGCGTTTAATTCCCTTGCTGCTGTCACTATAGAGTATTTTTATACAGGCTTCTTTGAGGATCTCTTGTGCTTCATCACACTCTCGTATCTATACGTAAAATAACACAGGTTACATGAAAGTATATAAAAAGTGTATCTGGTTGTGCAAATGGGTTTAAATCAGTTGAAATCCGTTCCTCCTCCTTCTTCTTCAAAGGCTCTGGTGGGTAGCAAATGCTTCCTAAATACATAAAATAGTCTGATTTTACATAAATATATTCCCAGTTTTCGACACAGGGAGACACATGGAAACAGTGCTGAGGTTCTTCTGTCCTTTGGAATATGTTGAACAAAAGTAACATGTAAAAATGTACATCAACTTACTCTCTTAAAACATTATTGGTATGAGTAACCTGGGTGTTCTTTTCCAGGTAAGGTTCCCTAAGTTCAAAGATGCCGCGCTACGGGAAAATTATTGTCATTAAAAGGAACGGGACTGATGGAATTGTTTTTCCGCTCACCTCGACTTCTTGTTTATTTGGAAGGTGAGAATTTGTTGAGCGCTTGCACACATCAAAACAATGAGTGATGTTTCCCTGCAGATTAGATCTTTTAATACCTATTTGCAAAAATAAGTGTTTGTGAATGATGCACAGGGGAGGGAAGGTAATCCTGGACTAACTGATTGTAGGACCAGAACCTGAGCTTCTTTTTTGTTACTGCTTTTTGTCCTTTCCTTGCCAGAACTACTATTATCTATCTATCCATCTATTTATTTTTTTTTTAAGTTTCTGGCCAGAGGAAATCTGGGGAAGGGATTAAAAGTAATCCACAGTTGATAAACAGGTGATGTGATTGTCTTACCTAGAGGTAGTTGCCAGAAAACTGATAAGTGAAAATCAATGTTTGTTTACTTTTTTTGTACCTCAGAACCTCATTAATGGAAGATGTCAACCAAAACTAGGATTAATATTAAGAATTTGTACCTCCTTCTCCAGTCTTGAAACTAACTTTGACTTTCTCAGTGGAGTGATAGTGGGTTTTGAGCTTGATGCAGATGTTTTACATTGAAAAATAAAATTAATATACCCAAATAGGATGTATGAAGACTTGACTGTGTGATCTTACTGTAAATGGGCTGCAAGTTAAATATTTTTATTTATCTTAAGCTGGGCCTGTTCAATGCTTTACTGACTGATTATATTACCTTAAATAATCATAATTATTCAGTCCAGAATCACATCCCATGGTGAAAGTCTCTGCAGTGACAATGATGTTGTTCTTTGGCTGGAGCAGAGCTGCCCAGACAGGTGATAATTAATGGTGCAAGCACTAATTCCAGGCAGGTACAAATTTCCCCAGGTACTGTGCACAGTAGGTGTTATGTTACCTGCCCAAGACCTACAGCATATCAAAAGCATTAGAGATTAGCTTAAAAAAAAGGAAAGAAAAAGAAAATCTGTACTCTTAAAAACATGTTTTCCTTCCCTCACAACTTTAGAGGAGGTAAAAGTGCTTGTCCAGGTGAAGCCAAAGGTTCAACTACCTGTTCTCAGATCAGTGACAAAGAGCTTAAAACCATGTGCTGATATTGTATAGAAATATTCCACAAGTCTTGGGGAAACTTGAGAAACAATCTCAAACCACCAGATGTCTGTTGTAGCAATGTCTTTCCTTGCTGTGATGTGCTTTTTTGAGAGTTTGGGTATTTCACACATTATTTCTGACACAGATTCTCTCAAGTGTGAGCTGCTATTTTTTGCCACACTTGGAATATTTTAGATAGTTAATTTTCTTCCAGTTTTAGAAATCATGCTTTTGTACAATTATTAACTAAAATAATGGGAAATCAACTTATTCTAGAGCAGATTTTTCTGTGTCCTGTGTGAAACTCAAACCGTATTTCCCCCCAGGAAAACAGAGTGTGACATCCGCATGCGACTGCCCTGGGTCTCCAACGAGCACTGTAAAATCGAAATAAATGAGAACAAGGAGGTGAGATCTGCATGTTTTCATGGAATAAGCATTGCCATGTTGCATCTCAGCAGGCCACTGAGACATTTGTTCTATTTTCAGGCAGTACTGACTAATTTGAGCGCAGTGAACCCCACGCAGCTGAACGGGGTTTGCTTTGAGCAGCCTGTTCCTCTGAAGCACGGCGACATCTTAACTATTATCGATCGTTCTTTCAGGTGGGTGCCAGTCCAAACTGTTCATTAATGGATCCAAGAATGGAACTTCATGTAGTTCATTTCATATTTCTTTACAAAGACCTCTGTCAGAAGACAGGATTGCTTCAAGATTCTGGGTTTTTTATCACTTGTGTTAAGTTAAATCAATAAAGATAAAACTGTCTGCAGAGATTGTTTTGATTTTTGTTTCCAGTGTAGTCAGTTTATGGATAAATTCAGAAGTATTTTTAAGTTGTTAAAGCTTTTAAAAGTGACTTGTGTGTTGTTGGGAGGGGACAACTAAGTCAGGGTCTTTTATCTTAGTAATGGGAATTTAGTCATCAACGCTTTGACAAAAAATGGGTGTATTTTAAAATATTTCTTTCAGATTTGAATATCCTGTCCAGTCAACTCCGAAGAAGAGGCGTTCCAGATCTCCAAAAGATGAAACTCTGCAGGTAATTTTGTGGCCATGGGCTTTTTTGTTACAAATACATTGGTATTAGTAGTGATGCAGTATTTTGTTTCCTTGTTCTATTTTCTTACTAGGAATAACTTCTCAGTCCTAAACTACCTTTCTATCTGAAAATACAAATAAACTCCTTCAGATAAATACTTTAAAAAATTTAGTGATTTTAGACTTCTCAGTTTTTGCTAATAGATAATTAATAACCTATGATGTCACTAATACAGGTGAAGCTATAAATCTTCCACTAAATCTGTTAAGAGGGGAGATTCAAATGTGCTGGTTTCTATTCTTCTGCTACAGCTACTTTTACAGCTAATAATACTAAAACAAGACAAATTTCTGCTCTGTGGGGCCTCAAATGTATTGGTCAATTGTTCTTAAATATTGAAATATTCTGGGATTTTATTTGAATACTTTTAAGCCTGTTTAGTAAACAGTGTATATACTTCTATAAAGAGTGATTTTTCAATGTACAGTTGAAAGCTAAACTGTAAAATACTTGTTGCTGTGCTGTAATATTGTACAAATTTACAGGTTCTTCATGTTCAGCAGGTGGCAGAAGTGGAATTATTACACAAACAAACTTCAGGATCTAAAAGTCTTGCTGCTTCAGGTTGGTACCTGTTTTATGGGTTTTGTTTTCTTGTGTCCCATTAACTGCATTTATCCTTGGCATAAGAAGAAAAACAAGGTTGAAAAGAGAACTAAAAAAAGGCATTTTAAGACTCTTGAATCTGACAACACCTTGCTGTGGCAGTGACTATTTTGTTACACTTACATGTTGTGGTTTCCCAAATCTAAATCCTGCCAGGAAAAATCACTTCATTGCATCCTGGCAAATGGGCAGGAACAGCCTGGAACAGGCAAAATTCATGGATATTGTTTTCAGTGATTTATGCACATTCAGTTTGGAAAGGAAGGTCAGTTCACCAGCTTTGCAAGTGGAATTTAGTCATGAGTTGAAACTGGTACTTGAAACAATTGCCTGTTACATTTTACTTTGCAGAGGCAGCAAACACTTAACACATGGCAAATTCACCTTTTTGATTAAAATTTACCTTGCAGTTCTCTGCTAGATCTCTTCTGAGCAAGTATTGCATTATCTCCTGTGTTCTTTCCTAATAAAAAATTGAAATGAGTATAATTTTGGAGATATATATTGAAGTAATTGTTTACTGCTTCATGTAGAAGCAGAAAAATGTAGAACTTCCAAGTCTGGTAGTTATAGCCTGTGAACTGGTTAAATGCCAGGACTTTACCTTCCCATCCTTCTTGTCTTAAATAACTTTGTAAAAACACAAAGTTTTTTAGGGAAAGGCTTTTTATCTACAGAGGGGGTTGATTTTTACGACAAATATTCCAGTTCTAAAAGCCCAGGCTGTTTCCAAGTGTTCCATTTCAGTGGACCCTTGTTGACTGTCTTGGGAGAGGAATGGGAGGAATTTTTAATCTGTGTTTATGGAACTTATATTTGTAGTTCTGCAATTTTTAAGTAACTTCCTGTATTACTTTTTGTTTTGCTTCGCTTCCTTTATAGATAATGCTGAGTGTGAAGAAAAAATTGCCAATGAAAATAAACACACCACAGAGGGAAATATATCCAAAGCTTTACCTGTCAAGCCAAAAACACCCAAAACTTCACACAGAATACATCAAGTCATTAAAAAGCAAAATGAGATGTCTCCCTTTACTAGTATCTATGAAAAGATGAAGCTTCAGATGCAAATGGAAAAATCTCTGCACAAGGGAAATGACTTCCAACAAGCTGCAAGAGAAGATGGGAAGAGTGTTGTGGCAGAGCCAAGCACTCAGATTTCATCACCAGGTTGTGATCTGGGCAGCCTGAACAAAGGAAGAGAGAGAGGCAGAAGTGGAAATATGGAAGAATGTGTGATTGTAAGAAGCGAAGTGAACCGCTCAGGGTTTCAGCCGCTGGCAGCTGGAGGAAGTGCTCCCAGGAGGAGTTTTCCCAGAAATCTTCAAACTTCTCTTTTGCAGGAGATGTCAAGGGATGCCAGTCAGAGTCACTCGCAGGATCCTGAGGAACTGAGTACCCCAGGCAGGTCTAAAGGTGCCAAGGTTACTCCCAGCAAGGAGAACGGTGGGAATTCCCTGTTTTCACTGCAGCAGTGCTCCATAGAACGCTTGAATTCTTCAGTTATGGACAAAATTCACATCTCTACGACTCACACCCCAAAGGTTTCTGAAGCAGATAAACATGTGCTGTCCACACCAAGGCCCAGGAGGAAGAGCCCTCGATCTCTTTTCGTGTCTCCTTCCACAGAAGCCACTGGAATGAATCCTGTGAACGCTGATACTCCAACCACCCGCCGGCGTGTGTCACTGAAACCCAAATGTCTGTCAGAAATTCCAGCTGAAACTCCAAGGGAAGGCTCAGACATCACACAACTGCCCTTCCCAGAAAACAAATCCGTGAAGCAAAGACGGAATAGCAAATCGGGAACATCGGGAACACCTGTACAAGAAGTGCTGAAGGAAATCAGTGATCAGGCAAACTTTGTTAACTCAGAGATGGGGCTTTCTGAAAGTCTGGCTTCTTTCTTCAATTCCAAGAGTCCCAGAAGAAATAGCAGGAAAAGTAAAGAATTCTTGGACAAAAGTGTCCATTCAGAGACACTGGCTTCAGAAGAGTTAATGGCATCTCCTGCTGGTCAGACACCTGGCTCTGGGAGGAAAAGGGGAAGGCCAAGGAGCTCTGAGAGGAAAAGGGGAAGGCCAAGGAGCTCTGGAATGCTGACTGAGACAGCACTGGAGGCAAACACTGTACAAGAACATCCTGGTAAGGCTAGAGACAGAAAAGAGAGTGGAACTCCAGCAGAGCTGGCCATGGAGGGGCATCACCAGAAACAAGACTTGGAAGATGCTGGTGATATCAGACCACGTGGACTGTCAGCAAAGACAGGTTCTGAAAGTGCTCCTGTGCTGGAAGACAGCAAGGCTGTCCCAGAAACAAATCCTGGCCTGTTGGGTGGAGAAGACTCAGGTAAAATAGCATTTCATCCACTGCCTTGTTTTTATATTTGAGAAATCTTTAAAACACCTTTCTGAGAATTTTAACACTTACATAATATATGGAACCAGTTGCTGACATTGGTTGTAGAATTTGTAGTTATATTTGATCATAACAATACACTATAATGTGTAGTAATGTTTCCTCAATTAAATCTATTTCTCTTTACAGTAAGTTCCCATCTGGTTCGTTTCCAACTTGCACAAGGAAACACTTTTCCACATGGGTTAAAATGTTGACTTGAATTCTTAGATGCATAGAAATATTTTCAATTGTACTTTTTAGGCAAGACAAAAAGGTCTCAGAAGAGGAAAAGTGGTGATTCGCTCCTTCAGACCCCAGGAAAAAGAAAGAGAGTGTCTTTTGGTGGCCATCTGAGTCCAGAACTGTTTGATAAAAGTTTGCCTCCCAACTCTCCCCTTAAAAGAGGAGCTCTTCCTGCCAGGCTGAGCTTGCCCTATGGAACCTCACCTCGTGCTGTGCTGAAAAAGGCTCAGGGATTGAAGCTCTTCACAGACCAGGTAAAATTCAAGACTAATCAAGTTGCTAAGACCATTAGTGTGACCAGAATTTATAAGTCATATTATAGTTTGTCTTTATTTATTGCTACTAATTTTGAATTAATAATAATGTTTGACGTATGTTGGTGTCACAAGTGAGTGTTTTAGGATGCTCAAAGATCAACAGCAAAGGTGTGGGCAAAAGCAGGTTTATTATGAAGTGAAAGTGCAACAAATTTCAGGGGCAAAGTTACTCTGCTACTTAGTAGATGGTTATAGCACACAGAGAAAAATCAGATTAAAATCAGTCAATCTTTTTCAAATTTGTTGGCGTTATCCCAGATTACCTTAAAAATTGCAGTGGGCAATGGACCTTCACAGCCCTCCCTTAGAATTGCTGAACTTGTGAGCAACTGAGCCTGGATGCAGCTCATGAGAGCATGAGAGGGGTTGGTTTGGGAGGCACCTGGAGCGTTCCCTATGAGCTGGTGACCCTTTCCATCTGTTCTGTTCCAGTGAGGGAATAGATCTGACAGGAACCATTGAGTAGCTCCTCAGATAAGGAAGATTGTAGTGGATGTTTCAATTGGGATAAATCACTTGGTACTGAGTTTATTTTGTTTACTGGGACAAACTAATGGGACATCCCTGCTACTTAATCCTCCTAATCCAGTCCCCAGTATACCAGTCCCATCTCTCCCTGAACCTTTTGGAGAGCTGAGAGTCCCTCCATAGGGCTCTTCAGAGGATGGAGACAGGAATGCTGATCAGGCAGGTCCAATTATTATTCTGCATTGATAATTCCAGTAGTTTGAGGGACCACAAAGGATTAAATAGGACTTGTTTCTGTAGATTTGATGGCATAGGATCCAGTCTTAGAAATCTGAGGAGAGGAGCTTTCATCAGCCCTATCAGGAGCCTGGGAGGTAATGGGATGTCTTGTGAGGGTTAAGTTAGTTTTTGTTGTGCCAGTATACATTGTTACAGTTGTGGGTACCTTACACTGCTTCCCTTTCCATACTTTGTTTCAGTGTGATGCATATTTGGGTTTAAGTGTAGTTATGAGTTACCACAGAGATTGTTACCATGAAAGAAGGGAGGGTTTCCACGCTCGGTGGGTTGAGCTTGTTGATGTCTGTGCCCAGTTTGGTTCATTCTGGCCCTGGTTGCTTCTATGAGAAGGAAAAGCAGTTCTTCAGTGGACAACTTTGATCTTCAGTGGAGATGTGCTGAAAAACTACTCCATTATAAAGAAGAAAAAATCCAAAAATCCACCATGTGCTAATTCTATGCTGTTGGGTTTGTTTTGTTTTCTTTTACCAGGAAGGACCAATGTCACGAAGAAGTTTGCCAGCCCAGAAGTCCCCAGCTGCTTCCTCCCCTTCCACAGGGAAGGCAACACCTCAAGTTCCTTCAGGCTCTCCAACCCCTTCCAGGAAAGGGCGTTTCTCCATTTCCCAGCTCCTGGCACCACTCCCAATCCCAGAGGAGAAGGATTCTGGTGCACAGGACCTGAATGCGAAAGAGAAAAGTGGTGTGAGAGTGAAAACACCTCAGTCTTCGCCCATTAACCAAGATGACAAAACCTTTGCAACAGCTACACCTGCCAAACTAACCAGAAGTGCCCAAGTGGGTTTGAAGGGCACTTCCACGAAGAGAAGGAGTGGAGCTGTGGGAGTTCTCCATTCAAAGAGAAGAAGTGGTGCCTCCAGTGCCAATTTATTAGGTTTGTTTCAGCAGCTGATTTGGAATATTCACTTCAATGCTTTAAAATACAAAACCAAAACTGAAGTAGGCTTGTTTTGTTATGCAGAGGCCACCAAGAGATTGGTGTATCTTCTGACAACTGTTGGGCTTGTTGGAAGCCACTGGGAAGTGCAAAGTGTTGCATTTTTTTGTATTCATAAAGCAAATTTACTAAAACATCTATTAACCCATGTTTAGAACACAAACCTTTATGTCCAGAAGTTGAAAAACTGTAAAATTAACATCCTCTTTGCCAGGTTAGTTTCCAGTGCTTTTTCAGATAATTTCTTGGATGCTTGGTATTTTTCCCTGCATCCAGAACACCTTTGCAACTACAGCTCTTCAAAGTTCTTTTCATTTACAGACTTACCCAGCAATTCTGAGAGGGCAATAGTAATGTCCTTTTCTTTAGGAACAGCATTCCCCTTTTTATTCCTACTTAAAAACCTGATCTCTTTTCTATGATCCCTGTCTTCTCCCAGCTTTTTATTCTGAATTAAAAGAGGCAGATATCCTGCAAACTTCCAGCTTCATTTGTTACACAGCTATAACTAATTCCCTGATCCCTCTGCTGTGTATAGAATTGTGCTGGGATAAAGGTAACCTTGCTCTGGGAATTTTTGGAATGTGTCATAAGGAGAAGGTAGGTGATACAAGAAAAATTATGAAAACTGTGTAGATCTAAATGCCTTAAGCAGTATAAATAGTTTCCTGCCTATGAAATTCCTCAGGAAGGTGGTAAAAGAAAAGCTGGATATGCTCTACTTCTAAACCATTTCTCTGATGTTAAATCTCACCAGAGGAAAGCTCATGGATAATGAACGAGTCTGAAAGGCTCATGGCAAGTTTTTTTGGGAAAAATTCTCTCCTTACAAAAAGAGTGAGAATGGAATTGGGTCAGTGTTCGGTTCCAGGATCTCACATCTCTTTGACACTGTGTGGAGTTCATTGTTTTGTTGTGGAAAGTCATCCTGGGGAAACTTGGCCACTTGTTAAATTGGGGTTTTTTAATTGGAAGTGTTTCAGAGAGCACTTTTGGTGTTGTCAGATGATACAACAACCACTTTCCTGTGCCTGACTGCATTGGAAAACCATAAATAGTATCAATTGGAATCATAAATAATTGTGAACTTCCGCTTAAACAGCTGAGAGTTAAATTGATGATTTCTCACTTGCTTTCTAGTTGCAAAATCTTGGGCAGAAGTGGTAAAATTGGGTGTTGCAAGACCACAGTCAAAGACTGCTAAGAAAAGTGTCCGAAGAGGAAGACCCCCGAAGAGGATAAACCAACCACCAAAGGTATTTCTCTTCCTTTTCCATGCTCATTTTGTTTTCTTGCATAGCCACCAAACAGCTTGGACATATTTTGGTACAGAAGCTGGAGGCTTCTGAGCTCTTGGTGTCATGTAAAATGGGTGTTGATGCCCTTGTCATGGCATGTAAGGAATGTAGGTTTTGTTTAAAAGGAATCATAGTCATTACAGTTGGAAAAGACCTTCAGGATCACTGAGTCCAATATTTGAGCAATAAGGTTCCCCCTGAGCCTCCTTTTCTCCAGGCTGAGCCCCCCCAAGCTCCCTCAGCTGGTCCTGGTGCACGAGACCCTTTCCCAGGTTGGTCCCCTTCCCTGGACACACTCCAGCCCCTCAATGTCCTTCCTGAACTGAGGGGCCCAGAACTGGGCACAGCCCTTGAGGGGCCTCAGCAGTGCCAGCACAGGGGCAAGTCACTGCCCTGCTCCTGCTGCCTCACCATTTGTGATCCAGCCCAGGTGCCACTGTCTGCCTGGGCACACCTGGACTCCTGTTCAGCCATGGTCACCAGCACCTTCTCTGCTGGGCAGCTTTCCAAGCACTCTTCCCTTTAGCCTGGAGCACTACACAGTGCTGTTGCAACTCAGGTCAGGACCTGGCACTTGGCTTTATTGAGAAGCTCCTGCAGTTCCCTCAGCCCATGGATCCAGCCTTTCCTGATCCCTCTGCAGATCAACCCTCCTGTCCACTCAGTGTCACCCACGGGTGCCCTCGACCTTCAGTAAAGACCTTAAACAGGATTGTGCCCAAAACTGATCCTTGGGGAACCCCATTAGTGACCAGCCACCAACTGGAGATGGCACCATTCCCCACTTGGGGCCCAGCTGTTCCACCGGTTAACCCAGTGTCCAAGCCGTGGCATGCAGCTTTTCCAGGGGAATGCTGTGGGAGATGGTGTCAAAGGCTTCACTGAGATTCAGGTAGATACATCCACAGCCTTTCCTTCATCCACTGGGCAGGTCCATCTGGTCATAAAAGGTCAGGTTGGTCAGGCAGGACTTGTTTTTTCTAACCCCAGCTGGCTGTCCCTGCTCCTTGGTAGTCCTGTATGTGCCATGTGATCACACAGAAGTTGATCTGTTCCAGAACCTTCCTGAGCACCAGGATCAGGCTGACTGGCCTGTAGTTCCCTGTGTCCTCCTTCCAACCCTTGTAGCTGGCACTGGACAACCTCCAGTCATGTGGGACCTCCCTGGATAACCAGGACTGATGATGAATGATGGAGAGTGGCTTGACCACCTCTTCTGCCAACAAGAATCTTTATCTAATAACTCTTATTTTTCTGTTTCCTATTGCCTCTGCAGACTCCAGAGAGGAAAATAAAAGGTCACTTCAGCACAGGTCATGCTGAGTCACCTGCTACAATAGTTGTAGGTAGAGCTTACTCCACCACACTCAGGTCAGCTGGACACGCCCCTAAAGTGGTAAAAAATCCCATCTTGAGGCTCAACATGAATATGGATGAAAGCTTCACAGGTGAGATTTTAGTCTGTTGCTCACTCTGCCACCTGTGCAATTCTTGTGTCAAAACATGTGCTTATTTCTCCAAATACAATTTCTAGGACTGCCTGAGATGTTTCAAACTCCAGAAAATAAGAGTGGAAAAACATTACCTTTGGCTGCTGCTGAGAGTGCTGATTTTACACCAACCTGTGCTGCAGGGGACATTTCTGACTTGCACACCCCTGAAGAATCTGGTATGTTTGTTATCTGAAAAAAGGGATATTTAGATGTAATATGTGGTAGCTGTGGTCTCAGCCTGGACAGACTTAAAGTATTGAGATTATCACGTGAAAAGGGGCAGAAAAGTTGAATTTTTGGTCCAGCCTGTATCAATATATTTTTTTGGCTATCACCATCTCCTAGGAAATCAAAGCCTTTAATGTCCAAAAGTCTGTTAGCCTCTCACCTAATGAGACCCTTTGCTTAACAGATTAACCAAGACAGAGAGGATATTTGATACCTATTTATATCAGGACTGCACTGAATAGCAGTAGGAAAACCCCTCAGCAGGTTCCTCCTATGAGTTACTTTGCTGTCAGCGAAACTGTCAGCACCTAAAAACAGACTCACTCCAACAGTTCACAAAATAACACATTTATTAATACAAGTTTGTGACAGTTTCTGGGGTTGGCTGTGTCTGGAATAGGATCTAACTGCAAACAGAGCACACTTAAACTATGTAGTAATAATAATAATACAAAGCATAGGCACATGTGCTAAAGCAGAAGCAACTTACAATGAAGTAATAAGTAAAAAAGTTAAAGTGCTGTGGAGCAAAAGTAGAATAAGTTTATCTGTGTGAGGCAATTGCTCACCCCACGGTGTCCCGAGAAGGCGGAGGGAGAAAAGGCAGCCCCCTGGTTCCCTCTGCAGTGTTGATGGAACTTCTCCTTGATTTTTGCTTAGTAATGTCTCTTTATACCTTTTTCTTTAGGCAGTTTGAGTGTCTGTAATCAATAAATTAATTTTTGGGGTGATAGACAGATGAAATAGGCCCAAGGGTCCACTTCCCGAGTTCCCGGCAGCCAGGATGTTCGCAAACAAAGGCCGTGTTTTCTCCATGTCACTCCTTTCTTCGTTTAAATCCTTTTATCAGTTTCTGGAAATGTCTCCCCAGATGTGGGGTTTTTCCAGGAAACCATCAGGAGCCTTTTTCTTTCTTTTGTGTGGCCCTGTCTATCCCCTTACAGAGATGAAGCATCCACAACCCATAAAAGGAACCATTAATATTAACCATGTATCAAAAGAAAATTTTGTAGTTCCAGTTAATTTCTGTGTAGGTGATTTTCTGATTCAATCTATTGGTATGAATTTTAACTGTTGAACTATTGTTTATTACATAAATCTACTACCTCTTTCAGGAGAGATGATGGTGTCACCCTTAAATACTTCAGATGTTTCAGAACAGAAACAAGAGAGTCCAGGCATTTGTCACTTGCTGAGAGAGAAGTCATGTCTAAGCTCTGTGTTTGACGAAATATCCCCCAAAACTCCTGAAAAAAGAAAAGCCGTGCAGGAAGATAATATTAATGTGGATAGTTTATCAATAATTCCAGAAAAACAAGCATCTCTGGGGAAATCAGGAAGGAAAAGGAGGACTTCAAAGCAGAAGTTGGAGCAAGCTGAGGTCATATCAGGCATCAAGCAGCTTTTAAGGACTCCAGAGCAAGGGTCAGAGGCAGTAGAGTTCTTGTCAGGCATCAAGCAGCTCATGAAGACCCCAAAAGAGAAAGTTGAGCCTATAGAGGTTCTGTCAGGCATCAAGCAGCTCATGAAGACCCCAAAGCAGAAAGCTGAGCCTATGGAGGTTCTGTCAGGCATCAAGCAGCTCATGAAGACCCCAAAACAGAAAGCTGAGCCTGCAGAGGTTTTGTCAGGCATCAAGCAGCTCATGAAGACCCCAAAACAGAAAGCTGAGCCTGCAGAGGTTTTGTCAGGCATCAAGCAGCTCATGAAGACCCCAAAACAGAAAGCTGAGCCTGCAGAGGTTTTGTCAGGCATCAAGCAGCTCATGAAGACCCCAAAACAGAAGCCTGAGCCTGCAGAGGTTCTGTCAGGCATCAAGCAGCTCATGAAGACCCCAAAGCAGAAGCCTGAGCCTGCAGAGGTTTTGTCAGGGATCAGGCGGCTCATGAAGACCCCACGGCAGAAGCCAGAGCCAGTGGAGGACCTGTCTGGCATTAGGCAGCTCATGAGGACCCCACAGCAAGAACCAGAACCAGTTACAGACGAAATTGCCCTTAAAAGGTTGCTGAAGACTCCAGTACAGAAGAGCAGAGCAGTAAAAGGTGTGGCAGCTGTTACTTCAGCTGAGAAAACCCCAAAGCTGAAATACCCACCAGTTGAAGACATGGTTGGGATCAGCCGCATTTTCAAGACACCGAAGGAAAAGGTTCAACCCATAGAAAACATGTTTGGTATCAGCAGATTGATGAGGTCTCCCAGACAGAAGAATCAACCAGTTGAGGATTTTGTGGGGCTGCAAAGGCTCATGGCAGAGCCCAGGCAGAAACCTGATGGTGAAGTGGACTATGTTGGAATGACAGAAATGTTTGATACACCAGAGGAAATGGAGGTAAAATTCTTTCTTTACCTCCTGGAAGGGATGTGTTTAGACTTTGAAGCCTGTGGTTGAAATGTATTCTTAGGCCTCCTTGTATGACATCTTGTATCTTGGAGCACTTTATAAACAGCTGCCTTTCCCTGTGTTAATATATATTTTCTTTGAAGGGTCCCTGTGTAAGTAGCTCCTGAGGTTGCACTGAGTGACCATTCTGACCTTAAAATTCACAGCTTTATCACTTGTGTCATTTGTGAGTTTTATTGGTGCTGATTTTCATGTTCTGTAGGTAAAATGCTGAGTATCACTGGGTTTAGTGCTTAGAACTACAATAAAACACTGCAAAACACTCCATTTTGCTTCAATACCCCAAATTCCCTTTGAGCACTCATTAGACACTTGTCAAACAGTGGAGTTAATGTTATTTTTTAACTCTGCATTGTTCATTGTCTTCCACTTTAAAACTGATACACCACTTAAGATGGCAAGAACTGTTTGCTATATTTGTGAGCTTTTGTCAGATGTATGGATGGAGTTATAAAATTAGTTGATCTCATTTTTAGGGAAAAGGATTTGCCAAGAATTTTTACAAGTATTACTATGCATTTTGTATTGGTTGGCTCCATGATTTCCTGTCCTGTCAGAGAGACATTTATTGGTTATTGTTTATTCCCTTAGGTCAGATCAGTAATGGATTCTCAGCAAGATTCTGCATCTCCTTGTTCTAATTCCAGTCATAAACATGGTGAGTACACTTTGTTTAGAGGAATAATGAATATACAAAGTAATACACGTTACCATGAGGTTCAAATCTTGTTTAATGCTCTCAGTGAGTTCTGCTAATTCCTGAGCTAAGACCCCTTTTTCCCTTGGAGACAGGTGAACATATTAGTGTGAAAAACCTGATGTTAAGGTTTCTACTTCAGATTATCTTTGCAAAGACTTTCAGGAGCATAGCTGAAAGTAATGAATGATGCCTACCAAATAAACCAAAGAACTTTGGTCAGAAGCCTGACCTTTTCATGTAGGAATTAGTTAAAATATTTATTAATTTTTAATTTAAGATATTTTATGATTTGTTTTAGAAAGGTGCCTGTTAGGAAAATGGAAACTCACAGATACTTTGATCAAGCATTGTAAGGTCTAACTCTTCTTTATGCTCCTTGCCCTGTTCTAGAAAATAAAGGAAACATTCCCCAAGGTGAGGATTCTCCACAAAAGGAATCAAGTAGTGCAGACCAGTCTCCCCAGAGACCAAGAAGGGGCAGGCCAAGGAAGACTTTCCATCCTGCTGCAGCAAAGCAGAGTGAAAAGGATGTGAATTTAAAAGGATTGCGAAGTCTGGATACAACCAGCACCCACGAGGAGATGGGAGCAATCACACCTGAAAACAAAGGAAGAGGAAGGAGAACAAAGCGTTGCCTACAAGAAGTTGTTTCAAAGCACCCTGATCAGGAACAACATGGAGCTACTCAAAGACCAGGAAGAGGTAAAAGGAAAGAACTGAAGGAGTTAAAACATCCAAGTGAGACTCTTGAGTCTTGTCTTGAAGGTTCTACAGTGCTACAAGAAGAGCCTGAAAATATCAAACAGTCTTTGCAGGAGTGTGGCATCGGTGACATGTTAGAAAGTAGAGATGATCCACCCAAAAAGACAGGACCTGGTAATATTTGGAAAGAAAATTGTCAACTGCAAACAGGTGTAAATAAACCTGATAGCAAATCTAATGACAGTGGTATAGAAGACAGTGAAGAAGTGCTTCTGTCACCTAGGAAGAGGACCAGAGGAGTAGAAAACACAGAACCAATGATTCCACCGAAAAGAGGAAGAAAAGCTAGAAATGACCAAGTTAAACAAGATCCTTCAGCAGAATTTCATGGAACAACAAGGAGGCTTCGTAAAGACCCACCAGCAAAGGTCCTACAAAGAGATGAACAGACTTTTGACAAGGATCCTGAGGTTGTCACAGCAGAAGAACCTGAAAAGGGAACAAAACTTGAAGTACAGGTAACAGAGAAAAGAGTTAAGTCTTTAAGAAGTACTAGAAACAGAAAGCACTCAGCTGAAGGGAAAGCAGACACTTGTGGGGTCACACTTGATGAAAACACACAGAACATTCAGGAAACTGAGGAAGCATCAAGTCAAACTGAAGCACAAGCACACATCAAGAATGAGAGGAAAGTATCTCAGGGATCTGAAACAGAAAATGCCCAGGAAATTACAACAGAGACATCTCAAAGATTAAAGCCAGAGTCAGCATCTCAGGACACAAACAAACTGCCAGTCACTGCTGTGAACTTGGAAGCAAACAGCAGGGCAGCACAGGAAACAAAAAGGACAAGGAGCAGGAGAGGCAAAAAAGACTCTTTGGAGCAAAAGACTGAGGAATTTACCGAAGATGGGAGCAATCTAAAACTAATTTCTTCCAAGTTTAGGTCAGAAACAGAAGTGGGTGAGTCTCTTGAAGATCCTTTGGGCTCTGTTTGTGTCAAGAACTCATCCCAAGTCACAAAGGACCAGAAGAGCCCAGCTGCCATGTCAGCACCTGCTGCAAACAGTGACAGTCTTGCTCTTGGCCGTCAAAAACGGACAAGAAACCAACAGGGAATTCTTGAAACAAAGCAAACTGAAATCCTGCAGGAGAACCCAGCACAAAGAAACAGAGCGGTGTTTAGAAGAGGTAAAAAAGTTAATTTTCAACTTGGAGAAGGCAGTTCCAAAGAGGTTGAAATAAAAAGCAGTTTACCTGGGGATTCTGAAGGAATGACTGACAACAATCAACGTGAGAGTTTGGAAAATCCTTCTTCACAAGTGAGGAGGGGCAGAAGAAAGCAAGTTGATTCCATTCCACAAACAGCCAGTCCTACCTTTGTGGAAAAACAAACATTAACTGCAGATCATAGTAAAGATGAGGCTTTTGAGAAGGAGCAAGATGCAGGTTTGGAAAGTACTCCCTGTTCAATAGAAGCCAATCCACCGAGACGAGGGAGAAGAAGAGAGGTTGGTGCAGCATCACAGACATTGAGATCTCCTTCTGTCAGAACGAGACGTGGGTTGCTGGAAGAAGGTGATAAAAAGATGACTGTGAGGGAAGATGAAAATCCAGCTTTGGGAAATAAAACTTCTCAGGCAAAAGCAAATGCATCAGCAAGGGACAGAAGGAAGAAGATTGATCTTGCAGCAGAGGCAAAAAGTTCAGCTCCTCTCCAGAGAAAACGTGGCTTGTCAGAGACTGATGCTAAAGATGGGGGAACTAATGAAGAACAAAGTGTGCCTTTGGAAACAGTGTCCTGTGCAGAAGAGAAGCCATTAGGAAGGGGCAGAAGGAAAGAAACTGCATCACACACAACAAATTTCGTTCCTCTTAGAGGGAAACGTGGTTTGCCAGCAGATAATGGTAGGGAAGACACTCCCAAAGAAGAGCAAAACATTCCCTTAAAAACTGGTGATTCACCTGTAAAAGAAAATCAACTGAGAAAAAGCAGGAGGAAAGAAATTGCCCTCAAAGAAGCCCCAGGTCCTAATCAGGGAGAGCAGGGCCCATCAAAACAAAGTGGTAGGAAGAATAACTATAGGGAAGCAAAAAAAGTGAGTTTGGACAATTCCTCCCAAGAAAACAGGGATCTTTCAAAAGAGAACTCGAATCAAACAAGCACTTCAGTGGCTGGTGGTTCCACCTCACTTCAAGGTTTGCCAGAAGATGGTAAGAATGGAGCTCCTGAAGAACAGCAGAGTAAACTTTTGGGAGGAGCTCCATCTGCAAAAGAAAATCCATCAAGAGTCAGCAGAAAGAAAACAACTGCTTCCACATCTGAAGAAATTCCTTCCACTTGGGAAAATCCCAACCCGCCCAAAGGTAGAGGCCAAAAGAGGATTCTTAAAGAAGATGAAGCTACACCTGCAGAAAATAATTTGTGCCAGGGAAGAACAAGGCAAGTGAGGAATAACAGGAGGGAGGTACAATTCACATCAGAGGCAGCTACTTCTACTTCTCTCCATAAAAACAGTGAGTTGCCTGAGAATGGAAATGCTCTGGAAACAGAGAATTTGTGTGTGAAATCCACTGGTTGTGAGGGCAGGAATCAGTCTGGAAAAGGAAAGGAGGGGAGCCCTGTGCCACAGGCAACGTCCACTTCTCGCAGAAGGAAGTGTCAGCTGCCAGCAGATGACTCAGCACCCAAAAAACTAAAATCAGGTGAGTGAGAATTTGCTTTCTCTTTTCTAAGGGTGGCCAAGTTATGTACAGATACAGCAATAAAGTGTGCAAAGCTCTGTGGGCTGATGTAGATCATTGAATCAGAACCGTTCAGGCTGGAGAAGATCTCCAAGATCCCAGCTCCCTCAGCCATTCCTGGTGCTCCAGACTCTTCCCCAGCTCCCTTCCCTTCTCTGGACACATTCCAGCCCCTCAGTATCTTCTTGGGAGGGGCCCAAAACTGGACAAAGCACTTGAGGTGCCTCACCAGCTCAACACAATCACTTCCCTGCTCCTTTTGGCCACCTGAAGTGTCCCCTGGAATTTTCAGCTTATTTTGGTATAACTTAAAAACTACCATGATGCAAATATTATCAAACTAACATAGCAAGAGAAATGACAGCGACCCTTTGGAGCTCCATATTGAGGAATTTCCTGCCAGAAAACTTAGATTTTCATGTTTGCAGGACTTTCCTTGGGTGTTGGTGATGTTTTAGTTTTACATTTCAGTGGAAGAAATTTTACCTCAAATGGCAGCTAATTGGTTTTGGTGCTCTCATTAATGTTAACCTACTTTCAGAAATAGCTGTAAATCCTCAGGGATGCAACTTAAAGGATATTGGATGTGGAGAAGGATGGGGTTTGTATCTGGTTTGTTGGATTCAGAGATGTAATCTTTGGAATGTTGTCAGTAGGGACATTTCCCTTAAAAACAATGGAAATGAAGATGAAATTTTGTGTGAATTGTTTGGTTGGTGACACAAATTTAGTCAATTTTTCTATGTTTAAATAGGGAATGCTGAAAACGGATCACTGGGAAAAGGAAAAAGGAACAAAACTAAGGAAGAACTTGGGAAAGAGAATGTGAGGGCAGCTCAGACCTCTGGAGTCATGGACAGGAAGACAAGATCCAGCACAAGAACAAGGAAATAGTTTTAAGAGTCCCAGAACCAGCTTCTAAATCAATTCAGTCATTCAAATTCCAGGTTGTTTTTTTTTAATGTGAATTGATATGTGCTCAGATTTTAAGCTCAGATTTTGATAATTCAGTCATTGCTTTACAAAATGTGTTTTTTTAACAGCTTTGTCTATGTGTGGTGGTTCCTGAACCAGGGGTGCTTGTGCAAAGCTGCAAACATAAAAATACATCTTGTTAGATGAGTATTTATCCAATTTTTATGCTAATTAGTACAGCAATCAGGAAGCCATATTACTGCCAGGTGAAGCCATTTTCTGCTTGAATTTTCATATGCTTAAGTTTTATTTTTCATTAGAGCTTTGTAAATATTCTTTTAAAAAACTATGGCTGTATTAGAATTATTTTACTGAAATTTTGATAATTTTTTTTTAAAAAATTAACTTCTTTTTACTGAAAAGTGGAGATTTGTAAGTCATTAAATCTGTAAAAAATTTGGGACTTGTGTGTTTTTTGTTCCTAAGTGTAGTTAAAAATGTGAAATAAACCTTCTCCCAGGTTTATTTCAAAGATTGCTTTTCTCTGGTGTGGTTTGGAGATGGTTTGATGGTTTTTAGAATCTTTTATGGGTAATTTGTCTTTGAGGCTGGTGGCTTCCTGTTAATTTATTAAATGCAGAAACAGAGACAATTCAGCCTGGATGTGGAACTTCTGAGGAGTTTTTAGACCTGAATTAAAATCCTGAAAGTTTCTGTGGTATGTGATGTTCCTAGAGTTGGAATCATAGAACTGTTAACCTTAGAGATCTTTTCCAACCTGAAGTCCAACTGTTCCCCAGCACCACCACCCTATCCTCAAGTGCCACATTCACATGGGTTTTTTTGAGCACTTCCAGGAATGGGGACTCCCCCTCTGCCCTGGGCAGCTGTGCCAGGGCTGGACAGCATTTTCCATGAAGAAATTTTCCCGATATCCAACCTCCCCTGGCCCAGCTTGAGGCCATTCCCTCTCCTCCTGTCCCTTGTTCCCTGGAGCAGAGCTGAAACCCTCCCCCCCTCCCGGCTCCCCCCTCCTGTCAGGGAGTTGCAGAGCCAGAAGGTCCCCCCTGAGCCTCCTTTTCTCCAGGCTGAGCCCCCCCAGCTCCCTCAGCTGCTCCTGCTGCTCCAAATCCTTCCCCAGCTCCATTCCCTTCTCTGGACACGTTCCAGCCCCTCATGTCCTTGCAGTGGGGAGCCCCAGTTATACTTTCCACTGACCAGGACCAGTGGATGGAATATCCCTCTTGACCCAGTGCCAAATTCAAAATGTTCCTTGTGACACAAGTCAGCCCTTGATTATCAGTTTAGGACGGAGAATTCTTTTCCAGCTTGGATTTCAGTCTCCAGCTGTGAGGAGCATCTTTACCCCAAATGTTTCATTGGCCTGTGGCCCAGGATTGGGGATTGTTTTCCCCCCAGCTTTAAGGTCATAACGCTTTGTGCATCTTGTCACAACAACACCTGAATCAGGACTTTTGGGGTGTTCTTAAGGTTTTTTTGGAATTGTGCCTGTTTTGTTGGATCTATATTTATGCTAAATCCCAGCAGGATGAGCAACTTCTCCAGTTTCCTCTTACCTTACAAAAGGGTCTTTTTCTTCTCACTTCTGCAATGAAGACAGGCTGAGAGAGCTGGGGGTGTTCACCTGGAGAAGAGAAGACTGGGGAGACCTGAGAGCACCTTCCAGTGCCTAAAGGGGCTCCAGGAGAGCTGGAGAGGAACCTGGGACAAGGGCCTGGAGGGACAGGACAAGGGGGAATGGCTTCCCACTGCCTGAGGGCAGGGTTAGATGGGATATTGGGAAGGAATTGTTGGCTCTGAGGGTGGTGAGGCCCTGGCACAGTTTGCCCAGAGAAGCTGTGGCTGCCTCTGGATCCCTGGAAGTGTCCAAGGCCAGGTTGGATGTGTTTGTTTTCTGTTAAAGAGGATTTTAAATTGATGTTTTTTGGGTAAACTGAAAAATATTTTGGTTTCAGTAGGATTTGAAGATTAGTGTTCTATGCACTTCATTCTCAGAAGAAACAAACCATGATTTTGAGTAAATCACATCTATTTAACACAGAAGGGGGAAAAGTAAATTGGGGGCTGGGGGGAGAATATTAATAAAAACTGACCCAAGCAATATAAAGCAGATGAGAAGTGGAAAGTGGAACATATTTTGGTGGGGGTTGTGGTTTTATTTTGTTTGGGTTTTTTTCTCTTTTTTTGTGGGTTTTTGTTGTTGTTTTTGGGTGGGTGGGTTTTGTTTGTGGGTTTTGGTTTTTTCTTCAAAAAACCTGTTTCCCAACCATGGCAACCCCAAAACTTTAGCCCTCAAATCTCAGAGGAAAGCAAAATTCTACCATCTCCCCTAAAATGAGTATGATCTCTGTGCAAGCACCTCCTCAAATGCCATAGCTGGGAAATTAAGGACACACTGAGGGATATTTCCTGATGCGAATAAGTGGTGTGGTTGTTTTTTTTTCCCAGTCGCTCTGATATGTTATTTTCNGGTTAGATGGGATATTGGGAAGGAATTGTTGGCTGTGAGGGTGGTGAGGCCCTGGCACAGTTTGCCCAGAGAAGCTGTGGCTGCCTCTGGATCCCTGGAAGTGTCCAAGGCCAGGTTGGATGTGTTTGTTTTCTGTTAAAGAGGATTTTAAATTGATGTTTTTTGGGTAAACTGAAAAATATTTTGGTTTCAGTAGGATTTGAAGATTAGTGTTCTATGCACTTCATTCTCAGAAGAAACAAACCATGATTTTGAGTAAATCGCATCTATTTAANATAGGATTTGAAGATTAGTGTTCTATGCACTTCATTCTCAGAAGAAACAAACCATGATTTTGAGTAAATCACATCTATTTAACACAGAAGGGGGAAAAGTAAATTGGGGGCTGGGGGGAGAATATTAATAAAAACTGACCCAAGCAATATAAAGCAGATGAGAAGTGGAAAGTGGAACATATTTTGGTGGGGGTTGTGGTTTTATTTTGTTTGGGTTTTTTTCTCTTTTTTTGTGGGTTTTTGTTGTTGTTTTTGGGTGGGTGGGTTTTGTTTGTGGGTTTTGGTTTTTTCTTCAAAAAACCTGTTTCCCAACCATGGCAACCCCAAAACTTTAGCCCTCAAATCTCAGAGGAAAGCAAAATTCTACCATCTCCCCTAAAATGAGTATGATCTCTGTGCAAGCACCTCCTCAAATGCCATAGCTGGGAAATTAAGGACACACTGAGGGATATTTCCTGATGCGAATAAGTGGTGTGGTTGTTTTTTTTTCCCAGTCGCTCTGATATGTTATTTTCGTGTCTGGTACTTTTTTGAAATCTAACAGAAGGCCAGATCAGACTAAATGATTGAATTCTCCTCCATAGCTGGTGTTTCTCCCCTTCCAGCCAAAACTGTCTTGGGAATGAGATAAGTACATAATTCCCACTTTCCCACGGCTTTGGTCTAAAGATCAATAAGGAATATTAGTCAGAGTTTTCTCTAAGTTAGGCAGTAGAGTCTCTCCTTAAAGGGTGTATCCCTATTGCTTTTCTAGGAAGAGAAGAGATCTCTGAAGTTAGACCCTGGTGCAGGACTAACTCCTGCCTTGTAATGCCAGGAACACACTCATCCCTGAAGATCAGTGCAAGTCCACATCTATTTCATGAAGAGATGGAGAAGAAAGGATGGGAAGTCCCTAGAGTAACAAAATGTTTATCTGTGAAAGTTTCACAGTAAGTGATGTTGTTAAATCAGTTGTGGAAATGTTCTTGGCCAACCAGGAAAACCAGCAGGAGAACAAGGTAAGCGGCTGATGGATTTGATCCAAACCTGGATTTGGTTGTGAGAGCACTGTAGACACACAGACTTTGGCTTTGCTCCCAATTCAGATTGTTTCCAGAGTAGATTTCCCCAGAGCTCTTTTGGAGAACTGATATTTAACATGAAATTTAACATGAATTCATGTTTATATTTAACATTAATTCATTTATAAAGATGTATTGCATGGGCAACTGGACTTCCACTCAAGAAATGTGACACTGCAAATCTTCCTCAGAAGTTTTGTTGATGAACTTCCCTGGAAAAAGCTTTAACTGAGGGGTCACCCAAAGAAACAAGACTTCTCTTTCCTCTGGGAAATTTCTTCCCTAGAAAGACTTCAAATCTCGTGATTTCTGCAGTGTTACATCTTCACAGCTGGTTGTGTGGCAACACAAATCTAAAAAAAAAAAGAAACATGGTAGAAAAAGTTCAATGCCAACTTTTCTGGATTGTCAATTTTTTAAAATTTTGATCTGGGCTCTTTTTTGTAAGGAAAGAAAGAAGAGAATGGGACATAAAGTCAGGAAGCAGAGGTTGTCATGCTCATAAAATTATACATGACTGTGCCTGCATTTACAAGTTGCCAGGAAGTTATATATTTATATATTTTTGTATCTGCAAATGTATTTAAAAGGTAATTTGTCAAGTGCTTTTGAATGAGTGGTAAGGAAGAAATAAGTACTTTAAACCTTGTTTAAATAGGGAGAGCTGACTGTTGATGATATTTAATATCATAGTCTCATGGAGTCATTTATGTTGGAAAAGCCCTCAAAGATCATCGAGTCCAGCCATTCCCCCAGCACTGCCAAGGCCACCCCTAACCCATGTCCCCAAGTGCCACATGGTTTTTAAATCCCTCCAGGGGTATTTATTATTTAAGCAGGAGCATTATTTTTCTTGTATGAACTTCCTTTCGATGTGTTTGTCACCCCTGGGCTGTCAGTTGTCACTGATCTACATCAGTTCACTGTGGGAACCTACATACTCTACCTAAACTCTAAATTTCATCTCCACACTTATTAAAATTAAATTACACAAATAAGGTTGGAAAAATGACTTGATTGTCATGGAGGGTTTAAAAACCTTCAAAAAATTCCCAACAACAAAACTGGAGTTTAATATTTCAAACCTGCCTTGTAATCAGTGCCACAGTTCTGCCTGTTCTCCTTCAACCCAACATCCTGTCAGAGCACTGCAAGGTCTTGGCTTGAAAGAGTTTCTTGACAGCAAAATCAGCTGCTTAATTACCTGGAGTGTGGAAAGAAAACTTGTATTGGTTTGGATTTTCCACCTTTTAGTTTTCTCTTTCCGTGGCTTTCCTCTCCTGACGTGGATTGGGGTGTTAGGAGAGAGAGGGGTGAGTGTCGTTGCTAACCTTGAAGCCGAGTTGTAAACACTGCCAGGTTTGATAATTTCCCAGAGGTTGAGGTCTGATGGAGGCAATTCTCAAAGATTAAAAGATAACAGGTAATTGAGGATCTTGGAGGATGTTGTCTCCACAGATTCCCACTTCGGCTTCTTTCCCTGTTTCTTTAGAATATAATTTACGGCTGGTACTCAGAGGAGGTCACAAAAAAAAAACCTGGAGACAGGTGGGAACTCACACCCCATTTAAAAATTGCATGTGAGGTTACATGGCATCTAGAAGTCATAATTAGGGAATTTTCTCAGGCTGGCAACCAGAGCTACGTGCGCTCCAAAGGCTGGAATTTGCAGAGGCAATAAACTTGAGGAACATCTCCTGAAGTAGCTTTTCCTTCACTGGTACTAAAAAAGGGAATGAAAACCCAGATAGAATTTAAATGTTGGGTCATCTGTGAGCTTTTTATGGTACTCAAGGCAGATATTAATGTTTTTGTGGTTCATGGGAGTAGGAAGCACATGAGTACCTGTCAGTCTGGGACAACCACTGTCATCATGACTTGTCCACACCAAGTAAAATTGAATTAACACTAAAAATTGGGAAAACATCTGTATCGTAAAACTCAAGAAAAAAATACTGGTCTGATCTTCAGTATTATAAATTAGATTTTTTATTTTAATGAGTTTAAGCAAATATTAATGTGGTATATTTTTTTCCAGAAGGACTTTTTAAATTCCAGTGTGTGGCTGAAATACACCCTTTTAGTCCCAAACTGCTGTTTGGTAGCCACAACTTCTACAGAAGAGATGGCAGAAGTGGTGATGACTAGAACTTCCTATCATATTTCACTGTAAATATCAGTTTTAACAACAGACCTATAGTCAGAATTGGGAATTAAGGATGGGGATATCACAGAAACAGGGAAGGAAATATTTACAATATTTAACTTAACTTGTGACTTGATTAACGATTCATGATTTGCTGTACTATAACAGTAACTTACTTACAAATCTAAAGTACTTGAGAATTTAAGACTGAGGTTTTCTTAACCACCTAAGAGCATTTACTGTGTAAATCTCTGAAGCAGAACACACTGTCACAAATCCTTGCTTTTCTTTGAGGCATGAGATATCCCACCAGCAAAGCAAAACTGTGTTGCGTGAACTTTGTAATTAATATTTTGCATGTGTTCATAAAACTCTGAATGACCTATTTTTAAATAATGGGAAATGAGAAAACCCTCTAGGAGGGTCAGCCAGATCAGAAATCAGACATGAGGCAAGTTTAGGGCTAAATTCATTTTAACTGAACCCGCTGAGAGCGTGTTTTCAGTCAAAGCCCGCGAAGTTTACAATAAAACTGAGACTTTTATCAGCCTAATGTAGGAGCTGGACCAGGTGGAAACCCCTTTTCTGAAGCTAAAGTGTGTCAGTTTACAACAGTATATCTGACTATATATACAGATATATTTATACTGTATACTATATACTGTAAAGTAGGACTGGAGTGTCTTTTAGAGTGCGGGCATTATTTGTAGCCCTTGTCTTAAAACGTGTGTGATTAACACCAGCAAAGTCAAGCCCACCAATTAGCACCAGCTAATTTCTCTCCTTTTCCAGTGTGTGCTCCTTTGTTCCGCTGTACACTGTTCATTAGTTGGTGTCCCTGATGCCAATTAGGGAGTGAGGCAGCAGAACGACTAATTTGATCACCCAGGGACTCGGCTCCCAAGGTCCCCGTGTAGTCAGAGGAGACACAGCAGTTCCTCCAGGGCACTCCAGCATGGGTTTGTGCTCTCATTCCCCCTCTAGAGAAGCCAACTGCTTTCCATTAACTAAAGGGAAAGACTTGCATCCTGAGGCAAAGGATGGCCCTTCCCAGCCACGCTCCCGTTTTAATAAAGGGAGTCCCAGGCAGAGTTTGGCTGTTGGGTTTCAGGGCAGAGGCAGCTTCTCTTCCCCAGTTCACATCACCTGATGAAACATGGACAGCACCATCCCACTGCACCTTTTCCAGCTTCTTTTTGTCCATAGCTGTACTGTGCTGATCCACAGGATCAGTATTGTCCATAGGCACAGCACTTCCCTCTTGGCAAGTACTGTGTTTCCTCAGGACACCACAGACCTCACCAACACAAAATCACAGAGGAATGGGAGAGGGATGAACCTTTTTCCATGAGCCAAAATTTTTAAGTAATGTTGGATGTTTTCATGGAATTATAGAATCATTTAGGCTGGAAAACAACTTTAAATTTGAGTCCAACCACAAGACCCGCCCCACAGACCTTTTCATTCTGTAATTGCAAAAGTCAACTTTGAGGTTTCATTTAAATTGACCATAAAAAGGAAAAAAATCCCAACAAACAAACAAAACCCTTTGCATTGCACATTGTTGTTCTCCTTTACTTCCAACTTTTAAAAGTCCAAACGCTGAGTCAGGATCTCAGAGCTGAGCTTGGCTGGTGTGACAAGACACAACATACTGAGGTGCATCCTCCTGGAGGGTTTGGGAGAGCCCACACAGCCCACCCTTCCTCCTTAGTGCCTGACCAGTGACAGAGCTGGAAGCAGAGCCAGCAGTGAGTGGATTTAATACCTTTTCATACTTAAAACTGCCTTGTCATTTGAGTAATGAGCTCTCTGTGCTTTCTGATGGAAAAGATTACCAGGGAGTTTTATTTTTGCTGGGGTTGCTGACTGATCTGCTGAACCACTTGCAGCCCAGGTGTGTTGCCAAGTGAACCCAAATTATTAACCTTAATACAATTTTTAAACAATTATTAAGCTAATCGGATGCAAATTAAACAAAATGAACCTATAAATATATGTGTTTTTCAAATTAGTAATTGGATTTTTTGATGATCTTTGGCTTGACATTGATAAGCTGCTTCTCATAACAGTCTAATTAGGCAATATGTAAACTTTGGCATTCGGTTCTGTCCTAGTGGCTTTTTCAAATGATGTTTGTAAAATTTGCAATTTCATATTACAGATTAAAAATTAAAAACTGCAGGAGGCTAACATTAAAATGAGAATTCATTTCATGGAAAGCCCTGTAGACAAAATTCACCCTAATAGAATTGTGCATAAGGGGCTGCAAATCATGATCTATAGTTACACAGGGGAAGGCTTGTCAAAACCAGTATTGTTGGCCTGTAGTTCTATTCACAGTATTAAACCCATCAGTGAAGTCACTTTGGGGAAAATGTGAACATTATCAAAGAACAGTAAATTAGCAAGAAATTAAAGCATATACCCTTGCATTTCCAAAACAAAAGATCCCTTCATTAAAAACCTTTCATCAGTGGTTTAATATTCATAGCAGTAATTTGCATAACTAAATCAGTTTTCACTGATGAGAGACGACCAAAGTTTTTTTTTTTTCACTAATTTCTTTTTTGAATGAGCTCTCTAGTTTTTTGATTAAAATTTCACACCAGTAGTTGAGCAAAATTGAATACATGACTTCACCCTATTTGTGAGCATCATCTTTTTAAACACTGGGTTAAAATGTTGCTACTGGGTGAAAAAGCAATGTCTGGGGTTGCTTTGTTCACCTTCCCAGTGTCTCTCCCTCCTGGCCTCTCATCCCCTGTAAAATTTCAAACCCAAAAAAGTTTGAGATCAATTGGGGTTTTATTATCTTTTCCTTACTCTCATACCTGCACACACACACAGAACAAGGAGGTGGCACAGATGATATAAGAATAAAGAAAAGTCATCTGAGTACACGTGTTAGGAACTTTCCAATCTCTCTCTGAAAGTAACACCCTTTTCCTAGGTCCTTTTTTAATGTTTTCCAAAGACCAATTCCCTTGTGAGAAGCAGGAAGAAAAGAGGGAACACTTTTGCTTTAGGGAATGAAGACAGAAAAGTCTTTTTCAAGTTTATATCAGTATTTTCTCAGTAACTGTTTCAAGGGGTCGATGGTTGAACTTGATGATTTTAAAAGTCTTTTCCAACCTTAACAATTCTGTGCAAAATCCGTGTATATTGTGCTGGTTGCTAACATTTATTAGAAATTATTTTGAAAAATAATGAGATTTAATTTAGTCTGAGTCACTAAAAGATGCAGTGGGCAAATATATTTACATGTAGGTTCTCTGGGCAATGATTTATACAACTGAAATAACTAAATCTGTTTGAATCATGTTGTGGCCTGAGTCACACAACAACTACACTGACAACGGGACCCTGCAGATGCAGTTGTGGTGTTTTCCATCACATCAGCTGATTTCAAATAAAATAGTTTCAAGCACATAAATATCCATGTTCAGACAGGACAGATTGATTAGGAGTTAATAAGGCCAAATTGGACAGGGCTTGGAACAACGTGGAGTAGTGGAAGGTGTCCTTGCCCAGGGCAGGGGGTGGGACTGGATGGGCTTTAAGGTCCCTTCCAACCCAAACCATTTTGGGATTCTATGTTTTCTGACTGAATAATATGATTTTTGACTGGATTCTATGATTTCTGACTGGATACTTATAAAAAAGTGTAAAATAAAGATAGTCATAACCTCACAAGTTCTTATTTCACTGGGACATGCATGATTGAAACCCATCAGTAACAAACATCCTGGACTTTATGAGCTGGGACTCTTCTACATTTAATGTAATGAAAAGTATTTCTGTTTAGATGGAAGGGTTACCTGCAGGTGTGAAACCAAAGTGGGAACTTGCCTTAGGAGCTGGGACTCTATGGACACAAGGCCTTTATTTTTTCAGTATCCCCTTTGATGTTTTGAATGTCAGCAAATAATGTTGAAGGAGATATTGACAGGCTGTCCCACCTTCTTGTCCCAATTTTAAAGAAATGCCTTTAAAGAGAAGGACCTTGTCTTCATAACAACACAAGTAGATATTTCTTGGGTTTTCTGTGGTTTTTCTCTCATTTCTTTGAATGATTCATTTCATGACAAGAACTATTTTATCATTTACTTTCACTCCAGAGTGATATAAACAGTGCCAAACTGTGAAGGAATGAAAGAAATCAAGATGATTAACAACAGTTGGTTGTTGTTTCCATTAATCAAATCTACTTCTATGAATAAGCAAAGTGTTCCCTTTGTTGTTTCAAAAGGCAGGACAGGAATGATCATCAAGGTGCTCCACTTACCGGTAATTGTGCATTGTCATTAAAAGTTCCTTTAAAAAAGTGCAAGTGAATCCCTCTAAAATAAAGATATTATAATGTATCTACAAAGAATATCACAGGACTCAAGTTGGAGAAGTTAATGGAGAAGTGTCTCCCATGGGAGGAACCCCACACTGGAGCAGGGGAAGGACTCTTCTCCCTGAGGAGGAAGCAGTGGCAGGAAGGAGGAGTGATCTCCATTCTCTCTGTCTGTCCCTGTCCAGTTGAGGACAGGAGTGATGGAGCAGCTTTGGTGGGTACCTGGCATCCAGCCAGGGTCAAACCACCACACCTGGTCTTTGTTCACCCCTCGTTTAGAATATGTAACATCAGTTCATGGAATATGTTGTCCCACAAGACAGCCTGGATATGTCTGCGAGAGCGACACTTCATTATTCCTCTAAAGAGGGGGATTGACCCTTGTTCTTGATGCTCCAGGTATTTCAGTTGACGATATTAAGGTTGTATTTTTAATATTTTTCATTAAAATTTAGGAAGGAAATTTCTGTGGGAAATATCCTGATGCCAAGGAATGTGTTTGTATATAAACCTGATCCCCTCGCAGTCCAAGCACAAGAGTCATTTCTTCACAGAGTCCCAGAATGGTTTGGGTTGAAAGGGACCTAAAAACCCATCCAGTCCCACCCTCTGCCATGGGCAGGGACACCTTCCACTAGCCCAGGTTGCTCCAAGCCCTGTCCAGTCTGGCCTTGGACACTTCCAGGGATCCAGGGGCAGCCACAGCTTCTCTGGGCAACCTGTGCCAGGGCCTCCCCACCCTGACAAGGAAGGATTTCTCCCTAATACCTCATCTAAATCTCTTTCTTCAGGCTTGCCCATTCTAACACAATTTCTTTACCTGAGTAAAGCAGAACAAAGTTAACTAAATCCTCCTCCAAAATCCAAATTGTTAATAAAGTCTCCATTTAAAAAAACAAACTAATTTCCATCACCATGTTCTGTGTTAATCATCAAGAGGACAAGGCAGAAGAACAAAGACAAGGGCAGAGATTTGTTATTTTAATTAATTATGTAACTGCCATAAACTTAGATATTTCGATGCTGATTGTAGTTAAAGGATCTATATAATAGTGGGAAATTTTGAAACAAAAATTTTGTTGTTAATCAGTTATTGGCTTATTACTAATAATTTCTTATATTGCTTATTATTAATAAATTTAATATTGTTTATATTACTAATTAGTCTAATATTACTAAACTAGAGATTTTGCTAAAATAGATTTAAGTGTATGGCCTCCCTCAGCTGTATCTTCTCATAAGAATTAATCATAAAAGTGCAAAATGTCCATTTTAAAATGTAAGCTGAGACATTTGGCAGGAGGTAAGTTTACTGTATCTAAGTGATTGGGTAAAATAAACTTTGTTCTAAATATCATTCTCTTCTATTTTGTGTCTCACTGTTATGAGCTTGGTTTGCCACAATGCTCCATGCAAAACTTTTTTGTGGTTGGAATTTTTTCTAATAGAATTTCATCTGGATTTCTAAGGAAATCCTAGTGGTAGCCCCTGACCCAAATGTACATCAAGTGCTGTTCCCCCATGGCCCTGGCCTATTTATTGCTTTCCTAAGTACTCCAGTTCAAATAGGAGCTCAGAACAAAATTGAAAATGAGCTTGGGGTCTTTTTCTACTCCCAATTTGTTCACTTCCAAAACCACTACCCAATTTAGCAGCGTCTGCTCAGGAGAGGGCAAAGGCTGGAATTACAGGGATGCAGGAGGGCAGGACTGGAGTGTGCTGGCAAAACAGCATGGAAGAGCTTTCCCAGCACTCTGTAATTTCTCAGCTGTGACAATTAGCATGTGAAGGCAAAAAAGAAGATTGTTTTTTCCTAGTCCCTACTCAAAACATGCCTGTTTAATTGTGTGATACACTCTGGCAGCAAGACAATGAAGTTTTTACAGATAAATTGCTGTTTATCCTGGTGCTGGTGGATTGCAGAGGTGGAAAACACCTGAACAGGTTGTGGGATTGCATTTTATCAGGAAAAACATTCCTACTTTCATTTGTCCCTTATGCTGCTTTACTGCACAGAGAAAAGGTTTGTGGTGAAAGCAGAAGGTGCTTGACACCCCTGCCCACTGAGGTCAGTGAGAGTTGAGTGCCCAACACCTTGAAAAGATTCTTTGTAGATTAACTGGTTGCCCAGAATTGAAACATTTTATTTTCTTTTATTTTCTTTTATGTTTTTATTTTATACTGAGTCATGGCTTGCTTTGAACTACTTGCGTGGATGTCTTTCAGAATGGAACAAAAGTCATGTTAATATAGGTAAGTGAGTATTTCTTGGAAAGAAGGCTGAAAATGTAAAGGAGAAGTGAAAAAACAAATCTTATTTTCTTATCTTATCCTGGTGGAAAATCTTGAAAAGAAATTATGGCATTAAAGTGCTGCTTAGATTAATCTCTTTAGTAGCCTTTGTTTACCAGTCTCTCTTTCTCTCGCTTCGCGCTCTCTCCTGGCCTCAGCAGTTGCTGTAGATCATCTGCAGGTGATTTTGTAAATACCTGTGAGCAGTTTAATTGCTTTTGGGTATACAGGAGGCACATGAAAACCTTTCTGCTGTAAACTAGCAGTAAAATCAACCAATTAAAATAAAAATAACAAAGTAAGAGAAGCAGTAAAATCAAAGACTTAACAACAAAAACTTGCTTTTTGGTTTGTTTGAGGTGTCACTGGAGTGGCAAAAGAAAATATACACAGGTATTACTTCATAACCATTTTTTTAGGTTCTATTCCCATTCTCCTGACATTTTCCCCTTAACTTTACATCATTTCAATGTCAGGAGACACCCAGCACTTAGCAAAGCAGGTGCTTGGTCTAGGCAGAAAGAGAATCAAACCTTTAAGAGTAACTTCAATAATTAATAATGAATTGTGTAATTAAAAATAATCTTGTCTTTGAAATATTGAGGTGATCTTATTTCACTTGTGCTTTTAAGGTACACTTATTGAAAGCATACATATTAATCTGGGATTTACATAGATATATATGGATACCAGTTACATCTACAGCTGCCTCAACTACAAGTGTTTACTCTGCTCAGGTAAAAAAATAAAATCTCTTCTATGCACAGATATAAATGTTTTTTTTAAAAAATGTAATAAGAGGGAAGACTTCAAGAATTCAGCATGAACTGTGTGGATACAATTTTGCTGAATAAAGGATGGATATGGCTTCACAAAAGATGAAGCAGTTAAATGTGAGAGGAATATTTGTTATAGGGCTTTTAAGCTTCTTACAAAATTGTAGGATATTATTTTTCTTAGAGACTCTCACCTTTCTCTCTTGGCCAACAAGTCCTTAGTTGTTACAGGCATTGGCACATTAATCCACAAATAAGTTAAAAACAGTCAAGCACTTGTAACTCCTTTCTGTTCTTCCCAAGTCCTTGCCTCACTGAGATCAGCCTGTGAACAATATGGAGTTTCTTTCCCCCTGCCCTGTAATTTCTTTCTGGTAAAATATAATGTCCTTGAAAGAAAATAATTAATGTTTTCTGCCAGCTGTGACTGTCAGAACACATATATCAACTGGAAATTCAGAACTTCTGTTTAGGTGTGTTCACTGCTGTTGTCTTATAACAGACAGTTCACTAAGTACTCCCAGGGATCAGAATTCCCCAGGCATGATCCCTCTGTAGGTCCTCAGGATCACAGGCTGTAGGTGCTGTCACTGGCACACCACAGCAATGAGGAGGAAAGGAAGGAACAAAGTTGTCACTTTGATGCCAGAATGTGATTTGCCTGTGGATTTGATATATTCACTTCCAAAGCAAATCCCCACTTCTGTCCTTTCTGGATCTCCAAAACACCCCCCACTGGAAGTCTTTCCCTTAGAATGGTTTCCCCAATCCCTCTGTCCTGGAAGTGCTGCATAAGCAGAACCTTTTGTTCATCACTTCCCAATGCAAATGCCAGCAGACCTTCTCCAGGGAGAAAGCAAGTCCAGGCTTGCTGCCAAGTGCTTTTACCTTGTCTTAGGCCCTGGCATTGTTTTATATCTTCTTCCCAGTTTTTATAATCTCCAGGACCATTGGGAGGCTCACACAGGTCTTGGGCCACATCTCACTTTGATAACCCAGCTCAGGACAGGCAGTATGGACCCAAAAAGTGACAAATTTCTTGGACAATCATCTTGTCATCCTTCCATGCTTTTCTAAACTCCCATGGCAGCACTACAGGCAGATGTTACCCCCGGCATCCCACTCCAGAGGCTTAGCTTGAACCTTTGCCAGGCCACTGAGGAGAGAGAAGGAAGAGTCAGCCAGGACATGGGATATCCCTGTGATGGGGCTCCCTCCCTTAGATTTCCTTAAGTGGTGAAGGAATTAATCATGTGCCTCAGTCATTTCAAAAGGATTGGGTCTCCACAACTGCATCGGGTTTGGGTGGCCAGGTTTTGGTAGCAGGGGAACTGCAGGAGTGGCTTCTGTGAGAAGCTGCTGGAAGCTTCCTCCATTTCCCACAGAGCCAATGCCAGATGCTCCAGGGTGGACCCACCGCTGGCCAAGACTGAGCCCAGCAGGGGTGGTGGCAGCAACTCTGAGGTAACAGGTTTAAAAAGGGAGCAAAAAAACTCTGCACAAATGTGGCTGGACAGAGAGAAGGAAGAAGAACAGCTATGCAGACCCCCAGGGCAGTGCAGAAGGAGGGGCAGGAGATGCTCCAGGTGCCGGAGCCGAAATTCCCCTGCAGTTTGAGGTGAGACAGCTGTGTCTCTGCAGCCCATGGAGATCCATGATGGATCAGAGACCCACCTGCAGGACCCCACATCAGAGCAGNTCAGGACAGGCAGTACTGACCCAAAAAGTGACAATTTTTTTGGACAATCATCTTGTCATCCTTCCATGCTTTTCTAAACTCCCATGGCAGCACTACAGGCAGATGTTACCCCCGGCATCCCACTCCAGAGGCTTAGCTTGAACCTTTGCCAGGCCACTGAGGAGAGAGAAGGAAGACTCAGCCAGGACATGGGATATCCCTGTGATGGGGCTCCCTCCCTTAGATTTCCTTAAGTGGTGAAGGAATTAATCATGTGCCTCAGTCATTTCAAAAGGATTGGGTCTCCACAACTGCATCGGGTTTGGGTGGCCAGGTTTTGGTAGCAGGGGAACTGCAGGAGTGGCTTCTGTGAGAAGCTGCTGGAAGCTTCCTCCATTTCCCACAGAGCCAATGCCAGATGCTCCAGGGTGGACCCACCGCTGGCCAAGACTGAGCCCAGCAGGGGTGGTGGCAGCACCTCTGAGGTAACAGGTTTAAAAAGGGAGCAAAAAAACTCTGCACAACTGTGGCTGGACAAAGAGAAGGAAGAAGAACAGCTACGCAGACCCCCAGGGCAGTGCAGAAGGAGGGGCAGGAGATGCTCCAGGTGCCGGAGCTGAAATTCCCCTGCAGTTTGAGGTGAGACAGCTGTGTCTCTGCAGCCCATGGAGATCCATGATGGATCAGAGACCCACCTGCAGGACCCCACATCAGAGCAGGAAGTGCCCAAAGGAGTCTGTGGACCCATGGGGAGCCCAGCCTGGAGCGGGCTCCTGGCAGGACCTGTGGATCCATGGAGAGAGGAGCCCATGCTGGAGCAGCTCTGCAGGTAGGACTTGTGACCCCATGGGGGACCCAGGCATGGAGCAGCCTGTTCCTCAGGGACTGCACCCTGTGGAAGGGACACACACTGGAGCAGGGGAAAGATTTTAGGAGTCCTCCCCCTGAGGAGGAAGGAGCAGCAGAGGCAAATCATGAACTGATCACAGCCCCCATTCCCCAAACCCCTGCACTGCTGTGGGTGGGGAGAGAGAGGAAATGGGGAGTGAAGTTGAGCCCAGGAAGAGGAGAGGGGCATGTGTGGAGGGGGAAGATGTTTCAAGGTTTGCTTTTTATTTCTCATTATCCTGCTCTGATTCCATTGGTGATAAATGAAATTAATTTCCCCCAGTCGAGCCTGTTTTACCCATGACGGTAATTGGTGAGTGATCTGTCCCTGCCCTTATCTCAACCCACAAACCTTTTGTTGTATTTTCTCTCCCCTGTCCAGCTGAGGGGAAGTGATGGAGCAGCTTTGGTGGGCACCACTCAGGATCAACCCACCACAGCAATGCTCTGTGATATGGTCAGTCTGTGATGCAGACTGTGCATACTTTGCTATTCCAAAAAAATTAGTGCTCTGGAAATTCAAGCCTCCACTCAGAATATCTGTTCTGTCTCTTTAAATGCAGTTGAGCTAAATACTAAATACTTCAGTCTGTCAGGGCCAGTTTGAAACAGGTCACAGTAGGTAAAACCCCATTCTGCTCTAATGGGATCCTGGGGGTGCATGGGTCCCAGTGATAGAGATGGTTTTAATTCCAGTATTAAGGGTTTCCCTGCCTCTTCATGTTCTGAGTTTCATCCCCACTGTTTTCCTTTTTGTAAAAGCGATTACAATGGGTGAGAAAATGATGGGAAATCCCAGCACATGGTTCCTCCAATACACCAACGTTCCCATTAACTGTTGCAATTCTGTCTTAGATTGGGGCATCTGTATTTGTTCCACTTCCTTTCAAGTGCCTGCAGGAGCTCCCTTGCTCCCTGCTGTCCACCGGGTATCCAGAGATTTTACTGCTTTACTCAATCCTTGGCATTTTTCAGGTGGAATTTCAACTTCTGCTTCATGTAATGCTCCCCATAGTGCTGCTCCTTCTCCTGCCTTTTCAGGGGAATCTCCTCCAATTAGGATATCAACTATACATTAATACAGTTTCACATCTGGTGAGACTGTAACAATTCAGAATTACAGCAGGAGAATTTGTGGGTATTTATACCCTTGAGGGAGCCTTTAAAGTTGTATTGGATCTCTCCCCCATAAAGACAAACTGTGCTTTATCCTGTTCGAGTCCTGGAGTCATGAAATATTGTCCTTAACATCAGGGGCAGCCACCAAAGCATCAGGATTCCCTGTATCAGTGTCACACAGAAGTTAAAGGTGCTGTAGTATCACTTAACTGCTGGTTACCATCTCTAAAATGCCACTGCCCAGTTGCCTTTCTTACTGATCACACTGGTGAATAATAAGGCAAATGAGTCCTTTTAATGATGCCTCTTTTTTCTGAATCTGCCACCACCCCATCAGTCCCTGTAAGTGCCACTGTTGGCACAGGGCACTGTTTGACATGATTAATTTTAGAAGGTGGCAGTGGCATTGCTGTCCCTAATAGATTGATAAATTCTTCTGAGTCATCCCACATTCTTTCTATCTCCCTGTCTGAGAATTTCCAGGATCACCCAGAAAGTAAATCAAATCCTGTAAACAGAAATTATAAATTCTATTGTATATATATTTATTCTATTCTTTATTATTAACTATTCCAGGTTGGTGTCATGAGTGAGTGTTTTAGGACACTCAAAGAATACCAGCAAAAGCATTGGCAAAAACTGATTTATTATAAAGTGAAAGTGCAACAAAATTCATGGGCAAGGTCACTCTGCTACTTACTAGGTGGTTATAGCATACAGAGAAAAATCAGACTAAAACCAATCAATCTGAAATTAAAATCTATGTAAAATGATCTAAGTGGACACTGAGGATGTAAAAAGGGTAAGGATGGAAAAGTATAAGGAAAAAAAGGAATAGAGTCACAAAGTTCTGAGTGGACCCCCCTTGCCAGACTTAGCCCTGGGCTTGACCAAAGGTTTAAGCCTAAAGGTTTAACAGCACTAAAACTTAACAGCACTTAATCAATATCCTAATTTAAACAATTCAACAAAAGATTTCATGGAATTTACTATAGGCACAACACCAACTCACTCACAGGTCTAACTTGCTTGTGAATGTAACGTACTTAAGAACCTGAGAGAGCAACATTCAGAGGAAATTTGCTGTAGCATATTCACACTTGCACACACTCAGACCTGCAGGAGTCTGTACAGGTACCTGTGAAAATCCCCCCTGGATCTGGTGAAGTGCTGCCATTGGTGCCTTTGTGTGTCCTCAGCAGCTGAAGGATTGAGCCTCCAGGAGTGGGGGTGTCAGCCCAGGCTCTGACAGGGGTGGTCTTCCAAGGATAGAAAACCTGAGAGTTCACTGGCTGGGAGTGGGAGAGGGAGATGCTGTCACAGCCCACTGAGGTCCAGGAGAGCTCAAAGGGTCTCACTCAGGAACCCTGTTAACAGGGTCACAGGAGAGTTGGCTTTAGTTGTAGCAATTTTCCATCCTGGATGCAATTTGTTATTCTTGTGTTGTTATTCAGGCAGGAAAAACTGGTTTCCAATGCTGTTGATTAAAAACCAGGATCTGTTACCCAGCCTAAGTTCCTGGGAGCAGGCAGTGTTTCTGATAAGCTTAGTCCACGTGTTGTTTGTCAAGGCCAAGGCATTTCTGAGATCACAGTGTGGCCTGGGAGGGGTGAGGATGCACCACCACAGACAAATACGTCAATAATGTGGAAAACACGATTTTTATTATTTAGGGCTGCAGCCAGATGTGTGACAGAGGTTCAAACTCTTCTGAATGAGCCTCTCTAGGCTTGCAAAGGCACTGCCATTTGTCTTTTAGGCTTGGGTGAAATGCAAATTTTAAAGGTGCCAGTATTTGTGTGTGTGAGTCACAGCAGGATGGGAGGAGACAGACAGAAACAGTGCCTGTCTGTGGGAAAACAACCACCAAAAATAGTAATTTGATGTTTTTTCCCAAGCTCTTACAGTATTCACATTAAAACAACGAGTGGTACTTAGCCCATTTTTAGGCAGAATTCTGAATCATGGTCTGCTGGGAACGCTGGCTCGTACACCTATGAAATTGGAATTTGTGCAGACTTGAAAATAAGCTTGCTTTTAATACTGTCCTTCTTCTCTTTTTCATGAAGTCTAGAGAGAAAGGTCTTGCCTGCCTGTAAAAATCGCAATGTTATAAATAATTTGTTCTGTCCCTTTCGAGACTGTAAAAATGGAAATGTTTGCTTTCAACCGAGTTTGTTTTTTGTTGACTCAATTTGAGAGCTGTCCAGATGAAAATATGAGCTAATGTATTTTGACATATTGGCTTGGAATGTGTGTGACATCAGCTGGCTGTTACTGTCTTAGCAAATGTCAGAGTGATGTCATGCAGCCACTTGGTTCTAAATGAATTCAAGATGAAATATGACCCTTTTATAGGTTGTTGTGGTGTATGTGAAGCTGCACATCAGTTTGTATCAGCTTAGAAGTATTTCAAGTTTTGTTGCAATAGCAGAAATATCTGATATCAAACAGAGGGGAGAGATAAAGTACAGATCAAAACAGGGTCTTCTCCAAGATGTTTATCAGGGCATGCTTTGTAATTTTAATTTATATTTGCTGTCCAGGTTTTTCTATGGTCTTGACATTCATTAATCCAGGCATCGAATATTTCTATGACTGATTCATGGCAGAGTGTAAATCACCCAATTAGTGCCTCTGCATTTTTGCTGCACTTAAGCTGAGAGTAGGGGAATATGTGCAGAGGTGACCTCAGTGCCTTAAAGCCTGACATAAATATAAAATCATGAAAATGATCTCACTTCTTCACTGATAGGCAAAATTCATATTGACAGTGTGCTTAGTATTTCTTCCTCTGTCCAGCTCTTCATTTCCAGGGAATGAAGTTATTCCTTAGTTGAAATGACAGTAATTTTGGCTGGTTCAGCCTGCTCCCAGTAATATCCAGATACAACCAACCCTAAATTCATGCCAAACCCATCATATTTGTATGTGATGTCCTGTTTCTGGAGTCAGAGGTTACAAAAGTCACAAATCAGCTTCAAAGATTTCGAAATTATCATAAAGTATCTTCTGGATGGAAGCAGTGACCACATGGACACACTTCCATAACCAACAGGAAGGCTGGGAAAGACAAATCCCCATTTGATAAACCTGGTAAAAGAAAACTCCTTTGGTAGGTGCTGTGGGACACCAACAGGCATCATATGAACAATGAGTTCTCAGTAAGAGGGGGAAAGTGTTCTGTTAATTTAATTCATTATCCAAGATTAACTGGAGAGCAAAGTGCTTGAGCTTCTCTTGAAACAACTGTGTGAGTTCTTTACAAGTTTAAACTCCAAAGAAGATGCTGATTAATTAAAAAAAAATAAATTAAAAAAGCTCTTGGCACGTGTGTGCTCATCAGCCAGGGCCAGAGGAGCAGAACTCTGGCCATTCCCACACAGATTCCTGCCAGCCAGGGCACATGCTCACCTCACAACGTGGCCCTCATGCTCAGACATTGATTAGCAAAACAAATGCATTGAAAAAGTGAAGAATTTAATTTTGATCAGTTTTGTCCTCCCCCAAGGAAAATTCACAGGGGTTTTTTGTTTGTTTGTTTGTTTGTTTTTGGGTTTTTTTTCTGATAGACAATATTTTAGTTCTCACATTTATTTTACTAGTGGCCATCTGACATTTTTTAGCACCTTTCCTGGTGTTGGAGATTGATTTCTCTAACGATTCCTGTGCAAACTGGCTCTAATTATTTGGATTTTTTTTTCCTTTTCTATTTTTATAGTAGATTAGATGCAATTTTTTGATGTTGGCTCTGGGTGTTTGCTTTTTCCTCTGCAACAAAAAGAGGACATGCCTAAATGTGAATAACTGGGCTCCTTAGCTGGATTTTTTTAAAGAAACTTCACAAAGCATGTCATGCCATGGATACTGTGCTTTTACTCGTGGTGCTAAGAAGGCAAAAAATGTGTTTTAGGAAGAATTGTGGCTTGCTGTGGATTCCCCAGCTCAGCTGATGGGTAAGGACAGGGCAGTAAGGCTGTGTGGGATCAGATCCCAGCAGAGACATTCCCCCCTGGAGTGATGTTGTGTCTGTGCTCCCAGGCCCTGCTGTGTGTGCTGACACTGAGGAGAAGGTGCAGCTTCTCCATGGACCCCTTGGAGCAACTCTCCAGACTCTCCTCAAGCTGGAAAGAGCAGAGCAGCACAAAGACTGTGCAGGGGAGAGTCACCTCACTTCTTGGTGGCTTTTGCAAACAGTGCAAAGCCTGAGGTTGGACCCCAGACGTGTCTTTTGTTGCTTTGGGCTTATCTGTGCTTGTACCAGGCAGCTCTTTGCTGGACAGATCTTGAAGATGTTCAGAGGGGTGGGTTGAGACACAGGCCCCTGACATAGGAAGGATGTGGAGCTGTTGGAGCAAATCCAGATGAGGCCACGAAGATGATCCAAGAGCTGGAGCCCCTCTGCTCTGGAGCCAGGCTGGGAGAGCTGGGGGTGTTCACCTGGGGGAGGGAATGCTCCAGGGAGACTTGAGAACCCCTTCCAAGGCCTAAAGGGGCTCCAGGAGAGCTGGAGAGGGACTTGGGGTAAGGGCTGCAGGGACGTGACAAGGGGGAATGACTTCCCACTGCCAGAGAACAGGGTTAGATGGGATATTGGGAAGGAATTCTTCCCTGTGAGGGTGGGGAGGCCCTGGCACAGATTTCCCAGAGAAGCTGTGGCTGCCCCATCCCTGGAAGTGTCCAAGGCCAGGTTGGATGGGCCTTGGAGCAACCTGGGATAGTGGAAGGTGCCCCTGCCCATGGAACGAGATGATCCTTAATGTCCCTTCCAACCCAAACCATTCCATGATTTTATGATTCCAGGAAGCCCAGCTGGTTCTTGTAACTTCTTCCTAGGGCTGAAGTCACCCCCTCAGCCATGGAATAACCTCCCATTCACTTGTGCATTGTACTACTGGAGAAGATCCCAAGAACCTATTGGGACCTTATTTTTCTGGCAACTTCCTCCTGCATCCTCCTAAATATTTCTAGTGTGCAGTTCTGTTGTGTCATTCCTACATCAATATTGAAGTTTAGTGTCAATATTAGTGTGAAGTGCCTGTAAAGGTTTGGAAAGTAAGAATCAGAAAGTTCAAATATTTTATTTATGCACAGTAAATTTTTTAAGTCCCCCTTGTGTTTTGATCCAAAATGCATATTATTGAACAATTTAGTTTCCAAAGTCTTTCTGTGATGTAAGATTTATCAGGTGTCTGCCACGGGCTGATTGAAATATGGGAAAAGTCAATGTTGCCCTCACCTGCACCCCGGGCAGTGCTGTTTAAAAGTCTCTGCTGTTCTGGGGTTCCTCTGGTAAAAGAAACAATAATTACAAACTCTGCAGTGAGTGTGGAGCAATGAATAGTGTATAAATGGGATCTGTATTCCCTGATCTTCTAAAACTCCCCCCCGGCATGACCTCGGGGCTCCTTCCTGCTGCTGCTGCCCCAGGAGCTGCTCTCAGTGCTCCAGGGGTTCAGGTTTTTCAGGGAAATTCACTGGTTTCTGCTCTTAGGAATGGGGGAAAAAACCTGTTAAAAATTATTTTATTTTATTTATTAATTTAATAATAATAATAATACAATAATAACAATAAAATCATAATAATATAAAAGCAACCAGAACAACAACCACCACCACAATAATAATAATACAATAATAATAGTATAACAACAATCATGATGATTTTGATAATAATAATAATAATAATAATAGCAATAATAATATCAGATAGACAAAAAAATAATGTTTCCTAAGTTTTTATTTCAAAGGCAACATTTTCCCTCCTATACCTTTGAAATACAATGTTCTAGGTAAGAATAATAATGTAAATATGAAAAAAGCCCACCTCCCTTTAGAGAAAAATATATTCATCCTTAGTGATCTTTTCCAACTTAATGGCAGATAAACGTGTGTGCCCTTAATTACTAATTAATGTCAAATATCACTCCCTTCATCTCCAGGTGAAGGCTGGAAGAGGTTTGGACTTTTTGGTGGTCAGCTTTTATATAAATAATCCCTGTAAAATAGTTACTGTTAAATCCTGGGAAGTGGCAGGTTGTGACAATTTTATGAATCTCTGAGTACTTAGAAGTGTTTTGTATCCATTTCTTCTTGAAACTGGACTTAATGACAGCACTTTATTCTGAGTGGAGAATGACAGGGACTTGCAGCAGGTCTCTGTTTCCCTCCCTTCTTCCATGTTTTGTTTCATACATTTAGAAACTGAGCCAAATTCCAGTCCAGCTTCAGTCCGTTCTGGCAATGCCTCCATTGTGTGTCTGGCAGTGACCAATTCCATGATAGTGCTGGTTCTCCCTGAAAATCTTCTTTGTGGAGAATAACTTAAATTATTATTATGGTTTAATATGCACACATATATAATCATGGAATCCTAGAGTCATGGAATGGTTTGGGCTGGAATGGATCTTAAAGGTCATTTTGTTCCAACCCCTGCCATGGGCAGGGGCACCTTCCACTGTCCCAGGTTGCTCCAAGCCCCATCCAACCTGGCCTTGGACACTTCCAGGGATCCAGGGGCAGCCACAGCTTCTCTGGGTAGATGAGTATCTATTTATATTTGTGTGCCTGTGTGTATATAAACACGACTCTCCAAATATATTCCCCTTTTCCTCTTCTAGGATGCTGCTCAGTCTGCCTGAGTATGGGCAGCACTCAAGTTTTTCTTAAATCACCCATGGCTGGCTGAGGATCCTGTTCTCAACTTAAAGTCAGTGGCTACATCTCCTCATGGCAGAAAATATTGTGACTCAGATTCCCTGGAGTGGAAAACAAGAAGGTGAGTACCAAGCACTCATGTCCCAGGCTGGAGCTCAGGTCTTGCTCTCAAGATTTGGGTTTTTTTTTGTTTTATACAGGACCAAGCACGTTGCCACCAGTAAATAAATAAGATGATAATAGATTTATTCTGGGCAGACAGACAGGAATTTCTGCTCCTATATCCCACATGACAGCAGAGAGCTCTGCAGTCACATGTGACCTTCCACAAACTGTGTGCATGTCACTTTTACTTTTCATCATAAGGAGCTACAACTAGGAAAACATCTCAGACAGTATAATTCTCACCATTTCTATCTAAAAAGGCTTTAAAGGTTGATTTGAACAACATCTCTTTGCTATCTCTGGGGTGTCCAATTCCAAGGGAGGTGGTGCCCACAGCCCACTGTAGTCTAGGAGACCACCAAGGATCTCACTTAGGACCCCTTGACTTGCAAGGGAGTTGGATTTAGTCAGTCCTAAAAATTTTCCATCCCGTCCAAAATTTGGGTCATTAAGTATACAAAAATATTACTCCACTTAGGTTTTATTGAGGCAAAAAAAATCAGTTTCCCAGGCTGTTGTTTAAAAATCAGGTGCTCATTTTCCAGCCTGAGTTTCTGGGATGAAACAATGTTTTTGATAAGCTCCAGAGGAGCAACATCTCTTTATTGATTTTTTTTTTCTCTTAACTGAGCAGTGACTTTTTTTTTGGCATGGAAGGCACCAGTAGGAGCTTATTTCTTCTCTCACATAACTCCAGAGCACATGTAGAAGCTTTAAACTTACCCCTCATCCCCTTTTCTGCCAAGGATTTTTACTGGCGTTAGAGAAACAGTTTCTAATTAATCAAAGTGTTCATTAGAGCCATTTATTTTACATGGGAGCAGCACTTAGGTGGTTTTTGGAGGTGGTGGCAGCGACTTTGCCTGATCAGGATCCCTGTCCAAGGGCTGCAGGATAATTATAGGACTGCCATCATTTGCATATTGCCAGGATGCTGCCAGTAAATATTAATGGCTTACTTTTTATTCATTTAGCCTGTGTTTTTGAAAGATGCCTAAAAACAAAAAGATCATATCTGTATGTTGTTTTTTAATTTATTTTCACCTTTTTGTCTCCTTTGGAGACCCCTGGTGTATCAGCACTTTGTTTACCACAAATTAAACCTTAGCTGATTGTTTACCAGGCTGAAGACCCTTGTGCATTACTCCAGCACTTTCCCTTTTTTTAATAATCACAACCTGGGATTCATTTGCAAGAGGCCCTAATCTGCATGAGAATTATACAATTAACTTTTGATTAACCACCTAGTTCTTCTGGAAACCACAGTGTATAGGACACTCTGCATTTAAATAATTTGCCTTAAATTGGGAGCAGGCCTTTCATTAAACCGGTGAGTTTGACTAAACAACAACATTTGGAGATAATCAGGGTCAAGACAATAGGCGAGGCTGCAAGGCTAGAATGTCATCTTTAAATATAACAGCTGAGATAAAGGCACCCAGATTGTGCCTTATCAAAACACAAAAAATCAAAGCTCTCTCTTGTCTGTGGCAAAATACCAGGCCCTGGTGTTTAGGGCGACCATTGTTTGGGCCTATAAGTGTTGCAGGATTTGCATTCAGAGAGCCGGGGCTGACACACATTACATCACGTAGGGTACTTATCTCGGAGTCTGACAATAATTATCAGGAAGAATATACTCAGAATGACTTTTTTGTGATTTTTATGCATCCCCAACACAAGGAAAGGGAGATAACAGCATTATGAAAAAGGGGAGAGTCTCCAAAGGCTCTCCCTGGAGCTGCGTTCTTCGATTAAATTTGCTGTGCCACTCTGGTGTGCTGAACAAGTGGAAAGAAAGACTATGAGGCTTTTATAGAGGGTAATAATAGTCCTGAACACAGCCCTTACCAAAAGATAAGATCCATTGTCAAAACAAACAAAAGGTGCAGTATTAAACACCACTTGAAGAATATATATGAGCAAAGTTTTAAATCCTTGCCTTTTTTTCATACCTTGAACCTGGCTCCGTGGTGTGGCCATCTTTTAACAGGCACCTTGGCCAGTGTGGAGGCTTTTAATGTGTCTTTTCCCTCTGTCTTGTACTGGGAGGGGGTTGTGATGAAGTCTGTCTATGGATCAAGGGAAGAGACTTAAACCATCACAGCCCAAGTTCGGTGTCTTCTTGGTGATTTTTTTTTTACATATTTGTTGCCAATACAATTTTTTGTTGTTACAACTCCTTTGCTGTAATAATTTATGGCTCAGTTTTCACAGGGTGGCTGTGGTCTTGCATCAGAGCTCATCTCCAGCTCAGCACAGGAGAGCTGAGGGTGATGGACACCTCAATTGACTTCATCAATTTACAAGAGCATAGAGGGACAAGACAAGGAAGAAAGGCTTCCCACTGCCAGAGGACAGGGTTAGATGGGATATGGGAAAAGAATTCTTGGCTGTGAGGGTGGTGAGGCCCTGGCACAGGTTGCCCAGAGAAACTGTGGCTGCCCCATCCCTGGAAGTGTCTAAGGCCAGGTTGGATGGGGCTTGGAGCAACTTGGGCTAGTGCAAGGTGTCCCTGCCCATTTGGCAGGGGGGTAGGACTGGATGGGCTCTGAGGTCCCATCCAACCCAAACCATTCTGGGATTTTATGATTCTATGTTAGAAAATAGTTGAGTGCATTTCTCAGCATCCTCCCTGAGTCTCAGCAGTAAAAGAGCTTTTCCTCATCCTGTGCCTTTTGCATCCATTATCCCACGGGCTTTTACAATATGTGTGTATACATACATACATATATATATGTGTATAGATGTATATAAGCAGCATGTTTTCAGGAGGAACAGCTCAGTCAGTGCAGTCTCTGCATCTGCTGAAGCAGCAAGGGCTGAACAGATTTTAGCTCAGCTGCTGCACCTGCTTTTCCTTCTGCTGCCACCCACGTGCTCCAGGGTCTCTCCAAGCTGACTCCTGGAGACCTGCTGGCAGGAGAGGGACTGAATCATGCCTCCCTTATCTGGGGACTGATAAACTTGTTTTGGGAAGCAATCAGTGAGGCAGGACTGGAAAGGAGGATGGAGGGGGGAATGTGGGATCGTGGTTGGAGTCCAGGGAAGTGAATGATTCATTTGGTACATCTGAAAGTTCAGAAGTTCAATCCTGACAAACCTTTGGTGCTTCAGATCAGTATCTTTATAAAGCTGTGACCCTTTCAGGTCTTTGTCTTTGTTTCAACCTTCTCCTTTCCACCCCCCCCCCCCCCTTTTTCCCTTTACTCCTTTTCCTAAGCTTTCATTGCTTTCAGGGGACCCCATTCTTCTCCTAAATTGAATCCAGGTCCTTGCTTCTGTTCCCTTCCTGCTTGTTTTACCCATTTTTCTCCCCAGCAGACACTGTACCTTTTTGTTACTGCATTGTTGAGTCACTTGTGGTATTCAATCCTTTATAATAATGTTCTATATGCCAATGATGGAGCGTGTCTCATAATGCACAAGCAGTCCCAAGCACTCAGGAATTGAGGTGAGTCCCCCATTTGGCTTAAAAATAAGATTGTGGAAAGAAAAATGTAATTTGTGTCCCTGTATTTGGCTTTTCTTTTTTCTTTTTTATTTTAAACTTATGAGTACTTAAAGAAAAAAAAAGGCAAAGGAAAGGATTGTGAGAAGTACAAAAGCACAGCTTTGTGAGTAAAGCAAAGTATCAGGGGGTTTGTGATTAAATCTGTATATAACATTTGAATGGAGCACCAGAAGATACTTTATTTCCTGAGTAAATCAAAGTGCTTCAATAAGGAATAAACTGCAAGTGTGTATTTATAGGCTGCTCTCAGCTGCTTCTGTAGAGCATCACCCCCACTACAGGGCACACCAACCACCAGGAACAGCCCTGAAGTTTAAAGGTTTCTTTGATTTTGGGGTTTAGGGTGGGTGGTTGATGAATGACCTGACAGTGGTTCTGAAGCTGTTTCTGTAGCTGCTTCTTACAAGATTTATGAGTGATGCCACAGCTCTTCTGTGCATGTTTTTGGGTTTATGGAAGAATGATTAACAGGCCTTCTGCTGATACAAACTGGCTAAAAGAGGCATTCCACATCATAGAACATGGAAACTGTGTTGGGCATCACTTGTTTCTCTTGGGTTTTGTTACTCTCTCTCCCTCTCCTTATCATCATCATCATCATTATTATCATTGTTGTTAAAGGGGAAGCCATTGCCTGAGCATTCTCACACCATTCAAGGAATCATCTTTTCTGGAGCTGTAAAAAAAAAATGTGGATGTGGCACCAAGGGACGTGGTTTAAAAGGGAACACCTGTGATTCTGCTGTGGGAAACCTAATAGAGCTTCTGATCCTAACGTGAACCCAGCAGATCACAGGGAGAGACTCAAGTCCCTGCCAGTAAACAAAAGTCCTGATCATTCAATGATAGACTGTGTAAAGAACATGAGAAACCTTGTTTTCACATGGCTGGAATCCCAACTCAGTCTGATTGGAAAAGATTTCTCAGCTCCACTCTCAGTTTTTCTTTGGCTTACCCAAGAAGACCTACTTTCTTTTCCTACAAACATCCAAGATCATCCAGACTTTCAAAATGCATTTGAATTTAATTAAATGAGCCAGCTCATGTGGTATGAGACTTTTATTTCTCTGGTCTATGTGAAGTATCTCTGCAGGATGAAACGATCTCTGCAAAGCTGCCATTAGTGATTTCATGCTTGTCATGAACTATAAAAAACCTTCTTAAACCAAACTACAACTCAGCCAGGATAACTTTACTTGACTTTCCTCAAAGAGCACCAAGACCTGGCACTCACCAGTGGATGCTTTTCCCACTTCAAGACAATGCCTTCATTTGTCCCAGAACTTAAATGAAGAAAAAAAAAAAAAAGTTAGAAACCAACATCTTGCATAGAAAAAAAGATGCTTCCTTATTTTCTGACAGAGTGGAGAGGCCTTTGGGGGATCTTGAAAGCATCTACAGCCAGAAGGCATGTGAGAGGTGCAGCAGCAGGACAGTCCTGCAGCAGGAGCAGAGCCTGGTGACTCCTCCAGATGACAGAGCCTGGCAGGCAGAGTCAGGAATTATTATGTTTAAAAAACTGTTGTAGCAAGTACGAGGGGAAGCAGGAAAGCTTGGAGATATTAGAGTGTAATTTACAAACAGTTCTATTTAAATGGGAGTTTTCACAAGAATTTCTGCCTTATGCCCTGCACTAATCCCGGGAACATGGTGGTTGTGTATGGGAGGAAAAGCTTGTTCTCTTCCTGTGAGTCCTTCCATTGGTGGAAGACCTACATTTTGGTCTCATATTGTCTGATATTCCTTCTGCTGCACTTGCCTGATTTATTACCTCTTCTTTCCCCTCTCTCTGCCTGACAACACCACATGTGCAGGGATCAGGGAACAACATGCCAAGTGCTGAGCTCCTGCTGTGCATGAGCAGCTGCTCTGTGGATCAGGTGGTGCTGAACTGCCCAGCAAGGTCTGGACCTGAGCTGCTCCCAAAAAACCAGCACAGCCAGGCAGGTCATGGTTAACAGTATTCCCATGAATTTGTTACAGTGGAAGCACTTATGTGACCTTGATCAGGTCAGAGAATCACAGAATGTGCTGAGTTGGAAGGGCCTCACAAGGATTATTGAGTCCAACCCTCAGCCCTGCACAGGACCACCCCCAAGAGTCAACCCATATGCCCCAGAGGATCATCCAAACACTCCTTGAGCTCTGTCAGCCTTGGTGCTGTGCCCACTGCCCTGGGGAGCCTGTTCCGTGCCCAACCACCCTCTGGGGGAAGAAACTTTCCCTGAGATCCAACCTAAACCTGCCCTGACACAACTTCAGGCCATTCCCTGGGTCCTGTCCCTGGTCCCCACAGAGCAGAGCTCAGGGTCTGCCCCTCCTCTGTCCCTCCTGAGGAAGCTGGAACTGCAGTGAGGTCTCCCCTCAGTCTCCTCTTCTCCAGCCGAACACACCAAGTGCCCTCAGTGTCCTCACACGGCTTCCCCTCAAGGCCTTTCATCGTCTTCATTGCCCTCTTTTGGACACTCCTTAATGGCTTCATATCTTCCTTACGTAAATAGGTGTGTAGATTTACAGGATTTTCATTCTCACCCATAATACAACATGGAATTTTTTTCCTCTCTAACGCTTTTCTGGGGCTGGGAAAGCATTAGGGATACACCTGGGTATTGTGAATTCATTGCCTCCCTAAAAGTCCACACATAAACTTCCATATTTCATCCTGTAAACCATCCATTAACATCCTCTCCTGATTAGGGATTTTTTAAAAGCCTTTCTCGCTAATACTTGTCATTTCCTGCCAATACTCTCTTTTTTTTTTTTTCCCCTGGAAAATTTACAGAAAATCTTGGAAATATTAGATTATCTATGATTTAAACCCAAATATACTTAAGTTGGATTTTTCACAATAATTTCTGCTCTTTACCCCTCATTAATGACCAGGAACATGCCTGTTGTTGTGTATGGGAGGAGGGTGGTGGGACTTATTTCCACATTTTACAATCCAGGTATAAGGCTGTATTAAAATAACACTTCTTACTGATAAAAATCAAAGTTCGTGGATCCATTGACAAATAATAGCACAGATACTCGTTATCTTCATATCTCTGTCATCCAAGTCACCATTAATTGGCTAAAACATTGAAGTCATCCTTTATGACCACTTCATTTATAGTTCTGAATGACAGGAAAGAGAAGAGTATTGACAGGGCTGACAGTGAATTTGGGAAGGGGGGTTTCTTGAGAGGAAAGATCAGGAGTCCAATTTTGGTCACTTTAAATTAGAATTTGCATGAAGACATTCAGGAATAGGTGTCACAGAGAGAGTCAAAGGCAAGGTTGAATGAAAGGAGACAAATTGTGACCAAGGAGGTGGATCTGAGAGTCATTTGTATAAAAACAGACATTGAAGTGTCTACAAGGATAAGCTGCTCAGACATTGACCTCATTGTCAGGAGAAGCAGGAGGTGTGTTGTGGGATATTCTGCAGAAGAAGGTGAGGAGAGCAAAAGAGGAAAATGAAAACTGAAGGGCAAGCGGGAGAGAAGCAAAAATTTCCAGAGTGGCTCATGAATCCTGTGGTTTAGATAAAAAATCATAAAGGCTGCTGAAATAGGGTTGAAACATTGTTTGAATTGGATTGAAAGATTGTTGACAGAACTAGAGAACTGGCCTTCATTTCCCTGAGAAAGGAGGTTTTCTCACTGCTCTGTTTCAGGATTGTTCTGTCTTGAGCCACTCTGGACCCCGTTCCAGATTAACTAACAGGTGAATGTAATGTGCAGTTTGATAATGTGGGAATAAAAGCTTCAAATCTTCTGTTGTTCTGAGTGGATTAGACAACTCAGAGATCTCTTCCAGCTTCAGTTATTGCATCACAGATATCAAAATTATAAATACACAGGAAAGCTATTTGAAATATTCAGCAGCTTCTGGGCCATACTCAGACAGATTTTTCTTGGTTTCTTGGCTTGCTTGTTTGTTTTTTTAAGGAAAACTGTCTTTCAGCACAGGAAAAAGTGATATCTGTGTTATAACATACCAAAGTGGGTTTAGTAAAAGAGCTTTAATGTACTATCAAAAGATAATCTTTGTTTCCCACTGCAGCAAAAAGGTGAGGGATGAAGAATTATTCTTGTAATTGTATAGGTAGGGAAATGGGGTGAAGAAAGTGGGAAGCTCAAGGTCACATCCAGAGTCTGTGGCAGAGCTGGAAACAGAATCCAGGCTCTTTACTCCAATCAATACATTAATAATGTCAATGACCATCTCACCTCCCTTGCACATTCCCTCAGTGAGGATCTTACTACCTTGTTAAAGAGCTTGTGTGATTAATCAGTGCTGCTGGAAACACCACAGCAGGTGCAATGGTACCATTTTTGCAATTATAGCTCGATTCTCTCTCAAATTAAAGAGGATGAGTGGTGTTGATGGCATTGGGAAGGTGCTCCTTAGGAAGAGCTAAGGTGGGGTTGGGTCGTATTTCATGCTCTCTCACCTTTAAACTGTCTTGCCCAGGCCTAGGAAAGTCAGAGAGCAGGTGATGTATTTCTGATTGCTGCCTTTTAGCTTTGCAAAATAACTCCTAAAACCAGTTTAGAATTGTTACAGGAGCATCACTTACAGTGGAGGTGCTGCCAACACGACCAAACAAGAGCAGATATGATAATAAATAATTCCACAGCATCTCTTTTGCACTGCTTCCAATCTAACAGGAGAGAAAAACTAATGAGTTGATAAAATCACTGCTGAGCAGAAGTTATTGGTAAGTTTGAATTCACAGTGCTTGTTTCTTTTTGCAGTTGTCTCATTTTTGACTTCCTGAGTCAGAAGAGCCTCACTCCCCATCTGGCACTGAGAGAGAACTGTACAGTTACACCCCAGCAATGTCAGAGCAGGGGTGCATAATTCTCATGCATTATCACATTATTTTTCCTATCAGTTCAAGGAAATGGACACTTGATTCATCTTCTCCCATATATTGATTCCATCCTCCTTTTAATTCAACACTGCAGCAGGCTATTAGCCTCCATTCACATTTACAATAAGATAATAGAATCTGATAGCTTTTCTCCCAATCCATTATGGATGGGGGATAAAATAGTTTTGTTTCTGTGTGTAAGGATCTATTGACTCACTCTCCTCTGCTGCATTCACAGCAGTTGCTCTCTCCAGTACCGTATGTCTTAATAGGTGGGGTATTGATGAAAGCTCCCTCTGAAGAGCAAAGATAAAGGTTTTTTTGGTCTGAAAAGGAGCCTAGTTCATTGCCTGGAACTTCTATTGTTTGTATTAAGGCTCTTGGAAAACAAACCCCATCTCTATCCTCACCATTAATCATTCTTCTATAGTTCTCAGACTGCAAACCTGAGGAAGTTTTCTGGTGGCAGGATCTCTCAGTCCATCAGCATCCAGGGATCTTCCACATGGGCCTTCAGCCACATCACTCCCACTCCAGCTCCAGCACAGCTCATTCTGAACAGTAGATCCTTGATCAGACCACCCAGAGCAACTTGTGGATGTGAGAACTGCTCATTTATTTGATTTCTATGTTGATATCAGTCTGCCTTGTCTCACCTGACACACAGCTGCTGCCTCAGGATTCTGTGAGTTCTCAAAGTCATGGAATCCCAGAATGGTTTGGTTTAGAAGGGGCCTTAAGGTTCATCTTGTTCCACCCCCCCTGCCATGAGCAGGGACACCTTCCACTAGTCCAGGTTGCTCCAAGCTCCATCCAACCTGGCCCTGGACACTTCCAGGGATGGGGCAGCCACAGCTTCTCTGGACAACATTTAAATTCCTGGGCAGATACTGAAGAACCCCATTCTTTCATTCAGGAACCAGTGGTGTTCTTCTAATTCTTATTTTGGGATGGTCTTTTGAAGAATAGATGCTGTGCCTGCTGCTGCAACTGCAAGTCCTTGTGGGGTAGAGAGGTGATTTCACTGCTATTTAAAAGGAGGAAGGTGGAAAAGAGAAGAAAATGTCAGAGATTTTGCTAAAAGAGTTTGAAACCAGATGTATTTTGCCATGGTACCTGCAGAACTGGTGGTTGCCCCTCCATTTCAGCTCGTGTGGGAGTCCTGTGGGGTGGTCAGGAGTCAGAGTGTTTCAAGAGGAAAATGGGGGTGGATGCATTTCAGTTCTGCAGCTTCACTCAGGTCTGCATCTGATGGGGGTGTTCATATGGCCCTGGGTCTGTGTTGGCCCTTTTGTGCTCAGTCACCAAAAATACACAAAGGCAGGAATAAACATTATATGTTATACCCTCCTATCCCTACCCATAAACCAATAGTTCATTTGCAAAGTGGAAAATGAGATCTACACAGTGGAGATCTTTAAAAAAAACCCTTGTCCCAGACCTGCCTTTAACCTGTAATAGAGTTGTAGGGACCTATTTCCTATTTATTTCTCTTTGTATTTCTCATACAGAGTGAAGTAAATCAAAGATTAATAATATTTTTATGTGGCTAGGAAACCAAAAAGTTTTGTTCTGTGCAAGAATACACTTTTTTCTTAAAAAAATAATTAATATAATGTGTTCAAAAGTCGTGGTTCTAATTGTTCCTGCCATGGAAAAGGTAGAGAATTAAATTAATACATAAGAGACTTGTTTCCTTCTGCAGTAACTACTCCTGTTCTTTGAACGGCTGTCCTTTTTTTTTTTTTTTTTTTTGAGTTCCTTATCTGAAAAGGTTTCCCATGTCTTCATGCAAGCAGTTGTCATGCTTTAGAAAAATCACAAGCAGCAAAAAGTCAGAATTGTCAGTTCAGAAGACACTGCTTTTTCCACTGGGTAAAACTGAGAAAGCAACGCTGGCAAACGATCTTTAGGAAAGGAAAAAAAAAACAAAACCCCGATGGAAACAGCAGTGGAATGAAGATAAAAAGGGTTGCAGGCTTTATTCTCATTGAAGGTTGGCAACAGGAAAGCAGTTGGAGTAGAAGAAGAATATCTGATAGGTCATCTGTTGTGTAATGAAGAATAGAAGACAGGAGACAAGCTAGGAGAAGCAAGGTGATTCCAAACCTCAGAGGAATGGAAGATCTTGTGAGAGAAACATGAAAGCAATACCTTTATAAACTGACCAAATTTAATTTACTATCAATGAACCTTGTAAGACTGTGAGCTGACAAAACCCATTTGTAACGTTGTGGGTAAGGCTGAAGTCATACATTTTTCTCCTGTGGAATCATTTTATTATGTATTCTTTTCTCTTTTTTTGTGCAGGTTTTCTGATTAAAAGTTAGGACTAAGATGTCAAATATTGCCTTGTCCTCTGATATCTGGGCTTAGTTACCCAATAGCTGATCTTTCCTCTCCATCTTTCTTAGTCACAATAAAACCATGTTTTCCAAGGGCCAACAAAAGCAGATAAATATGTTATCACTTAATATGCACAATTTTCTGCAAAATGTCTGTACTGCTCTGCTCTGGATGTTCCTGGGGAGACACTGGAGCTGTCAGGATGCTTTGTGGCAATATTTTAACTGCTCAGCCTCGTGATCAATGAGCATCACAGCAAAGGCACTTGTGATTTCAGGGAGGAAGTCAGGAAATGCTCTGCATTGTGGATGCTTTCCCTGTAATTTGTGACACACTGAGAGACATGAAAACTGGATTCTTTATGCTGGGAAAACGTTAAGATGGAATTTGATGAGGACAGATTGGCATTGGATTATAAATGCTTTGGGTACCAACATCTGCAGGCCAGGAAGGGCCTTCCTTTGCTGTGTGGAGAAAGAGAAAATGGTTTTAAAATTGATTTTCAATCTCAGTGGTGGGCACTCCAGGTCAGTGTGTTTCTGAGGTCATTTTTACAGGGCTGGCAGGAATGTGACAGGCTGAGAGAATTGGGGTGTTCAGCCTGCAGAAGAGAAGGCTCTGGGGAGAACTTAGACCACCTTCCAGTGCCTAAAGGGGCTCCAAAAGAGCTGGAGGGGGACTTCAGACAAGGGCCTGGAGGGACAGGACAAGGGAGAATGGATTTAAGTTGGGAGAGTGTCAATTTAGGTTGGATATTGGGAAGAAGTTCTTGGCTGTGAGGGTGGTGAGGCCCTGGCCTTTCTTTGCAGGAAAAATGGGTGGAGAAAGTGGAAGAGAAGGAAAGGTTTCCTATTACAGACAACAACAGGCTTTGGAGAACTGTGGCTGGTTTTAACCCTGACTCAAAGGATCAGATCTGCAGTAGGAGAAACCCTCCTCCTCAATTGTGGAAAAAATGTCTAGAAAGGGTGGGATTAACTTTATGGAGGGATTGAGCTGGAGAGTTGAGCACCTTTGGCACCACAGGTGAGCGCACAGAGACGCAACTTGGGAGACACCAGAGCAAAACACCAGTCGACTTCTACAACCTGTAATGTGGAAAAATGTCCATTTTGGGATGTCACAGTGGCTTAGTAAACCAGCAAGTAAGAATGAGTCAAAATGAGCATTGTAACACTGTTTTACAATTAGAATTCATTGCCAGAATAGTTTCTGAACTCATTATAAGAAGCTCTGTGCATGAACACTAATTTTATTTCGTCTTGTTTTACAAATCTAATAGAAAAAAAAATCAACCAAATTAGGCTAAACCACTTGATTCTGCTACACGCTTTTAAATACTGTAAAGTAAGAAGATTATGTTACCCCCTTCCCCATAAATCAGGATTAAACTTGCATTTTCAGGTTTTTGTGCCAACAAAATCCCCAATTTGCTGAGCTCAAACTCTCTAATCTGGAGCCAGAGGCCAGAAGAGGAGACACACTTCAGAAGCAGCAACAACTGTGGGATGTTTTTTGGAGAATTAGGACATTTTTCCTAAACTATCAATGCACTTTTCCTCCTGCCATGGGAAGAGTAAGTTCCTTATCTCTGTAACCACTTTGTTTTCTGAGTGTGGTCCTGTTTCTGACACACTTGTATTAGAATTGGAAAATTTCACCTGCAGCACATCGTGCATCTATTAAAATCTGTGCCAACCTCCTCATATTATTTTTAAGAGAATGTGAGTTTTCCTTCGTCAAATTCCGATGGGCAATGAATTAAAAATGACAACTCTATATACGGCGAAAACAAGAAAATAAAATATACAAAACATTGCTAATGATGAGTTCTTGAAAAATTTACCAGACACATGGTACCCAGGGAGCTAAACTCATTAGCAGAAAGTGATAGGAGAGCTGAGATACTCCAGGATGAGGCTCAGGCATAACATATTCAAATGAAATCTCTTTAGTAAAATAGTTTTGTTTCTTTCCCTGAAATATTTGGCAAGAGCTTGTCTTCCTTTAAAAAAACCACAGGTATCTGGGAGGTTACAGCATCTTGTTAATCAGCCCTCCCGATGTTTACATGCTCAGGAGCTCTTCCCTCCCTTGGGAAGGAGAAGAAATTCCTAATGATGGGCTGGAGACTTTCCCAGTAATAGGCCAGAGATTTTTCTTGTTTTATCAGGTGGGACCTGGTGTCCTGCTCGGCCACAGCCCATCCTTAGTCCCTGGATGATCCCCCACGGAGCCAAAGGTGAGTTACAGACCTGGCTGTGCCCCAGAGTGACACAAGCTATCTATAAAGTGCCAAGCACAGCATCAGCACTAATAAATTGTAATAATTAATGATATCATAAATAATAATCTGGGTGACCTCACTCCTGACATTGGGTGTGTTGGATGACAGAACACCCCGAGCCATTAACTCCGTGTGGCACTTGAATGCTGACACCTTCTAGAAACAGACAATTGTTTCACACCTCATTTGCAAACTAAAGGAGATATGGAATGAATTAAACTTCCTGCAAACACTCAGGAGGTTTACAAAGAGTCCTATCTCTAAGTCTACTGTACAATTTGCATAAAAGAATTCAGTATCAATGTAATTATTAATGATAATTCTAAAGTAGTTGTGCTGCTTCAGGATTTTTCAGATTAAGAATGTAATGAATTAGTAATAAAATCCTAACACAAATTTATTCCTAAATACAATTTCCTTTCTGGCTGTGAATCTCCTTGTATTTATTATAAAAGATGTACTTGTTGGAACAGCTTTTCTCTGTCGGCGTGGTTTAAAGATGCATGTCTTCCACAAAGTCAAATTTCTATTAGCAACCACTTTGGAAGCAGCCTGGCTCTTCTTTGGGCAGCAGGAGGATGTGACTGATATGTCCTTCCATGCCTTAATGACAAATGTCTTCGAGGCATCCACCTCATCCTACGTGCGACGCCGGCGGCACAGAGGAGGGAAAAGACTTGGGGAACTTGAAGCAAGACCATTGGCATCCTGGCCTGCATCAGGATTAGTGTGGCCAGCAGGACCAGGGAAGTGATTCTGCCCCTGTTCTCAGCACTGGTGAGGCCACACCTCGAGTGCTGTGTCCAGTTCTGGGCCCCTCAGTTCAGGAAGGACACTGAGGTGCTGGAGAGTGCCCAAAGAAGGGCAACGAGGCTGGTGAAGGGCCTTGAGCACAAGTGCTATGAGGAGAGGCTGAGGGAGTTGGGATTGTTTAGCCTGGAGAAGAGAAGGCTCAGGGGAGACCTCATCCCTTTCTACAACTCCCTGACAGGAGACTGTAGCCAGGTGGGGGTTGGTCTCTTCTCCCAGGCAACCAGCAGTAGGACAAGGGGGCTCGGTCTTACCTTGTGCCAGGGGAGGTTTGGGTTGGACATCAGGAAGAAGTTCTTTACAGAGAGAGTGACTGGGCATTGGAATGGGCTGCCCAGGGAGGTGGTGGAGTCACTGTCACTGGAGCTATTTAAGAAGAGACACAAGGTGGTGTTGGGTTGAAGGTTGGACTCGATGATCTCAGAGGTCTTTTCCAACCTTGTTGATTCTGTAACTTGAGCTGCTGCTCCCCCCAGTGAAGCCCATGAGCCTGCAGCAAGACCCAGCCTAAAAGCCATGCCTGAGAGACAAAGTCAGGCTTGTCTGCTCTGGATTCTGTGCTGGCTGCCTCCATGCTCCTGATGTAAATCCTCCACCTTCTGAACCGCCTGTGACCACCCCCCTAATTTTTAACACTCAGAGGTCATTCGCTCCCTTTTCGTGCCCTGAGCTCTGTGTGGTGCTGCACATCTGCAGACCAGGGACTCATTAGGAGAGATGAGTCCCAGGTGTTGAAGAGACATGGTAGCATTTTGTGGATTACAACTAGGACAAATAAACCCCAAAGTTTTAGTATTTATTTGGCAGCGAGGTTATTTCGTTACGTGGAGGTGGCGACAGATTTTAATTTAATTTATTTTTTTTCAAAGCCCAGCTCTCGAAATTGTTTTCTCTTGGAATAATCTTGAAATAATTTTCATCTGGGGGAGGTTGCAAAGTAAGAAACCTTTCCATTTTCTCCTCTCACCTTTTCTCTTGTTTCTCCTCGAATCCTCCCCTGTACCTGGGATGCTGCTACAAATGTTGGTACAAATATAGCACTTTCTGAGTTGTCAGTTATGGTGAAAGATGTGTTTTTCTGGGAAATTATAGAGATTTATCATCAGCTCTAGAGCAGGTTACAATTTTCTATTGGTAATTTTGATAATTTTTTGTCTGTTTTGATGTTCTGTAAGATTAGAAATAGCAAAATTTGCTGAATCTGGAAGTGCGGGAATATCTGGATGTTGTTTTTATTCAGAATAGAGTCCATCTTCCCTATTTAATATCCAGATATGAATATACCTTCCTGGTTTGCTGATGACACCTGGCTCCAAGCCCTGGTTTCCCACCTTTCCAGTGGATGTGATCACTTCATACCCACTAGTCCTCAGTAGAAACCAACCACTAAGCCCAATCCTTCCAGGGAAGTTGATGGAGCTGAAATTTTCCATAATCTAAAGAAAAATCCCTGTGTATTATCTCTCCACTTTTGGCACCCTGATTCCTGGTGCCAAAGGAAAAGCTCAACCCTGCGTCCCCATCCCAGTGATCCCAACAACCCACCTTGGAAATGCCTCCACCTCTGCCAGGGATTAATCCATTACCATCTTCCTGCTGCAGGAAGGCACTTAAATGGGTGAAACATTGCTAAAATATTGATTCTTTGGCATGCTAAAAATCCCAGAGGAAGAAGCACTCTTGTCCTGGAACGCTCCCAGAGAAATTTTGCCCTGACAGGAATGTTTAATGGCATTACCATGAAAAAGAATTGCTGTTTGCTGAAAATGAAGATATGCTCTTATTCCATTCTCAACTTTGGCCTCCAGAGAACTAATTTGCCCAGACATCCTTTCTCTTGTATTTAAGAGCACTGGAGCTCACACTTTGCATCCGAATCCTGATTTGTGGCAAGGACAGCTCTGGTAAAATTTTCATCCCTGAATGTATTTTTCTGAGTGATCCAATTTCCTGTTCAGATTATATTAGCATATTTAATATGAATAATAGTAGATTCGTGTTTGTTTCAAGCTACACAGGAGCTCTGGAAGAGTGGACTTGCTTGCTCTGTACCTCCAACAGTGAGAACTACTGGATGTGGAATATCCTAGGCACAGGGACAGGAGTTTGCTCTGACAAAGTGCTGGATTTTAGACCTAGAACTGAAAGGTTAATTGTCTTTAAACTGGTTTGCACATGGGCAGAGCTGCAAGCCCACGTGCTTGTTTGACTTCCCGTTCAAGCTGGAGTGTGTGGAAAATCAAAATGCCCAAATTATTTCAGATTTGAGGCTTTAAATGTCTTGTTACCAGGAGTTTCATGAAGGAAACACTCTTGGAGCAGCTTTAATTTACACCACGGAGAGTGGAAAAGCAAGATTAGTGGCTAATTTCATTCTAGCAATACTTCAAAACTTGTAATTCCTTTGAAATGTTTTAAGAACAACAACAACAAAAGAATCCTGTGTTTTCCCATGGTGTGGGATCCCCACTGGCTGCAGCTCCAGGTCATTTGGGGTCTTCACCCATCACAAACCTCAACAGAAAACCTTAGGGGAGATTCCTGGTTGGATGCAGCAGTCACTCCTAGACTTGGAAAAGCTTGGCAGTACAGAAAAAAAAGCATGTGAATGTTTCAGATCTGGAAAAAGAAATTTTCTTATTTGTCCCAGGAACAAGTTTTATAAGTTCCTGGTATAGTGCCTTGATATTTATTAATTTATAACATTCATGCTAATGTAGAGTAAGAATTAAGCTGTTTACTACCTGAAAATCTCCATTTTCCAGCCTGCATAATGCATTCCTACTTCTGCCAGTTGTGAAACTTCTCTGTTTATCAGTGTGTTGCTTCACCTTTTGTTCTGAGCAGTTGTTCCACTCACAGAATAGCTCCATTATCCTCACATTTGCCTGTTTGCTGTAATGAAGACAACTGGATTCCTAATAGTCTATTAAATGGTCTATTAAATAATGGAGCTGCTGGAGGGACCCTGGTAATACTGTCCAGAGTGGCAAGGTAATAACTCTGTGATTCAGATGCTGCCTGGATTTCTCTCACAGCTGTTTGAAATGTTTTCTGGAGAGTTTTCATAAATCTTTCCACTTCTCAGCTGGCTTGTGGCCAGGAGGGATCCACTTGTTTTACTAGAACCTGAGATATTCAGCAGATGGGGCAAGTTCCCAACTGCTGGAACTGTTAATCCAAGATGCAGAAGACAGGCTGGCAGGACTGGCCACCTGCCTGAAGCTAAAAAGTCACAGGAGATATAAATCTGGATTAATTCAGTGAAAAAAAGGGTGTTTTTACATTTGTGGAGCAGAACTGCTTTAATGGTGCACTGATCTTGATCTGTGAATATCTGTGGGCAGCTGTTTATATTTTAGTTTTGACCCAAACTAGATCTCCATAATATCAGGTGCCTCCAAAGGCTACTGACCGTCTCAGTACTTCTAAGATTGTATCTTCAAACACAGAAGTGAGGCGGTTTTATAAGGTCTTAATTGATCCACAGACTGTGTAAATGACTCATTTAGAAATGTAGTCTTGACTCACGCTCCAGTACTTGAAGATCAAGACTTAACTTCCCTTGAAGAGCTTGATCCCAAAGGCACACGATTGGTCCTGCTGAGATCACAGTTTTAGGATTTTTCTGAATTGGGGATTAACTCCCTACCTTGCCATTGGCAGTGGTGCTTGTTGTTGGACATCACTGCAGTCCTGATGTCCATTCCATCAAAATGATTTGAAACTTTTTCCTTTTTTCCTTCCACAAAGAGAATAGTTTGTCTTTTCCCTCTGTTCTCCAGCTTTTCTCCTCCAGCTCTGAAATATTGCACTTATATCCCGATCCTTTATCACACCAAATCTTTACCATGATATAGCACCACAGGAAGTCTGTGCAATGAAATGTTGGGTTTTTTTCCAACAAGTGCTCATTCTTTATTGGCAGAAGGACCTTTAGTGGGACATGATTGAAAATGAACAGTATAAAATCCCAACATCCCTCTCTTTCCTGTCCCATCAAAGTACAAGTAGGTGTGCACTAAGAACACTTCAAATAGAATGACAACAAGCACAAAGACAACTTTCTGTCCCGTGTTTGTGTTGGTAAGAGATTTTATTGGTGTGACTGTGGTTTGTATCACTAACACTTGACCAATTGTTATGTTCTCTGCCCTTTTAACTGAGCAGGAGGGACTGTTGCTGCTTTGGTCATATTTTGATTCATTCAAAGCTCCACTGGATTCTGTCCTTCTGTCTTACAGACTTCCTGGACTCAGAGCTGCTCAGAAGCCCCCTGCACTCGCAGGGTAAGAGTTTGTCTCCATCCTGGTTTTGGCTTGCTGTGAGTGATTGTCCTCCTGGGGGCTGCAATGAGATGACTAAATCTCTTCCAACCCAAGCTGTTCTATGATTCCATGATTTTTCCTTGATTCTGGGATTGTGGGGAGAAGGAATGACAGGGGTGTCTTTTCCACGGTTGGATGGTTTGACAGCATTTTGCCATCAGCTTTTATTCTGTATATATTCTGTGTGTTTTATTCTATATATTTATATATCTCTTATATTCAACAGATAAATTGATTCCAGGACAGACATGACATTTCTTTCATAGATGAACCACCTGTCAATGTTTGCACTCATGAGTCTCCTTTCTGTGGTTCTCCTCACCCAGGAACTCTGGTGATGTTGGGTGAATGGAGAAGCTAAGACCCTATGAATGACCACCTTCTACCCTCTACATTTTTTATAGTCCTTTTTCCTTCCTTCAGCATAATTTGTCTTGTTATCTGAAAATCAGTGTACCTTGCTTTCTTTTCCTTTCACTTGTCCTGAGAAATTATTGGATATTTCACATTAAGATTTTTGTCTGTGCTTTGTGTTGATCTCTCAACACTTTGTTTTAGTACTTTTGCTGTGGCATCTCCAATTTTTTTTTTTTTTTTGTACATTCAAAACTTCCTGGTGAACTTAAAATTCAAACTGCTGTGGACTCGAGGGATGAGAGACCTTCAAAAACATTTAAATTCTGTCCTGTCCTGGGAGTGCATTAAATTGCTAATGGAGGTGTGTCTTGAGAGCACAGAGGCTCAAAAATGAAAATCTTGGAGTGATGTCTTCAGAGTTGAGGTCAACACTTCTTTTCTTGCTGACTGCACATAAACCCAGCACCATCCCCTCCTCAGTGCTGGGGTTCACACCGAGTTTTGGTTGAAGTTGTGACATCACCCATCTGATGGCAACTTTATAATTACATATTTTGGGTATTGTACTTGAATGAGGTCTGTGTTAGGAGCCAGGAAAGGATTTTTTTCTGTGGTTATTATCTAATGGCACCAAATTCTGAAAAAATCTTGTTTTTATTTATACTGGTTACCTGCAATTTGTTTGCAGCATTATTTCAGCTGGAAATCACATTTCCCCCTGTTATCAACCGTATAAAACCACCCTATGGATCTGAACTGCAGTTGTTCTGGTTCCTTCCTAGCTGGGAAAGAATTATTTGGCATGATTGGATGCAGCTGGTGCAGCTCTAAGAAAGGGTGAAAAACTCTTTCGAAAGACTCTTCAAGATGGTTTTGATAAATTCAAAGTTTGAGAGTTTTTATTTGCTTTCCATTAAAAAGCTATAAAAGAGACAACTGTTCATATGTTGCAGGAGGAATTTCTTTACCCTGTTGAGAGATGGCAGATGGAAAAGCAGGAATTTTATGTTGCAGTGATAGCTGGCATGTTGTACACGTTAATGTCCTGCTTCCCATCTTCAACAAATCTCTAAATTTTGGGATGAGACAGTGGAAAGATTACAACCTGTTTCATGATGTGTGTTTGTGGTTGCTCTGTGTGTGTGTGATGACATTTCCCAAACTCATCTGTGCATTATTTTTCCTCACAGTTTGGAGAAGAAAAAGCATTGCACTTCCAGTTTGGCTCTTTTATGGTTGTATTCCTGGTCACGGGTGTTGTTTTGAGCTGGTGGTGTCAGGGGCTCCTGTGTCCTCCAGTGTGGTGCTTGGGGATGTGTGGTGGGTGCTCAGGGAGCTCTGCTGGGCAGGTGTCTGTTTGCCCCCCTCTCTGACCCAGAGAAGCTGCTCGTGGCTGCTGGGGGGTTTTCTCCACTGGTTGCTCTCAAGGCCAAAGGCAGTGGACACACTGAAAATAACAGATGTTCTTGTTGCTTTTGCTGACATTCAAAATCTGCCTTTTCTGTTGTAACAGATAATGTTTTGTGGCAGCTGAAGAGATGAGATCCTTATTTCCCTGAACATCTCAGATGGATATGAAAGCAATATTTTGCCTTGTCTGATTTATGGGTGTGTGTTACCATTGCCAGTGGATTATCTGGATTTTTACTTGACATTGTGGAGACTTGTTACAGATGTACGTTTATTTCTTTCTCCTCTGTCCCTGCAGAAGATTTGTTCATTCTGGCAAACACCACAAGCTTTTGTTTCAGGTTGTGAAGAGAACAGAAAGGGTTTGTGCTACTGTTTGCATGAGCCACCAGAACTGTATCAACTTTCCTTGGACTTGTTTAAGGTTTGCTTCTCTCCTCCAGGCCCTGGGATGGAACTTTTATTCCACTTCAGCCCATGACACTGGATCACTCCTTCCCTTTCCAGTTTGCCTTCTTTGCATTGCCAACTTTTAGTAAACCTCTACCTACATCTGAATGTTTTTTAACATCAGTTTTGGGTCATGTTTGGCATTAAACACTGTCTAAGAGACACCCTATAATTTGTTTTTATTTACTTCCTTGGGCCAGCCTTTCTTGTAAGTGTGTTTTTGGCTGCCTCCAAAGTCAGCACAGGGATATCCACCCAGGGAGTGGACCCTTACCAGGGGAGGGCTCTCCCATCCTCACGCCACCACCGTGTTCCTGCACCTCTTTGCACTTCTATGACTTTCAAAACCAGTGAAACATGGCAGATTTACATCCCAGAGTTGTTTTTTATGTCACACCACGTGACAGGAGCTGGTGCTTCACTTGCTGCACATTCAGCAGGATTTCTCCATTCAAAAGACTATGGTAAATCCCCAGGTATGGGCAGGGGGGGGTCCCGTGCAAAGCCACGGGACACCTGAGCCTGGACTTGTGTTAGTGGGGGAAGAAAAGGGCTCAGGAGACCTGGGAGAAACCCCAGGGACTGGATTTGCCAAGTGCTTTGGGTGTGAGGGATTGACTCCTATTCAGTAAAGGTTCTGCAGGATCCCGGGGATCCTGAGGGCTGGAGCACCTCTCCTGTGAGGAAAAGCTGAGAGATTTGTGGTTGTTCAGCCTGGAGAAGAAAAGACTCCAGGGAGACCTTGGAGCGCCTTCCAGCGCCTAAAGAGGCTTTGGGAGAGCTGGAGAGGGACTTTGGACAACGGTCTGGAGGGACAGGACAAGGGGGAATGGCTTCCCAGAGCCAGAGGACAGGGTTAGATGGGACACTGGGAAGGAATTCCTCCCTGTGAGGGTGGTGAGGCCCTGGCACAGGTTGCCCAGAGAAGCTGTGGCTGCCCCATCCCTGGAAGTGTCCAAGGCCAGGTTGGATGGGGCTTGGAGCAACCTGGGATGGTGGAAGATGTCCCTGACCATGGCAGGGGGTTGGACTGGATGGCCTTTAAAGTTCCCTTCCAATCCAAACAATTTATTATTTATAATTCCAGTTACTATTTTATAATTCAAAAAATTTATTTTTTTTTATAATTCCATTCCAGCAAGATGCAAACCCAGGACGTTATTATTTGGATGGGCAAACAGGGAAGTTGAGGGCAATCCCGTTCCTGCTGCAGGAGGAGATTTCTCCACTCGCAGTGTGGTTACAGGGGAGTTTTTTGGGATGTGCTGGTTCTCTCCACCCGCTCCTGGAGCGCAGTGGGAATGTGCAGCTTTCCCAGCCATCCACCCGATGGCAGCACAGCGATGGATGTCACACACCCGGTACAGCTACAGCCTCGCCTCCCATCACACACTCCGGGATAACGACCAGCAGGTTTTCCACAATCCCCCCCAAAAAATCCATGTACTTTCCCCCCGTCATGTTTTCCAGTGCTTTTATTTAAACTCCTTGTTAAGATACATATTTAGTAAATAATTCTCCTAGTTCAGGCTCAGGGGAAAACGCTGCAGCAGGTATAAAACAGAGCTCAGAAATTCCCAGCATGTGGCCAAAATACCCATTTTCTGAGTGGCTGAAACTGGGGTTTCCACTTTATACTCGTGCAATTGCAACTGCATTAAGTCATGAAAGAGGGTAATACAATGTACCATCATTTTCAAGTAATTTAATCACGAAAACTAAAAATTTGGAAGCAAACAGATATTTTACTTAATAGAAACCATCTGCACTGTACAGTAGGCAAATTGTATAAAAATGAATAAAACTGTCTCTGGAGGCAAATGACTCAGGCACCAGCTTATATAATGAAGATGTATATGTGCCTTTTAGCATTTGCATTGTCTATTAGACGAGGTAAATCGCAGCCCTGGTGTAAAGGAAACAGTTACAGATTTTATTACCATCATATGACTGATGACAAAGGCAGGAATAGAAATAATTCCTTCCGAGGGGGCTTGTCCCAGCTCCCAAACAGCTTTGGACTGGTCTGTGCAGAGAAAGCTTTGCTGATGGGGGGGTCATTGGGATGTTTTTGGGCAGGTTGGTTTTCCTGGAGGAGTATTTTCCCTTGTTTAGGCTTTTCCCTGCTTGATTCAAGCCTGACTCACTTGGGATTGTCCGGAGAGGATGTGCTACTGTACTTTTATTTGGCAGAGATGTGTGGATGAGCTTTAAAGTGGTCCTTTAAAGCAGTCCTTAAAACTGATTCTTTAAACTGGTCCTTCGAACCACACACTTGTTTTGCCACAGAGATGCTGTCCCTCCTTGTTGCTGTCTCATCTCTCTTCCCCTGTTGTTGAAGGACAGATTTCATTACTTTTCAAAATATTTATTCCTTCTCATTCAGCAGCTTTCCTAAGTGATGGCAAATAATATGAATTATTCAATTGCAGGGCTGGAATAACCCTCCTCTACTCTGCTTTTAAATGAAGTTTGTAAGAGGCACTTTCAGTGGCTGAGATTTAACACTTGAAATAAATGTGCCCTGCCTTGAAAGCTTTTACTCTTTCTCCCAGATCCACAATATCTGGTGAGAAGAGCAGGAATTTTCTGCCACAACATGGAAAATCCCACCCTCCCAGTGACATTCCTGCTTATACTTTCTCAGCTGACATTTTAGAGGATAGGAGGGAAATCTGTGGGATGAAAAACCAGATTTATTTTTCGTTTAGGAAGAGTAAAAAGGCAAAAGCAGAATCACTTTCCACTTGCATATTAAGCATATTTGGCAACGAGAACATTTCGCATTAACAAATATGTAAAGTAAAAATACGTCCCAAAAGATTAAGACTTCTGTGAATTTAAAACAAATTAGATGCAATTTCCTACCCTGATATTCCCACTTTCTGTTTTGCTTGGTGTTACTGTATGACACAGATCCACATGTTTCACCTGCCCTGGCACTGGAGCCACAGAGCTGCTATTTCACGTGTGGGGACCATAAACACCCACCAGTATTTTGGGTAAAAAGCTCCTTTTTTTTTTTTTTTTTTTTTTCTCAGCACCCCCTGTGGTATTTGAGTGCACAAGTTCTTTAAAAAAGAAGGAAATCCTGGGGATCCAGAGGTTGCTCTTTAGCAGAGAATTCCAGTTTCAAGGCAGACAGGTCAGATTTGAGGCTGAATTGTTTAAAAATGGATATATAAGGACAAGGTTCTCTGGGGGCTTGATGCCACTCTGGTCAAGGCAGTGAGTCATTCCTGACTTCAACCACCTGGATTAAAAACTCCTGGACACAAAAATCACCCAGATATTTAGCCCAGACCTACTGCCCTGGGAAGGAATTAGGCCATCCAGTTCACAGAAGAACCAGTCCCACGTCCTGAAATACCTTGTTAACAGTATGTTATTAATTAACATCAATTACTTTAATGAAAAGGAAAATATCTTTCCTTGTCCATGATCATTCAAATCTGAATATAAAAAAATTCCTTACCTGTTGTTTTTTTGGGTGAAAATGGAGCTCACTTTGGGAAATCTCAGTAGTCTCCTTTTTGTTCTGCTGAAAGACGTATGGAATTTAAATCCTCACAGACTTTTAATATTCGAAATACAATATTTTGTGTGTTGCTAAGCCACAGTTTATCTTTTTATTTTTAAATTTGGTGATTAATAGTGAGTAAAACATGAAACTCTGAGATGTAAAGAGCCCCAGAGTCCAAAAGCACAAAGGAAATGGCTTCAGAATGAAGACATTTATTTTCTTCTTTCTTCCTTGTACCGTGGTTTATTTAGTTTCATGTGATTTGTGCCAGGACAAAGTGTGTTCTATAAACAAAAAAAAGGGAAAAGGTTAAACCAGTAATGAAGTGCAATGATAATAAAAAATAATGATGATAAAAAAGGATGATTAACAGAAAAAAAAAAAAAAGGGTGAAGAGTGTTGCAAGCACAGAGTGGGTGAGGCAGTGGGACACCAGAACCCAGATTTATTAGGAAATTAAAATAACTGTGTTTGGTGGGGGGAGAAGAGGGTTCAGAACCCCAACCCCGCTCCCATCCCCGGTCCATGGAGTGGGAACACCAGTCCCTTCTCCACACGATGGCACTCTTAAGCTTTCAAACAATTTCATCTTCAACTCTCCGCTTTTAATCCAAACCCCGTTTTTTTTCCCCTGCCAAAAGCCAAGGAGGACTTGGCGAGGGTGGGGGACACAGAACACACACAACTTGGAGTCCCCCTTGAAACACGAAGGTCCCAGATTGTCCCCAGCCCACCCCAATCCACGACTTCGGAGGTGCACCCTAAGTGGATCTAACCATGATCAGTGTGCTCCCTGTCGGGCAGGGAGGGACAGGGCTCCATCCCCGGAGTGGTTGAAGGGCAGTGGAGAGCAGCTGGAAATGCTGGTTTAGATGCACCAAAAAAATCTCTTATAAAGCCCTTCTGCACAGCAAGGAGGCCACAAACTCCTCAGCCTGAGAGCCAGCTCGTGTTTGGACATTTATGGGGGAAAAAGGTCGTATTTTTTGTTTTGTAGCTTTTTCTGCACAGCCCAAGCTATACAAAAGTCAGGAGCACGGGCTGGTTTCTTGAACAGTTTTTGCTGTTAAGTGTGTTTTAAAAGAAAGGATTCTTTGCCATCAATCTGGCAGCTTCTAGGGGGGCTATATTTTCTCCTTCTTAAAGTGTGTGTGGGAGGGGAAGGAAGGCAGGGGGGTGGAGGGGGCAGATCCTGCCCTTCCCAGTGCAATTATTCCAATGGCAGTGTTGCCCTGTCCAGGAGGGATGTGTGTGCCTGTCAGAAAAGTCAGCAAATCACTGCACACCAGCACAGCCATGGAAGCAATTTCTGCTCCTTTCTCCCCTTTCCCTGCTGCCAGGTGGTTTTGGGGATTGTGTTCAAGGGGCTGGAAGGATTTTCCGTGTCTGCAGCCTCGTGGCACGCGGTGGTTGCCCAGGCAGCAGCTTGAACCCTGCTCACAAACCACCCACCTGGGTCTGTGCACAGGTTGCTGACCTGATATGTTTTCCTGGCAGGGGAAAAAACAAGCCCTTGCTCCTTTGTTCCCTTCTTCACCTGAAGGGATCATCTACCTATTGGATGCAGAGCTCCAAACTTTTCCACCAGGTCTTGACCACCAGCATGTAAAGCTGCTGTTCCTGCTGGTGAGTGGTGCCAACCTGTTTTTAGAGGGAAGAGAGACTCTCATCACCATTTCACTGCTGGAAAAAAAGGGGCACTTTATCACCAGGCAGGGCAGCAGCTGGACCAGGAATGAAGCTCAGAGGGCTTTTGACGTGGCCCCCATGTCACCCATCCTCATATCAAGGAGACCCCACAGCCAGAGTTGGAATTAATCTTGCAAAACTGAGCACAACCCCTTATTAAAAACTCAGCAGCAAAGGGTCACTGCATCACCAAATCAAGGGCAGCACGTGTGGCAAAAAGAACAAATTTCTGAGTCTTTGCACATCACATGAGCCCTCTGTGAGGAGGCTTTGCAGGTGCCAGTGTGACCCACATCCCAAAGGTACCAATACAATGCACATCCTAAAGGTACCAGTGTAATATACATCCTAAATGTACAAGGGTAATGCACATCCTAAAGGTACCAGCACATTAGGAGAGGGGCTGGTACCAGTTTGGAGATTCTGCAGGCAGATGAGCTCCTCCTCTGTGGTGGGGTGTGCCCAATATTTGTGAATATTGGGATAGTAGGGGGAGCTGGGATGTGTGTGGGAAGCAAGGTGGATTGGGACAGGGTCAGGGCAGGAACTGGGAGTGATGATTCCCAGCCCCTACCTGCCCTTGGATGCCTGTTGACTCTTCCTGCTGCTTTCTGGCTGTCTGTGGGCTGTGGGGTCCTGTCCTTCCTCTGGCCCAGCACCCACAGGGGCACTTCTGGGAGTGGCTGGGGAGACAGAGAGGTTTCTGAGCTGTGCTAGATTATATCTTGCAAAAATTGCCAAGCTGGGGTTAGAGGGCATTCTCAAGGGAGTGTCCAAAATCAACATGATTATCTTGATTATTAATATTTGCATTGGCAGAACTACTGTACATTTGTGTGGAGAAACACAGTCCCTCCACTGCTTATTGCTGTGTGGCTGCAGAGACTGTTGGGCAGCAGCTCATTCATCTACAGAGTGGACAATCCTATTTTTCTGCATTTTCATAAATGTCAAGAGAGTTTAATGTGCAATCTGTTGGTGGCTGGCTGACATCATCTCTTTTGGGCCAGATCCTGCCACTGCCCCCAGAATGAGGTGCACTGAGCCCTGGATCTTCAAAGAACAAGCAGGACCCGTATTTTAGATGGGTAAGAGATATTTGTGCATATTTGACCAGCACTCCTAGGCATCACAGGCACCTTAATTCTTTATCTTTTCCACCTAAAACCAGTTCCTTTTTGCTGAAACTCAGTCCTGTTGCTTTTTAAGCAGCCTCACAACCTTTCCAAAACACTCCCTGGCACTCCAGAGGTTAAAAATAATTCACTCATTGAATCAATGCTTAATTAGACAAGAGGTTATTTGTACAAACCAGGAGACAATCATTTGGGCAGAGTTCATTCTCCTGGTGTGTTCTACCTTATTTTTCCTAAAGAAATTCTTTTGTTACGATTTTTGGAGCGTGAGCAGGTCAAGTGTCACCCCTGGCTCTTTTTTTATTTTAAAAAGTGTTCTAATGCACTTAATAAAAATATGATGGAGAGACCTATTGCTACAGATACAATTTTCTACTGAAATTCAAATACTGAGTTAAGTTCATCAGTTACAAAACTCTAACTTTTCAATTGCTGAATACAACCTTGCTATGTTTTCTTGTTAGTTGAAGTAGTAAACTGGGGCTTTTTGGTAAATATGTAGCAGATATGATGCAAGAAACAATAGATCTGTGCCTGGGAAGAACTTTGTGTTGTCTCAAGTTATTTACAGAGCTTTTCTCTGGAAGCTGGGAAGGGGAATGAGACAGGGACTCTTCCCTGCAATTACAACACATCTCTTGAGGTCACCTGCATTTTCAGTTACATGTGTTGCACAGGGAGCATGATTTATTCCAGTTAATTTTGGATTTGAGGAGCAAAACCAGCCAGTGATTCATCTGGTGACTACAGAAGGTTTGGGGTGTGTTGTGTTTGTGGTGCTTTCACTGTGACCCAAGTGTGGCTCCAAGGGGGCACTTTCTCCCCTGGTTTGGGGGGCAGAGCACATCTTCCCCTTATCAAATGCAGATGCTCAATGAATGGCAAAAGTGCTTTTAAAAGGGGCTCGTGGAACACTTTGAAAATATTAATTAGTGTGTTGAAGCATTCTGCATAGCATATCATAGTAAAACTGCTCCAGGGGGTTGCTTGGAATGAATTATTAATATGAATCCCTCTCTCCCTTATGCTTCACACCCTGATTTTATGGGACTTGGCGTGGGTTGGGGTGTCTATTAGATTCACTTATTGCCTGTTTAGTGGGAGTACTTTGTAGACTGCAGCAAAAGGTCACTATTTTTTTTTTTCAGAATCCCAAATTTTAATCAGTGAAAGAGACTAGAATCCCCCAAACATGAAAAGAGAGAGAGTGAAGGAAAAAAAACAACAAAAAGAAGCAAACTCACGACAAAGCCAGGATTGAAATCACATCATTGTTATGCTGCGGGGAAGGGAGACATGTCCAGGCTGCTCCCATGGCTAAACTACCGAGCTGGTTTAGGAGCATCTCCATTGCCATGTGCTGAACTGGATTTATGGAATATCCACATGCAAATCTCACCTCCACCCTTGTCCAGACAACCCTAAGAAGAGCATTTCCACTAAAACACTGTTGTAACATGTTCACGCTCCTTTCACAGCCATTTAGATGCCTTGTACCACAAGTGGAGAATTCATTAAATTCACAGAGCACAGTTCCTTTTCCCCTTTTGGCTTTACAATATCACAAAGTTGAACCTGTTAACCTAACACTGAAAGAGAAAAGCTGTGCTTGAAAAAAAAAAAATGTTTTTCAGCTCTTGAGGTCTGTTTTGATGAAGTCCCTCGTGTGCAAATATAAATAAATCCATAAAGTAATTTGACTTTTAATTCATACTCGGATTATGGAAATATTTGTATTTGCATGGCTGCCAGACTGAATTACTGAGGGTTTTGAGGGTCCAGTTTTCATTCTTGTAAGAAAAGAATTAGGAAATGGATGGTTTAGGAAACAGTGGCACTGGTGACACAGAGATTGTCAAGGGATGAAGTATTGTGGCAAACCCCAATTTGTTATCAAAGAACAAAGGAATGGTTTGGGTTGGAAGGGGCCTTAAAGATAATTTATTTCCACCTCCTGCCATGGGCAGGGACACCTTCCACTAGCCCAGGTTGTTCCAATCTGGCCTTGGACACTTCCAGGGATCCAGAGGCAGCCACAGCTTCTCTGGGCAACCTGTGCCAGGGCCTCACCACCCTCACAGGGAAGGATTTCTCCAAACATCCCATCTGACCCTCCTCTCTTTTGGTTTAAAGCCATTCCTCTTGTCCTGTTGTTATCTCTACCCTATGAAGGCTGAGGGGGACTGAACTTTGGGCTTGACATGGTCTCATCCCACACCCAGAGCTTCCACTGTTTGCAGCACGAACAGCAAACAAGTTATCTGGGGGTGCTGAGGATGAAGGGAACATTTTTCCCATAATATTAAATAAAAAAAAAAAAAAGACATGAATAAGGAGTTTATTTCTGCATCTGAAAATAGCTGCTTAAAAATAGATCTGTGTGTCCTCTTTGAAAGTCTGAGGAGATGGTGTTTAAGCTTTCTCTGCAAGAAGCAAAAGGCAAGAAGAAAGCAAAAGCTCCTCACAAATAGCACTGACATTCTGGCAGCATAAAGGTTTGATTTTATTTATGGTGTTAAAAACTTCAGTCAGAGTCATCATTTTAAAAAGCAAATCACAGAGTGGTAAATGCCAAGGAGATTATTAATAATAGCTTTTTTTCTTTGTCTTTTTTTTTCCCTTTTAAATTAAAAAAAAAAAAAGGTGAGAGACAGCATGTTCTGTTGGAGTCTAATAGAGAGAATAAATCTGCACCATCTGCAGAAGTTTGACATGGAAGATTTTCCTCTTTTGCTCTACTTCCCAAGAGTTCTGAGCTGCAATTCCTTGTTGATGACAGCTCCCTGCAATTATGACAGAAAGGAATCATCAGCATCAGCCATTTCTTACTTTTGTTTTAAAAAAAAGAGCAATGCTGAGAACTAACCCTCTTTTAGGAGTTTAACTGGTGATGGATTTTTCTAAGGAAAGGATCATCTTACATTTTCTCAACTTGTGAGTGTTATTGGCTCTGCATAATGTGTCTTTTTTTCTGCTTTTTTTTCTCTGTTCCAGAGGAGAAATGTTGCCAACTGATTAATATTTGAAGCATGTAGACAACCTGCAGACCTTGCTCTCCCACTCAAATTTCTCCCTTTTCCCTCACGAAAAACGGTTTCATTGCTAAAACCTCCGTGTTGGAATTTCATACTCCCAGGTGAAACATGATTATTTATTCACTTTATGTCACCAAAATTAAGGACAACTAATACTAGAAAGAGTTCAGCAAAGAGTTAAAACAATATCACATGTAATCTCTGTGGAGTTTGGGTAAGATTTCAGCTCCTTGCTTAAAATTATGTGGGTCAACCTTATGATGTGGGCAATGAATAGAAAAATATGCTGCATTTCAGGAACTGAATTTTATATGTCTTTTAAGAAAATGTCAGTAATGCTCAGTGCAACAAAGTCTAAGATGCCAATTTAAGGGTTTGTGTGTGCACAAGGTACTGCAAAGCAAGTTGTAATGTGCTGTTGTAGGATCCTCTGGGTAATTCATGGGGATTTGTTTTTATTTATTATTCAGATGAGGATTTAAATATTCCATATTCTCGTTTAAAAGTGTAAACTGAGAAACTGAGAGTTTTGGGGAGATGAGAGAGATAAAGGAGCTAAAGAGGAACTTTCAGTGGCCTCTCTGTCCTGGAAAAGCCCCAAATCCATGATGGCTTTTTGTTGACCTCAGCCCTGGGTGTGACTTGGGGATGCAAGGGGCTCCTCAGGGCTGTTCTGAAGGTTGGTGTGATGGTGTGGGCTCCAGTTACATCCCAGAGCTGCCTCCCTGAATGTCATGAACCAGATTTAGCACCTGCTTATGTGGCTGCAAATCCAAAGAGCTCCATCAACACCAGGGGAGCCACTCCAACATTGCACCAGCAAAACTGGGAAAGCTAGTGTTTAAGCTGAGAAAAACCATCTTTTTTTTTTT